>KK502441.1:568749-776039 GCA_000688735.1 Glossina austeni
GATTAGGGACGAACAGGCGGCCATGTACGTCGTAGCTGACTGCTGTAACACCGGCGGCGCGTTCCGTTTATTTTCAGGAGATCTCGCGATTCGGCAAACTCGGAAAAATATAATATATAATATAATATAATAACAGTCGTGCGAAACGAAGTGATTAAAGGAAAAATATATAAGCTACAAACTCGGGCCACCAAGCTGGTTTTTCTTTTATACGCTAAACCCTGTCAATAAAATCGCTAATAAATAATAAAAAGAAAAAAAAAACAAATCCCCAACTATTAATCACCTATCCGAAAGGTCCAAGTCAATATAAATTTTCTTGGAACGAGCCTTGGTGGAGCCCTCAGCTTACCCCGACCAAGAAAACTTGTTACAAGGTTTCTATTCTAATGTTGAAAGCTACATCAATGAATTATTATGCCGTCTACATACAAGAATGCTTTAGCGTCTAGTCCTGATAGTTAGCATTCTCTGGAAACTGTTGCATGGTATCTTAAGTCCGAATGGAAACCTTGATAATGAAACCTTGGATAATGTCCGTTTAGTGTTGAAAGGGCGGTTAAAGGTCGTTTTCTTTTAAGCTCTATTTGATGAAATGACTTTGTCATGCCCAAGGTGGAAAAATAAATTGGTCGTCGTAGTCTATCTAAGATGTCTTCTAATTTTGTGAGGAGTAATTTCTCTTTCACTATTTTTTCATTTTATTTTCTATAGTCTGCTACTAGTCGCCATTTTTTATGTCTGTTTGATATTTCTTGCGTACTGTGTTGTAGGGGCTAATTGAGGGCTCTATGATATTTTGTTTCAATAATTCTTCTAATTTATAGTTTTTTATGTGCACTGGTGTTTTGTCGTGTGTTTGTATGCTTTGTGTACAGAAATTATTTGCTGTGCGTGGTTACTTTTCTAAATGGAATACTGTTTGAAATCTTTTGAAGATTTTTATGAGTTCTTGTTTTCGAGTGTTGTTTTCGGTGTCTAATTTTCGAGTTTGCGGTATTGTTTGCATGATATCAAATTGTTAGTTGATTCAGTGTTGATGCGTAGATGTTGTATTGTGATTTCTTTACCTACTATCTTTAATATTTTAATGTGTTTTTTCCGTTTTTTGGTATTATTGAATTGGATATAAATATCCCTTTTTCTATTTCTTTGTTTAGTGCCATTATTAACTATTTTGATATCTATGGAGAGTATCATTTCGTATCTTGTAGGGAGAAATATGTTGGTTTTGTTAATTATTTGGGGAAGTGGAATTGTTCATCAAGTGTATTAATTGTAAGGGAGAAGTTTTCATAATTTTTGATACATGCATATGATACATGTGTAAGAAATCCCATCCTACAATTTCATCAGATTTTGTTGGGAAATCCTGGTCTACTAATTGCATTTTGTATTGCGTACTTTCGTGTTCCAAGTTTAAATTTAGATTAGTTGTTCCCAACGTTTTTATATATTTCTTGGTTATTCCTGTTAGACTGGAACGTTCTGGGTTATCTTGTAAGTAGTATTCCAAAAGGTTTTCTTTGCAGACGCTGATGTCTGCTCCTCTGTCTAGTGGAAATGTTATTTCTAGTTTAGCTGCATTTTGAATATTTACTGCTATGTATTTGGATAAGTTTGAAATAGTAAAGGCTTGGGAGGGAATATGTGATGCTTTAAGTGTGTTGTCTCGAATTCTGAGGCATCGTGAGGAAATCCGGGCGAAAATCGTTCCCCTAATTTTCCGGATGTATACGGTTGTTCTCATTGTTGTTTTTTCTGATTTCTATTATTATTTTGTAAATTTTTTGATGGTTTATGTTGTAGTTTCTATTATAATGCTTGTGGTAATTGTTATTGTGATTGTTATTGTTTTAATTCCTCTTGAAATTATTGTTGTTATTACAATAATTCCTTTTAGGATTATTATATTTTTGCTTGCTTTTATTGGGATTATTATTTTTGTTATAATGTTGGTTTCTATTATATTGAATGTAGTAGGAATTTCAATTGTTGTTGTGGTCATAATTTTTATGGCTGGGGCGATTGTATGTTTTATTTTTGTAGCTATTTATTTTCATAATATTTGAGTTTGTTTTGGGCCGTACTTTCGTACTTTAACGCAATATTAACTGCTAACTCTAAGAAAGCTTTCGGTTGGGTCGCAAATATAATAAATTTGAGAAAATCATCAACTCCGTTCTTAGAAAAAGTGTGTTAAAATTAATCGCACTTAACGAAAACAGCAAGTCAAAGGCGCGATTAATCAGCTTCACCATGAAAGTGATGCCCAAGATCATCCTACGTCTTTCAAGTGACATCAAGGATATAAGTAGTACCCCATTTTTATAAGGGAGTGGGGGGACACTGGGATCCCAACACGAATTTCTTAGAGCAAAAAACCACAACTGCTTCTGCAAAGATTCTATGGAATTCACATGACAACGATACGACGGTGACCGTACGACCGAGGCGTATTCCAATGCAGGGCGTAATAAGATCGCCCTCGATCAGTGTTTGATGAGACTTAGCACTGATCTAGCTTTATTCACAGAGTGTTCAATATGCAAATTGGATCAAAGTTTATGATCAAACAAGATACCAGCTCCAGAAAGGAATCTGCGCTCTCCAGCCTACATGAGTATATAAAATATTCCGTTGCGAACAAGTTCGGCGTCGAATACGACAGCTTATTATATTTCTTTTGGTTTAAGTACATGAAATTAAGAAAACAACACGTTGCAAAATTATTGGAGGAGATATGATTAAGTTTTCGAATTAACCTGCAAGAATAGTTTAAGGTCATTTGCGCAAACTAGCGGATTTAATAGCTAAGGGGAGATCATTGACGTATAGAATAAACAGAATTGGTCCCAAATGACTCCCTTGTGGGACACCTGAAGACAAGAATTTCATCACACTGATAAGCATTGAGAAGCACCCCAAATTATCTATCATCTAGAAAGACAACCATTTAACAAAATATGGAGAGAAAGTTATACGACACAATTTTCATAATAATAGTTTGCGGTTAATTCTATCAAGGACCTTGCCCAAATACGTGCGGATAACGTCCATCTGTGCGACTTTATTGTAAGTCTTCAAATACATGGCCAGCAAATTCAAGATGGTTGGCGGTGGTCGACCTACCCTTTAAAAATGCACGCTGGCATGGAGCGATAGCAGATTTAATAATAAAGTTAATCCGAGACGTAATAATGCGTTCAAATAGTTTAGGTAAGACATTAAGTTTGGTAATTCTTCTATAGTTTTCAACATGATGCCTATTACCACTTGCATAAAGTGGGGGAGTAAAACTAGTTTTTCAATAAGCCGGCAACTTACCCATTACAGGAGAACGATTGAAAATGAATGCAACAATCTGATGCAGCTCATCTGCATGGCTTTTGAGAACGCACGAGAGAAGCCCATATAGCCGGTCCCGCCATACAGCTATACTTTAAGGATCGTAGTCCTTGTAAGGCCTTAATCATCAGAGATAATTATTCTTGGGTTGGATATGCATTCATTCAACTGGTGCGGATATGGCCGGAGGCGGTTAAAGTTGCTAGAGCTGAAATTACGTTGAAAGTAATTAGTAAACAAGGTTGAAATCATAGCTCCATCCGACGTTTTGAAACCATCGAAACACATTTCCGAGGCAAATGTCGTGACTTTTCTCTTAGAATTAATGAATTTACAAAATCTCCTAATGCTATTGATCAGAGAAACTTTGATTTCAAACAAGTACATAGCATAACTCTGCTGAATTGAGAGAAATTGCTCCTGGCCACTGAGTAGTACAGTGAGCGGCATAGTCAAATTATGCGCCAATTTTTTATACAATCTATTCTTAGTATTGTTGAACCACATTAACTTAAGATTAAACCAGACTGGATATGCGCATACCGCTTCAAAGCGGGACATTGGCACAGATATGAAAATGGCGTCATTGACGCTTTTATAAAGCGAGGAATCTAGCAGATCTATGTCGATGAAGGATTGATCTAAGTTATTATCCACTACTAATCTTTTAAAAATGAGGAAATCAGTTTTATTAAAAGCATACCTTGGCTGGCCATGATTGGGGTTTGATGGGCCAGGCCCATCATAGGCTTCACCACCATACTAAATTGTATTGATGTGTTGAGATGAGAATCCTCAGAAAAGACGAACGGCAAACCGCGATTAACCGACAGATCGAGCACATTCGAAAATATTAGATCCATGGTCCTTTTTATTCTATTAGGAACATCATTTTGCTGCACGGAGCCTAACTCACAAATACTATCTAAAAATTCGTTAAGTATTTACGGAAACCCAATTGGTATCAGCCAGCCAGTATGACCATTACGACGCCAAGAGATTTTAGGCAAGCTAATGTCACCATGCACACTTGTAACATTCGATGGTTTCATGCACTGCAATGTAAGAGCAAGTAATGAAAACGTTTCTTTACGCGGCTATCACACGAACGACAATATCTAAAGACGTAGAAGAGCCACAATGACACGATACAAAGACAGGGGTACAGCTATAAGGGCACCACCACCAATCTTATTTGACCAGTCCATCCTAAACACGTGAACATAAGCCTGAAATAGTTCCGGGCTATGCGTTTCAGACCTCAGCCAAGTTTCCCAAGTTTCCATACACACTAATAGTGAGAAGTCATGGCTTAGACAAATTTGAGGAAAACAGGTTTCCCCGAGGGCCTAGCAAGCGGCGGAGAGGAGTCCAAAAGAGCGATAGTAGATGCTCTAACACCCATATTTTCACCTCCTTCCTCTAGAAAAGAAACTGATCCTTCATTGGTATCTGCAATGAATTCGAGGGCTGAGAGCCTGTTAGATTAGGTGCCGAAGCTTGGATTGGTAATGAGGGCACCTCTGCTGCCGATGGGCGAGCTACATTTGTGTCAACTGCAACAGACTGAGTCATGCATTGACTCTGGGAGAGGTTTGGCGAGGTTAAAACTGGCAGATTTATGAAAAGGGTATATCGCAACGATCAAATGATGTTTGATGTGCTTATTGGCTTACTCAATTGATGATAACGTTGACGATGCATAGACGTAGCAGAGAATGGTGGCTTATATAATGCGAAGTCATTAATAACGATGGTGTTGTTGTTATTCAAAGGGAGGCTTTATTTTTTTTTTTTTACATAAAAATTCTTCTTCTAAAATTCAGCAATTCAAAGCACATGATTCACTGCAATATGTAGTAAAGATTCAGTGAGAGCATGAAGCATGGTTTGGCTAGCACGCAATTTCAAAAAGCTGAAGAAGTACGAAAATGTGTCGGAAACTGGATCGCTGAAAAACCAATATCGTTCTTTCCACACGGTATAGTCATGTTGCCAGAAACATTGGAAAAAGTTGTAGAAAATGACGGAAAATATTTTATTTAATATATATTAGGCCAATTTTTCTCAATAAATGCCTTTTTCAACGGAGAAAGATGATCAAACATGCAAGCACCTAACAATATATACAAATTGATGGAAAAATGTTTAGAGAAAAACTCGTCAGCAAGGTTGCAAAACGTCACTGCTTATATGATAAATGGTCTCATGGATATAGAAATAAGCAGTCTAAGCGGAAATAAGAAAGCACAGCAAGGGGTCTGCAAAACGTTAAAAGTAAATTTTACGTTTGATAAAAAGTTTTAAAGCAACCATCTGCTTCATTAAACATCTATTTTAGTTAAACGTTGTCAAACCGGTTCGAAGTCGTTGCGGGACAGGTTTGCTAAAAAATATAGATACATGACATAATTTCCAAATTATGGATCGATTAATACACAAAAATTTTTTATCTGTTCAATTCTCTTTATTGCCAATCAATAAACAAGCTTGTTTACTTTTATATTAACTTATGATGGGAAATTAAATTGTGCGTGGAATTAAATTTGTGAATTAACTCTTAGCCAAGAAAGAGGAAAACAATTTTGGTAAAGGTAAGTACAATTTTTTTTTTAAATATCGAATTAAATTGAAGATCAATGCGTACATTTTCAAAACAATGTATCGTTACCTCTTTTTATAGTTGTTCAATAAAAAGTAGAACAAGAAGAACCGCGACCTATAAGAAGATGGGCGACAAAGGCTTTGTGGGATGCTTCCTGTAACATTTGGTTTTGCAACATTTTAAATACACTTTAAACATGTATTACATTGTTGTGTATAAATTTACCAAAGCGTTTCCAAAGCGTCTTTCATTATATCCTGGGAACACTTGGTATTAGTAGTACATATATATCACCAGTGTTGCGCTAAGTCATGACTTTGGAGTTTTTGGCTTCAGGGGCTGGGTTGTAGCGACCATACCGCTAGTGTTGCACAAAGCACCCTATCAACTTTCGTATCGGAGATGTTACAAGAATTTAAAAAAATCCTTGTAGGGATTCGATGCAATGGACTGTAGGCGCAAACACGATGGTGTGAAAAAATGGTCATGTAAACTCTTGTCCATGGTAACACACGTTTTTGCCCTCAGAAGGCGGATGAAGCGATGTAATGGTCAACAGCGTAAGCGGAAGGTAAGGCAACAGGAAACCACTTATGTATGCCTACTCCTAGAAAAATCTCATTCAAAGAACAATGAATTCATGATTCTCAACCTCTGATGTATAATGGTCAACGGCATAAACGTAGGGAAAGGCAACAGGAGACCACTGATGGATCCCTACTCCTACAAAAAACTCATTCAAAGAACAATGAATACACGATCCTCAACCTTCGATAATAGGAAGGTGCTAAGAATCCGCGGAGGTAAAACCAAAAATACGTTAAATATTGCGATGTGGAACATTCGAAGCTTATATGAAGCAGGAAAATTTCATACCATAGCCCAGGAAATGAAACATCTAAACACTGATATCCTTGGCGTAAGTGAAACGTTCTGGACAATTTCACGCTGCAAATTGTAAGATGTACTAATTTAGTAACAATACGAATGAACATGAGTTGGTATTACTATTTCTAAGAAAAACGAAAAACGAAAAACGCCTTGAACAATTCGCTCCCTACTGCGATAGAGTTCTATTACATAAAATTTTTTCAAAATCTTTAAAAATCAATATCACTCAAGCATACGCACCTACCGCGAATAGTGATGCAGAGGAAATTAGCATATTTTACTCAGGGATGACAAAAATACTAAAGATAACGAAGAAACATGATCTGAATCCAATAAGGGGAAATTTCATAGCTAAAGTTGTAAATGAACCTGTACGTGAAATAGGTAAGAAATTCGGTTTAGAATACAGAAATGAGCGGGGTGATCATTTAGTCCAATTCTGCTTAAAACTAGGAACATCTGTCAAAACTGCCAGTTCCTTCCCAGGACCAGATGTATGTTTATATCATAATCTTTTACCGACAAGGATTAAATTAAAACTGGCATCAGCTAAAAGATCCGCTTCTTCGACACAAATCAATGTCGAAAAACTGAAAGAATATGAAACGAAAAATATTCTGGTATCTGAAATAAACAATAGGCTACATTTAAGCAATTACAATGAAGATATATAAAGCGAATGGAAAAGTACAACTGAAAACCTAGGAAATGCATCTGAGAGCAAACTTGGTTTTAAACAAAATAAGCCGAAGAACCAATGGGGGAAAAAAGGGGAAAAAAAAAAAAAAAAATAAAAATAAATTGGTTCTAAACAAAATAAGCCGAAGAACCAATGGGGGAAAAAAGGGGAAAAAAAAAAAAAAAAATAAAAATAAATTGGTTCTAAACAAAATAAGCCGAAGAATCAATGAATAGCTGATAAAACACTGAAACTTATGAATGAAAGAAGAAAATAAGGCAGTGCTAGCGAAAATGAATACGATCGAATACAACGAATATTACGTATAAAGATGCAAAAAGCAAAGCGTCTATGGATAGAAAACCTGTGGTTGGAAATAGAAACGCTTCAATCATTGCATGACAACTTTAATGTACACAAGAAGTGAAAGGCAACTTGTGAACTGCAAAGAAAAACAACGGCAGCTGTTCTTATGAATAACCGTAATGAAATAGTCACTGAGATAGAAGAACAAGGAGAGGTAAGGGAACATTATAATCATCAATTATTTGCCGATGATAATAGATCTGTAGAATTCCCAAATGTTGATCAACAATTTACAGGGCCACCCATTACGAAAGACGAAACAACAAAAGCTATAAAAAATGCCAAAGACAACAAGGTCATTGGTAATGATAAAGTCCCGATAAAGGTGATAAAACGAATGTATGATAATAATCTAGATATCTTTCATAAACTATTTAATGAAATCTATAACAGAGGAATTTGTCCTGATGATTGGCGAAAATGATCATTCATGACAATTCCAAAGGAAAACTGTGCAGAAAGATGTCAGGATTACGGAATGATATCCCTAATGAATCATGTTCTAAAAACATTCCTAAGAATAATTTAGTAAAGACGCTATGGTAAATCCGAATCATCACTTAATCGTATTCAAGTTGGTTTCCAGATATAGGCACCAGAGAAGTTTTATTCTGCATTCATATTCTGTACTGTATGTACTGACTCAGAACTGTAGAGAGGTGCGTAAAGACGTTTCCATTTGTTTCATAGGTTATAAGAAAGCGTTTGACAAAGTACAGCATGGTAAATTAATAGATACCCTGAAAGTCTTAGTACTGACAGAAAGATATATGGTGCATCAAAAATTTGTATTGGAGACAAGCGGCAGAATTCCGCAAGGAGAAATTAAATTCCTGTAAACAGAGGTGCTCGCCAAATGTGCATCTTGTCTCCTCTTCTTTTTGACGGCTACTCTAAGGTAATCTTTCAAGAGGCTATCAAATGATCGAAACAGGCAATTAGGTGAATGGACAATTCATCAATAACATCCGGTATGCGGACGATGCAACCATCCTAGCATATGCAGGATCTACAGATGATGGTTCAAGCTGTAAATGATCAAATTGCAAGTTTGGATTAAGTGTCAATATCAGCAAAACCAAATTTATGTCCGTAAGCCGTACGAAAAATCCATTTGCAATTGCCGCTCTATGACTTAATAATCAAAATGTAGAAAGGGTTTCCACGTTTGTATACATTGGCTCCATATTACACAAAGACTGCGACAGCGACATAGAAATAAAAATTAGAGTAGAAGTAGTTACATCAACGTACATGAAATATCAGAAAATTGTAGCAAGGTGGGGAAAGGCTTTGTATGATAGCTGCTCTTATGTGATCTAGAATTACGGACATTAAAAGCCAGTACAATGAATTGATTGGAAGCCTTTGAGATGTGGTGTTTCTGAAAAATTCTTAAAATATCGTGAGCCGACCAATGCTGAAGCGCTGAGGAGAATAAACTTTGAGCTTGAGATGTTAAAGTGTATTAAAAAACTTGAAACTGCGTAGTTTGGACACGTGATACGTTGAAAAAAATATGTACTCCTGCACTTAATAGTGGAAGGCCATATCGAGGAGTATAAAAACTTGCTTAGAAAACAAATGTCGTGGATAATATTCGAAATTAGGCAGGGATGAGAATCGTAGGTGAAATTATACACGCAGAAAGGAGCCGAGAGGATATTTGTGCTTTAGTTAGTAGTACAATTTGTTATGTAAAAACGTGATCACCTGTATCGCTAGGTAGAAGAGAGAGAGAAAGATTCCTTTTTAGATTTGCGACCATGAAATGAAAAACATGGCAGACAATTTCAAGTTTCCTGGATCTATCCATGATTCATAACTGTGTATGCAATCGAGTGAAAGAGCTTACCTAGAAAACCATTAAGCTAGGTTTGATAAGAATACTTGGCTGCTCGGTAAGCGGTAAAAGCAGCACTAAAGCGCTAAAAATGTACATATTTTTCTAATTTTTTGCCAGGCGATAGTAGATACACCCCAGAGTCTTCCGCGATGACACCTTCCCGAAGCTCGTCCGATACCCTAAAAATGAACTATAACTATATTTATTGCAACGCGAAGAACATTGTGAAAAAGTGCATTGGTTTCAATATGGTTCAGTTGGTTCAGTTTTTGAACATTTCTCAATGTCGCTGGCGTACGCTGCAGGAAGAGTGAGAAACAAACTGAGAAAAGTCGCAAATGTTTGTGAAGCGCTGCACAATATTTGCGTCCACTATAAAGTGAAAGGAAATCGTTTGAATACTCCAGCCCTCCACGCGGCCGATGGAGATGATAGTGTTGATGTTTTTGTAGAGACACCTCAATTTATGTAGTTGCGTGAGGAAGTTATAGGATTGCTGGCACAAAATTTATAAATATTATAACAATCTTAACAAATGAGCAAGTTATATTCGTCGGGGAGTGAATCTCGCACATGCACCACTATGCTGTGCGCATTCTACTCTCCAAGTTCTTTTATTTGATACTCATATTGCTAGTATTATGAAGAAAAAATTAATCGCTGTGTCTACCATATTCATTTTAAGATGAATCCATTCTTATAATATATCTTCATTTGAGGAGCGTACAAAATAATTTTAAACACTCTGGCTTGTTTGCTTTATGGTAAATAAGCATAAAAACTCAAAAAATTGGAAAAATAATTTTAATAATTTCCGACTAACGAGCACAAATCCAAAAATTTTTGTTGAAAAAAACGGAGATGCGTTCAGTTTCCGCTCCACTGCTTGCTTCTGCTACGACCCATTTGGTCCACAACCTGCGTGTAGAAACTTCCAATTTTTCTACCAAATTTGAGGTCGATATCTTCATTTTTACGACCAAGAAAGTGCTGGAAACACACACCACACAGCCAGACAAACATGGCTAAGTCCACTCAAAATTTCACGCTGATTAAGAATATATATACTTTATAGATTCTCTGAGGCTTCCTTTCGGATGTTCCATACATTATGGAAAAAAACAAAATGAAAATACCCTCATCCTACAATGGTGGGTATAAATATATAAATAAATCTTAAATGTATAACTTGCGCAAAAAATCACATAAAATTTAAATAAATATTGAAAGTATTACCCCCTATTTTGATTGAAAACAACTTTTTATGTACTGGAAATTAAATGTAAATTTCTTGTGAATAGACTACGATCGTTGCAACATTCAAATTCATTTATCATTTTATAACCTAACACAAATTCTACATAACTTTCGTTTCATTTACTTTTGCATGCCTGTTATTGTTTACCGTCTGTGGTTTGTTTATGCAGAACCAATAAACGGGAATTTGGCTCATATTTTGTACGCCTCTCTCAATTATTAGTGCGTTTTAATGGAAAATTTGACGAAAGGTATTGGAATTGGCGACAAAGGTACGTGATTAGCCTCTTGGCGATAATCAATTGTACCCAAAAAAAAAAGGCGACAATCACGGCGACAATGACCTGCTTAGTTGATTACCTTCCTCGTTGTTGTTGCTGCGTTTGAGCTGACACAAGCACTACGCTTCACTTCATTCGAATGAATGGTCTCGTTCATTCATTTAAATAAAAATATTTCAAACACAAATGTTGATTAAAGTGAATGAATTTTGGTGAACTACATTTTTTGTTTTTCGATCTGGCGCATATACAACTAATGCTGATGACTTCTTAACAGAGTGGCAGTAAAACACTTTGTCCTTTGAATCGGCCATTCAAAATTACTGCTTCGATAATCTAATTCGTCACTGTTTTAACGGTTAATTCGGCACCGTTGCAAAGTAAATGCGGATTCATATTTCGAGCTGGCGTGACTAGAACGCCTGAGCTACAAATTGTCTGGTGGCATCCATTGAATTCGCGAATTCAATATTGTTCTATCAATCAACCATTGATCTTTTTTGTAATTATGTTCAATTAGGAAAACCATTATTAATGATTTTTTGTCGATTAATATTTGTTTGCCTTCAATAATTACCAACGCTTTGTTACGCACTTTGGTAATTCTGCTCGCGCTTTGTAGTCGCCTTTTAATTCTTTCGCAGGGACTATTTCAATATCTTCGTGTATCTCTTGCTTTTTCGCTTTATTCGAGTCTGAAATATAGAAATCTGTAAAAGAATAAAATGTGTAATGTGTGAAATGTATTAATCTTTTACATGAAATTCAACTTAGTTTTGTGCAAACAACAATAAGAGCTCTTGGTAAAAGTCTCTCTTTTTTCTGTTAATCTGTGTTTACAGTTTGTTTTGCTTTCGCTCTATATTTGCAGTGGCAACGAAACTGGAGAAGTTTGGTTTAATTAGCTGACAATTTTTGTGTCGTGGAACCATTTAGTTTTCTGTTTTGCTTTTCTTCATAATCTCCTTCTGTCGTGTTTCACTGGACATGGATTGTTTATTTACACCATGCCGTGTGAAAGCTGGCCCAGAATCTGAACGATTCATCTCATCCTGGCTCTGCGAACGTTTTTGCTATGCAAAGGGGCTGGGCTTAATGGCCGTGCTGCGGATGCAATCCTGGACCCCTCGAAAAGGTTGCGATGGTCATGTCCTGACTGTAGGAAGCGGAACATAGATTTCTAAAAACTGTTCACGGAGTCGAGAAATTACTTCTCCGATTTGAGCGAAAATCTCGGCTCCTGGTGGGAGAAGTTTCATATAATTAAGACTAGGTTTGATGAATGTCGTTATATTGAGCATTCATCTTCTTCCCCAACTGGTAAAGCTACAACTCGTAGCGTGGCGTATGGTACGTCACCTCCTAGTTCTCCCAAGTTTGATTCGTTGATTCAAGTTAGCGCTTCCTCAGTCGGGCAGTAATAAAAAAGTTGCAAATAAGCCGGGAAGTTCTTCGGCTTTGATCTATGTGGAAGTGGCAGGAGGCCAGTGGAGTCACTCACTCTACTCAGGCGTCATCGCCTAAAACTAATAAAGAGAATAATAAATCGTCCTCTCCCCCTGGCTGTTCGAGTATGTACGCTGGTCACCAAACTGGGCACGTCGCACAAGCTGCTCGTGTAAGTGTGGTTGCCCCTTCTATATTCTCCCCAACTCAAAATTCCCCAGCCATGAGCCCTACTGCTCCTACTAGAGATGACATCTGCTTGACGGCAGTTCCTCCCAGAAAGGCAATATATATGTCAAGACTGACGCCTGATACATCTGTGGATAACATAAAAAGTTATCTGGCGGCAAAAGTCCCATCAATCAATATAAATTGTGTTAGTATTTTCAAATTGGGTCCTTCTCAATTTAAAACAATCTCATCTTTTAAAATGCTAGTGCCGACTGAAAACATGGATATGTTGTTAAATAAACCATTGTGGCCAGGTAGGTTCTTAATTAAGGAATATATCTCTCTTGATCGACCGCGTAATACTAATGCAGTAGTCCTTTCTCCTTCAAAAAACAAAATATTTCTTCAGGCTCATTATCTCTCATTGATCAAAATGTTAGGGGTCTAAATTCAAAAATTTTTTCTACTTTCCTATATTCAGTGAGCACGGAGTTTTCCTCTTCGGCCTTCACTTAAACTTGGTTAAAGCCTGATCTACATTCGTCGGAACTTTTTCATAATTCGTTTCAGGTTTTCAGAAATGATCGCTTGTATCGCAATGGTGATGGTGTTTTAATTGTCATATCTTCGGCAGTCCCGTCCTTTTCAATTGAATTTCTCACTACTCCCGGCGTTGAATTTATCGCCATTCGAGCGAAATTTCCTAATAAACAGTTATATGTAACCTGCTCCTACATTCCCCCAAATTCGGATACCTTCATATATAAGAAACAAGACTACCCCATTTGTGAAGTGGCCAAGCAATCTAAACCTACAGATAAAGGCATTGCGTTGAATGACTTCAATTCGCCTCAAGTCACTTCGTGTTACAGTGATAGTTCTGGCTGTTTGATTCCTACTTCATCATCTGATAGAGCTGTTGTGTTCTTTACTGAATTATTTCATCATAATTTAATTCAATACAACCGTACCTCTAATTGCAATGGTAGACTGCTTGATCTTTGCTTTGCCAATTTTCCCAAGATAAGTCTTAATCGTTGTCTACCTTTTAGTTTGCTTGAGGATCTTTATTATCTTGCAATGTGTATCTCCTTTCATTACAAGCATGGTGGTTCGTTGAACTTCTCTAACGTTGCAAATTCAGCTCTTTCAAATAAATATTATGATTTTCATAAAATCAATATTTCAATGCTAGCTTCAACCTTGATTTCTTAGTTGAAAGTATTGATAGCTTACTAACATCGTTCTACAATATATTAAACCTAGCTATTTCTGCATCCGTTCCGATCATGCAGTCCCGTCTTCGTAGCAGGTGTCCCCGTGCTTTAATAAGACAACTAAATATTACAAGAATAGGAAAAACATGCTTTCCAAGAAGTTTTCGAAAAGTAGTTCTTCTTTCGACTATTTCGCTTACTCAGCGGCAAGGCATGGATTCCCTTAACAACCAATGTTATTGCATACACCTCCCGTTCAGGATTTATCCTCTCTGGTTGCTAATCCTAAATACTTTTTTAAGTTTCTTAACTGCAAGAGAAAAATTTCCACAAGTCCTACCGTCACGATATGTCCTACCTAGTACGACATATCGTACTTAACTAATCGGCATTCTTAAATTCTCATTTTTTTTTTATTTCGAAAACTAAATGATGTTGTTAACTTTGTCGGTTGCCAAGCTTATGCATGTTTGCAATGGTTTAGGGATTCACATGCAACCTGGATCTGTTCTTGTTGCGGGTGTGCTTTTATGCTAGCTGTGTACATGTTTTTTTTTGTTTTCCTTATTTGTTTATACATGAATTATTATTTTAAGTTACTTTGGTTTTATTATACTTATTCCACATCTTCGTAAATATTGTATACTAGTTTTTAAAATAATTAGTATGAAATTTACTATTAAGATTTACTTGAATTCGACTGTTATTTTAGCTTAGTTGAATTTTATGTATAAGTAAGTAAATAAATAAATAAATAAATGCATTTGTTGCGTTAATTTCAATTTAGGATCACAATTTCCCAAATAATGCAGTATATCTTACCTCGTTCTTTCATCTCTGTGTTTCATCCACAATATTTCAGGGTTGCCAATATGATTGCGTATACAATACGCGTGTTACTTACTTTTTTTACTTACAAAGTGGTGCATTAGCTTTTGTCGAAGTCCTATGGTTATTACTTTGAAGTAAATTGAATCTCTAGAAGTTACTCTCTCTCTTTCTTTATCTCTATAAGTTAGACGCAATTGGGAGTTGGCTGTTTTTAGATACTGAAACCATCTTGGCCAGAAACATTCCTCGTGTTTTAAATATATTGCATACAATGTAATGCATTTCTTAAAAATAACCAGGATGACCATTAATTGATTATCCTTTTGTACGATGATGTAATTTTTGTGTGCGTTAGTAAACGTGAAATGTTTTGGTACTTTTGAATAATGCAGTGTGATTGAAAATTATTTTAGCATTATTTGAAAAATGGTTAATGTTGTATCTCTTGAATTCTTTGCTACAACTATCCTATTTTACACATTGAATATCCATTGTCTGTTGTCCATTTTCAAGATATATCGCCGAATGAATAACAGACTGACTGCAATCACCATTTGGAAAAGAAAATATAAACCAGAATCCTTCACTTTATACTTTATACACTTTATACTATTATTATTTTAGACTAATGAAAAAAATATTTATACTAAAAGAAAAAAAATAAAGCAGTAGAAGCGCAGATTATCCTTTATAAAAAAGAAAATTAGATATCCTTGTGTGTCTAGTAAGTTTATTATTAAAGTAAAGTATTAAATTGATATTACGCTCTGTAGCTGATTTCAGGATGTCTATACGGTTAGTTGTTCTCAGCGCGATCCTTCTAATAAAGAAGGTAGGTGCTTTATTGTAAGAATTTGTCCACAACTGCAGACTGTAGAAAAAGATTTCTGAAGTATCCGTTGGTGTGTTGCATGGCCAAAGCGAATTCCTCGCAAATGCTTTGATCTTAATTTCGACAGTATTAGATGGATATAATGAAGATTTCCATAATTTTGTTTCTGCTTTCAACGTACCTTTCAAGATCAAACTTTTCTGCAACATCGTCCACAATTGGAAATGCAAAAGCAGTAGACTTCGCCGCACACCGATATCTAAAGCGTTTTAATCTTATCATTATATGTTGCGCTGGTATTCCTTAATTTATTAATTGTGCTTCAACTCCTGGTCGAAGCGTTCCGCTTTTATCACAGGCAAGCTATCAGTGACAATATCACTTTTGAATTCGTTTTTACAAGTAAAGTTCATAGCTTGAAGGATAGGTTTAGTTTCAGTCGTGAAATTTCACTTTCGTGAACTGTACTATTAAATCTGAAGCATCTACAGCAGATGGTAGATCGTTTGATTTAGAACTGCTTGCAACCTTTATGGATTGGATTTTTTCAAAATTAGATTATTCCAGACGTAATTTCAAGTCTGCTCCTTCTTGTATGTGGAAAGGGAAATGTCACAAGCATAACCTTTCAATTTTCAATTGCTTGCTCTAAGAAAATGCTTGTTTTAAGCAAGAATAACTATGGTTCGATAATTTATAGCAACAGCTGCAAATCTCATATCAATATCTTGAAACCGGTCTATCACCAAACCTTTGCAGCCCGTACCTATGCTCTTCGCATAAAAACCGTCAACAACACTATAGCTGCAGGTGGTTTTATAGCTTTAGAAAATCGACCTTACGGGTTAAGAACTAAAATCATCACTAAGTTTCTTAATTCAAATAAGTCTGCTCCCGACAAAGGTGTGAAAATGGCTATTATTGGCAAGAAAACCAAAAGATCCCTACCTGTAATTGATTATTGTTTATATGTAATTGAATATTTTCCTACAAAATTGAAGGGAATATTGCCTTTAAACCTTAGTGACTTTGATGTGCGCGGATTTTCCCTGCAACATATCATGTGAACTTCATGCCAGTTAAAATGGAATTCTTTAACAGAAAACAGAACGGCTGCTGACGGTATTTGTTGGATAACGTGAGCTCGAGAATATTGCGCATCTGCACATTTTGTATTAGTAAATTATTAAGGCGCATCAGCAGATTTTCTGCATCACATAGGTACTTTCTGCAAATGCAGTTTTTTTTTTTATTTCTCTATTGAAATTTTAGCGCCTGAGGGCCCGCCCAGATTAAAATCTGATTGGTAACTCTAACTTTAAATCGCCTATGTGACGTAAATGATTTGATGTAGTTGAAGGAATTGGGTTTAACATTCCATGATTTCATGCGGCTTACAATAGCATGAAGACTCACTCTGTCCAAAGCTTTTTCAAAGTCGATTAAGAGGATTGTGACATGAAATTGCTTTTGTTGTAAAGTAATCGATGTGCTGAAGGGTGGTCACATCTGGGAGGGTGGATACATCTTCCACCTCCATTAAAACTCACATGATCTTTTGTAATCAAGATTTTGGAATCAACAAACCAGGATAATCTAGATACCATTACTTTTTCCAAAAACTTTGGCAGACAAGACGGTGCTTATTATCTTCGCATTCCCCCTTATAAGAACAAAACCCAATGTTACTGACGCTATGTTTTTTAAATTTTCTTTTCTACTGGAATAATATTTTGTTTGTTTTTTTTTTATATTTGGTAGTACATAATAATAAAATAAATTTTTATGTTTAGACAATGGACTAGGTTTAACAAGCGTTTACTTTTTATCGAGTGAAAAACACCAATATTAATGAGACTCACTATAGCTGTAGTAATTTTTCGTAAATAGTTTGTTATTTATACTAGACGAAGAATAGCAATTGTTATCCAAAGAATTGCGTATTTTTGAAGAGCGAGAATTGGGCAAACATGTATAATATTTTGAAATGGTAAGTTGGTTGATGAATGTTGAATTGAGTTCATTACAATTTGTAAGTGGTAGGCAGGGATTGAGAGCTGACGTTCCGAAGGCATTCAGTCTGACAGATTAGGTTTGCCATTATCATTAGTACTATTTGTTGACTTATTAAGTTTATTTTGAGATGTGATCACAGAAGCAGCATTATTTTTGTTAATTGATGCAAAAAGTACGCATACAAGTTCGTAGGAAAGATATGTTAGTGTGTAATGTCCTAGTTTGCAACAAGCAACGTCAGCGGTCTATGGTAAACGAAAGCGCTCAAAAGTGGTAATGATTCTGCTTGGAGGAGAACAAGCTTGTCTGTTAACATTTGGTTTCGTGAGTTTATAAACATCAATTACCATTCGGCTTCTCATTTACGAACTATCCTCTTCCAACCCATGTTTGAAATAAGGGCCATAAATTACGCCTTTAGCAGAATTAAGTGTATCCTGCGATTTAGCAACAATCGGGCGCAAACTAGATAGTGAGTTGGATTTTAAGATATTCTCACTAGCGCGGGGATTACAGGCGAGAAAAGTAAAATGCCACCGCAAAGTATACAGATAGACTCAATAACGTTATGCTATCTACGACTTTTTTTATATCGAAAAGGGCAAGTAGGGATATTGTCTTGTTAACGTTAATGGAAGAAGTAAAATTATATTTTTTATTATTTGGGGCACAAGAATATCTGAACTTTGTTTTCTCCTGTGTGGTTATTTGTCATGTTCCACCAATAAGTAGAATCTTTTGGGGATTTATTTGACGACTCCGTGGTCATAATATAATCTGCTTAATGCCAGTATATTATATATTTAATTTAAGAAAAACCGTTAATAAAATAGTACAAAAAAACGAAACTCTCTCTCTCTGTTACTCAGAGTTTTCCCTGGCCCGATAAGCACAAATTACATTGGGTCACTAACATAACAATTAAGAAGAATAATAATAAAACAAGGGGTTAATTATAATATAAAGAAAAACGTATTCATAAATTAATATTGACAATATGGGACGTTCACATTATTTATTTATTTATTTTAATTCTACCTATACATGAAACTCAACTAACAAATAACAGTCGAGCTAACTTAATTCTTAGAGCTGAACTTATATTAATCAATATTAAAACTTAGTATAACTACAATAAAACAAACAAGAAAGAAAAAAGAAAAAAAACAAAAAAAGCATGTACACAACTAGCACAGAGCCACACTTACAACCGGTGCGGGACTAATTTGCAAACGAACCCCTAAGCCATCGCAAACATGCATAAGCTTGGCAACCGATAATAGTTAACATCAATTAATTTTCGAATCATAATGACTTATCAATGTTAAAAGTTAGTTTAAGTACGACATAGGTATATCGCGCGAATTAAGCAAAGTTGCTTTAATGGACTTTGAAGAGTCTGATAATGAGAATAAGTGATAGAATTTAGGTTCTTGCAAACAACTCTGAGTGGGTTAAATAGCTCATAATTATATTTACACTGACTAAGCTTAACCAAGATTAAGTGCCTAGAGAAGCGGTTAGGGACATTAAAGCTTATTTCACCAAGTAATGAAGGCGAGCCCATAGCACCATTTATTACTTTGATTACAAAGGAAACGCCAAGAACACATCTCCGTTTCTCAAGAGACGGTAAGGACAACAGAAGCAACCTATTTTCATTGCGAGGAAGAGAAGCAATCGGATCCCAACCCAAATTCCTAAGGGCAAACAGCCAGAACTGCTTTTGAACAAATTCAATTGAATCTACATAACACCTATATGAAGGAGACCACACAGCAGAGGCATACTCGAGTATAGGTCTAACCAAACTCATGTACAGCCTGTCCGAAATGTAAGGATCATCAAGCTCTTTGGACCACCTTTTTATAAAACCAAGCGCGAACCTAACCTTGCTTAACGAGAGCTCAATATACAAGTTAAAACGTAACCTATGGTCAAGTAGAACGGCTAAATCTGTGATCGAATCGACGCCCTCCAACTTATGCGAATCAATGAGATACTGAGTAATGAATGACTTTCTTCTTGAGAAAGAAAGCTTCTTACATTTATTTAGATTTAGTTTCAGAAAATTCAAAGAGCACCATGCAACCAAATTATTCAGGTCAATTTGAAGCTGATGTGATTGCGATTCTATGGAAAAGGAAGAAACCAGTTTAACATCATCAGCATACATTAAGATCTGGCTAGAATTAATCACCGATGGAAGATCGTTAATGTATAAACTAAATAAAATGGGACCTAAGTGACTTCCTTGAAGTACGCCAAACATAACGAGGAATTCATCCGAGGTGATGAAGTTAAACAAAACCCTGAAGGGTCTATTGTGCAGATTAGAGCTTATCCATTTCACTAAATAGAAAGGGAAGCCAGAGGCTTGGAGCTTACAGATAAGTAAGTTATGGTTAACAATATCAAACGCTTTCCTTAAATCAGTGTATACAACGAGAGCCACTAGAAAAAGCCTTGAAAACATGACAAGTAAACTTTAACAAATTGGTCACCGTGGATCGCCCTTTCCGAAAGCCATGCTGGTGTGGAGAAATATACGAATTAATGGCATAGGCCAAATGCTGAGTCACAATTCGCTCGAACCACTTAGGCACGACACTCAACTTGGCTTCGCCTCTGTAGTGTTCAACAAGTTGTCTACTTCCACTTTTGTCAATAGGAATAAGGAAACTACTCTTCCAACACGAAGGGAAAACACCTAAATTCAAGGATTGGTTAAAAATTTTTGAGATAACATCACAAAACTAGGATGCGCAAGATTTAACTACACATGATGGAATTCCATCAGGTCCAGGCGCACAGCTATATTTTAGACAACTCAACCCTTTAAAAACGTCATCTTCAGAAATGACCAAATTAGGTATGGAAACCAAGTTAGTTATGGGATATGGGTAGTTTGTAGATAAATCGAAATTAGCAGTCGAAAAGTTTCGACGCAAATACTCAGCAAACAGATTTGAGATTTCAAAATCATCCGAGGAATCAGAGCCATTAAAAGAAACATGCGAGGGATGTAGGAAACTTTTCTTTTTGAATTAACAAATTTAAAAAAGTATTTAGGATTAGCAAACAGAGAGGATTTAATAAACTGAAGATGTCTGCAATAATAATGGTGGTTGAGGGAGTTAAATCTCTGCCTTGCTACCGAATAAGCGAAATAGTCGAGCGCAGAGCCGCTTTTCGAATATTTTTTGAATAGCGTGTTTTTTCTATTCTTGTAATATTTAATTGCCTTATTAAACCACGGGGGACACCTGCTTCGAGGTTGGCACTGCTTGATCGTAACAGATGCAGCAATAGCTAGATTTAATGTATTATAGAACGATGACAATAAGCTTTCAATACTTCCGGTTGAGAAATCAAGCCTCATATGTGAAAGATGATTTTTTAGCAATACAATATTGATTTTATGAAAATCATAATATTTGTTTGAAAAAGTTTGATTTGGCACATTAAGGCAATTCAACGAATCATCATTCTTGTGATACAAGGAAATGCACATCGATGGATGATAAGGATCTAACTAAAAGGTGGACAACGATTTACGTTAATCCCAAGAAAACTGGCAAAGCAGAGATCAAGCAGCCTATCATTACAATTAGGGGTACGGTTATATTGAACTAAATTATGATCAAACAATTCATTAAAGAACACAACAGACCTATCAGTTGTTGAAGTAGGAATCAAACAGCCAAAATTATCACTGTTACACCAAGTGACTTGAGGCAAGTTGAAGTCACCCAATGCAACGACCAATTCGGTGGGTCTATACCGCTTGGCCACTTCACAAATGAGGGCAGACTGTTTCTTGTATATGCAGATATCAGAATTTGGGGGAATATGGGAGCACGTTTTAAATAGCCGTCTATTAGGCATTTTCGCTCGAATGGCGATATATTGAACGTCAGGAGAAGTGGGAAATTCTATTGAATTGGACGGGAGTGACGCAGATATGGCAATTAATACACCACCACCAATGCGATTCACTCGATCATTTCTAAAGACTTGGAAAGAATTTAGGAAAGTAGAACGAATTTTTGAATTTAGGCTCTTAATATTTTGATAAATGAGAGATAACGAGCCTGAAGAAACATTTAGTTCTTCGAAGGCGACAAGACTATTGCTTTGATACTACAGGGACTGGCTACAGTGGTTTATTTAACAACATATCACTGTTTTCAGTCGAAACTAGTATTTTAAAAGAAAAGATTGCTCTACATTGATGAAACATTGGATAACGAAGGAGCTGCTAATAAGGTAAAGTTAGATGGTTTACGTTTTGATTCCAGTTTACGCCATTGAAGATTTCATGTTACGTAAAGTTCGATCTCTTGTACAAAACAAATGGTTTGAAAAATTTGAAAAAATGTACTGCTATCTTAAACCTTTCTTTACTTTCTTTCTTACTTTGCTTGCTTACTGGTTTTACCGTTATTCCTGGGGCGCTGCAAAATGAAGTCTTGTCTCTTTTACACGATTTTTGCTGGCGCATTGTTAAGTAAAACTGTTAGCAAGGCAACATTGTGTTAACAACATTGACGCACTTTTTCATGCTGCTTCTAACGTATTAGCTGAACGTTTTGAGAGATCATTTAAATCCGACGTTCGAAAACATGTCAAAGATGAACTGTCAACGAAAGATGCTGTACGAAAATATATTTCCACATATCATTTTATGTCCAACCACAAAGATAGATCGCCAACAGAATTATTTCATTGACGACCTACTAGAGCGCTATGATCTCAGCTACTTCAACAACCACACAAACCAAGCGTCTTCCAAAAAGTTGTACACAGAATTTCAAAGCCTATGATACCGCGCGTTTATCTGTTTGTTTAATATGATCAGGCAATACAAAAAACGATAAATCGTAAGAAAACAAAAACTACGAAAAGACCAGAAATAACACACTTGCGATGCATACTAATCAACTGCTAACAATGCTTTATTCTCTTAAAACTATAAATTTAAAAGTACAACGTAATAGACGAAAGCAAAAATAAGACTTGGGCATGTGTATTCCGTTTTGTCTCCGCTTTAATTGATACAAGTAGAAACTATACTGTGAGATAATACTGCACATGCATGCAGTGTAGGCTAGTAGTAGCAAATTGTTCTAAAGTAACAATAATAAATTGGGAAATACGAAATAAAAACCAATTCAATAAACATGCCGGCCCTTTATAGAGTCGACATTATTTATTAAAGTGGTTTGGGCCGATAATGTATGCATTGTGGGCAAGAATTTACAATGATATGAGAAAGACTTCCTAGGTTGATTATTCAAAAACGCATGCGGGTAGATGTAATCAG
Organism: Glossina austeni; assembly: GCA_000688735.1. Lineage (NCBI taxonomy): Eukaryota > Metazoa > Arthropoda > Insecta > Diptera > Glossinidae > Glossina > Glossina austeni. The sequence continues at coordinate 591,862 of KK502441.1, forward strand.
TATCTTTGGGTCAGCATAATATGATAATTTTTAATGTCAAGATGCCGAATATAATATTAGACATAAGAATTGGAGGCTTTTATGGATATATCAACTAATTCTAAACGGCGTACAACGTTTAAAATTTCAAGTTTTCATTTGAAGGGTCAGCGGACGAATAAAGGCATTTTAATAAACCCTAGCGATCTCTCTTGTTGGCGGCACACAAGATGTCATCCTGGATATATTGCTCTTGTATATGCAATACTACCGCCGTCATGCCATATTCTAATTTCTGTGGTTGCAAAGATTCGAAACCAAAAATGATCAGATTTAGATGAAAGCACATACCAAAATCTGAAGATCCATAATGATGATAATTCAAACCATTGTCACATACGAGCCGCAATTTTCGATAAATTCAGCAATTCTACAGGTGTTAATTTCTACGTGTAACATAGTTTTTCGTTTTTCTTGGTAACTTTGTCCTGGTCTATTTCGTCACATCTATTTTGAGACCAGAACTCAGAACTTAGACCAACACCAAGAAAGAAACTAATTCTTGTACAGTTGTGTGTGTGTATGAGTTCCTGGGTTTAGGAGATTCTGTTGCTCATCAATACGAAAAGTGGTGAAGAATATTGTTTGAGGCAGCGCAGAGAAATTTCAAGCAAATTTTGCATTTTTGAATATAATTCCGTTCTGGCAACGGGCCTCTTGGGAGGAACCAGTTTTAATTTAACGGTGTATAGTTGCGAATGTATTTTAGCTAAGTTGGCTTTTACTCTAATATAGACACCAGTTGTATGCACAAATTGATGAGTCGCAAAACCCATGCAACTAAACCGATTTCGAGCAAGGGGATAAGTAATAGCGAGCTTGGCATTCAGCCAAGCTCTGTGTATGGAGAGAGTCATCCCCGCCAATTTTGAGGATCCATAATTCTTGAAGTATAAATTTCACTTTTGCAGTGAGAGGAGCCAAAATTTCAAGAAGATCAATAAGCAATACCGACGAGACAAAATGATGCGTTTTGAAACTTCATTCTCGCTTTAGATTTTGTTGCAAACGCAAACAAAAATAACTCCTTTTCTTGATCCCAGGAAATACTTGGGTCATCAAAACATCCCCCTTTTTGTATTTCGGTCACGGTTCAGCGCCACTGAGAATGTCATCTACATAAAACGAAGATCGAATTAATTTTGCGCCAATTTCGAATTCGTTGCTTCCTATATATATTCTTCAGTCGGGCAATGTAGACAACGCATGGCGAAAAATGGTGAAGAAATCGTATAATAAGTGAGCGTGTGGTGTTGAGAGATTCCAATTTCCTTTTGCTCAGAATATCTCCACAAAATATATTGATACTTACAATCACGTTGGTTAACTAGCACTTGCTTGTTCGTCTTGATGATATCACGAACGAGACGAATGAAGAAGAACGAAACGATATCTAGGTATATATAAACGATATACCTAGAGAATATTTTTTAAAACGTAATTTTACAACAATCCTATTTCACATTCTTGTTGTTGTACTGTCCTCTGCGTTGCGCCATTAACAAATTTTTCAAATTTCCGAAGACGCTCCAAATTGATACTGATTTCGTTCTCTGTTAAGAGCATATATGAGCATAATTTTTGTTATTAGAAAAATTACATTTTCTAGTAACAATCTAGCTAAATAAAATTTATTGCAATTTCGGAAGACTTAGACCAAGTCTTATTCGACCAACGGATAAAACATTGAAAAATATTTCAGCACCAATGAACAAGTCGCCTTTCTTTGATTGGTAAAACCCCAAATGTTGACACGAAATATGTGCTGTAATACAAAACCAACGTGACACTTCAAAATTGGTTATGCGCGATTTGATAATTGTAGAACACTTACACTTCATTGCTGTAAATTAATTTTCAATGCCTTTTTTAACTCTTTGTAAATTAATCGTTTTGCGAAGTCATCAAATATTTACCTAGTCTGCAAGAAACCCGACTTGGATGGGTAGTCTCTACTGATGGAATTTTTTCTTCAAATTCATGGTCATTAACAACAACGTCAAACCTATTGAGCATGAAGAAGACGATTTGGATACGCTAGTTAAATATTTTTGGCAAATTGAAAATAATTTTGACGAATCTCGTCCAATGAAGACATTGTTTGCTTGCAACACTTTCAACAAATAACTATTCGTCTTGATCCAAGTGCATTTAAGCCCGCTAAAAGTAAAAAAATGATGCGCTTAAAAATTTTTATGAACGTGCTCTTCAGCGTTTTAAAGGTTTGGAAAAGAAACTGAACAAACATACAGAAATCAAAACGCAATACACGAATTTTATGAGTATATAGAACTGGATCATATGTCGCTAGTAACATCCTCATCAAAAGCCAACATCTATTACCTACCACATCATTGTGTACATAAACCAGATAGCACAGCAACAAAATTGAAAATAGTTCTCGGTGGTTTAGCAGAAATCTCATTAGGTTTTTCACTAAATTTCAATTCTTTATTCCCGTCCTACAATTCATTTAAAGTTATTTAATAATTCGTTTCTTCAGCGTAGCTTTAAGCGATAATATTTGCAAGATATATCAGTGTGTAAAGATTTGTTATCCAGATGAATATCTACAATGCATTCTTTGGAGAAACGACATACATGACGAAATCAAAGGCAAATTGACTACCTTCACATATAGAACTAAGCCAGCAGCCTTTTTAGCAATTCGTGGTTGTAAGATGAGATTTTACGTTGATGACTTAATCTCTGACGGTAGCAGACAGAAAATTATATCTTCATTACAGAAAGGTGGTTTCATAATTCCAAAATGAGGTTCAAAAGATCAAGCCTTGATATTGCATCGTCAGATTGTGACCAGTTCCTCAAATTTCGTGATGGAACTGATGTAACTAAGCCTAAGAGCCTTGAGTCTCTCGGTCTAATTGATCCAATACTTACAAACGCAAAATATTCATGCAGGCTTTGTGGGAAAACCATCTGCATTGGGATAAAACTCGATCCAAATTCTTGCATTCGGTGGATGGATTTTATTTCAAATTTTTCTATCATATCCAAATTCGTGTTTCCTCGTATCGTATTGATCGCAAAGGCAACCACACAAATTCCTGCTTTTTCTGATTCTAGCCTGATTGCATATGGTACGTATATCTACGCACGATCTGAGCTGGATTGTGTCATCAAAACTTGTCTATTATGTTCGACGTCGAGAGCAGTACCGTTTAAAATCATCACCGTACCCAAGATTCGAAAATTCGCGAACTATCAATAGCTTTGCCGTTATCGGAATTTCTAAATAGCGTTACCAGTTCGTTACTCAATAAGCATGAAATTCATTGCTGGCCGAAGTCGATGATCGTTTTACCATGGTTGTGTGAGCAATCATCTCACTTTAACGTATTCGTAGCTAACAGGGTAAGACGAATCCATTTGTTTACCAGCAAAACGTCCTGCCATTATTTGCCAACCAATTTAAATGCTGTAAATATTATATCGAGAGACACTTCTTCGGAAGAACACCTTCATACGAATATTTGGAAAAATGGTCCAGATTTTTTAGGAAATGGTTCGTCTAATTGAGCAAAAAATCAAAGCTTCCTAGCTAAGCTACGGGAGAGAAAGCGTAAAGTCCTGTTAGTGAGGCCATTACACAATTTTTTGGGAGGACTGTAACTCCCATGCAAAAATGGAATGCGTTTTTGGATGTGTTTACAAACTCATCTTTTTGAAATTTGCATTAATCAGGCGATCAAAGCTGGCCCTCTTTCGCCATTCGATCTGAAAATGGGTACGAATCTATTGATCCGCAACATGCAGGATATAATTTAGCAGCAAAATATTAAGGCTTAAGGGCTAATGATCGCATCCGCAAGCAAAATTCAGTCACTTGCGTCAATCGTTGTTTCAATAAATCTATAGCGATTTTGACACTCGAAATCCCATTATATTATCAAAACTTCGTTTGTCTACTTAAGCGCCAGTCATGCATTCTCGTCAAAGGTTTCCGCATGAATCTCCATGCTACTTTCTCGCTGCTGCTAGGCAAAAATGTTGGCTTACCGATGGGCGAAGAGCAAGAAATGTCTATAGAAGCATCAAAAATATTAAGTGTACGGTAGCGAAAACCGTGGTACTGTCTATTCATCATAATCTTAGTTGAAAGCCAGGACCTTTCAACGGGGGGAATATGTTGGTGGCGCTATTGCCTATACAAATTATCGGAAAAGCAATACATTAACAATTCACATAGTTTTAAGTTAGTTTAAGTTATTTATAAGTTGTCTCTTTTTCGCTTGTAGTAGTTAATATTAAACATGCATACGTATGTAGCATTGTTCAGTAGTCTTTATTGCTTTGCTTTTTAAACACTAATCGTATAGCTATTACATCATCGTTTCTTTTGGCTTTCACAATAAAATAAAACAAACACGTAATCTTCAAATTTGTTTGTTTTTCTTCTTCGCTTCGGTTTTGCAAGTCATAAATTCACTTCGCTTATTTTTTATTAATCGCGAAAAAATTAGTGCAAAAAAGCTTGTGTCACACACAACAGTTCTATTGCATTTTAAAAATATTTTGTTGTAAAGGAAACAATATTTCGCATTGTAAGGAAGCGTTTTGCTTCCTTACTAACTATGACAACATAAATAACAATAAGACAGACATAAAGATAGGCATACAAGCAAACATTTGTCGAAAAAAAAGAGAGCTTATAAAAGTATGCATATCATATGAAGACGTGCTTAACGGTTTCCAAAATCATTCGATTTGCTACCTAAGCGAGCACTAGCAATAAGATATATATAAGGATAGCATTAGAATACTTAATATAGAAATAATTGGCTCACATGCAATCATACGAGTTGGCACTTAAGCTAGGAATAACAATAAGACAGATATAAGGATAGGCAAACAAACAAACATTACGAGACAAAAAAAGTAGCTTATAAAATTATGCATGTTGATATGATGTATACCATATGAAGGCATGCTTAACGGTTTATAAAATCATTCGATTTAGCACCTAAGCCAGCACTAGCAATCATACGAGTTGGCACTCAAGGTAGTATTAACAATAAAATATACACAAGGACAGCATTAGAATACTTATACAAGGAAAGCTGAGATGATAACTTGGTTGCAAGCAAACATGTTTGATCAGATCTCAGCTAGCAAACGTAATAATAGATAGCATAAGAAAATAAGTATAGTCAAAACATCGATGTAACGGGACGGTAATGGTCATCGCGACTATAAGTGTCATGCAACTCATACCAATGTCGGTTGCACTGCAACCTCAACACTTTTAGGACTGTTTAGAACTGTCTAAGACTGTTTTATAGAGTTTTATTTTGAGTACAGAAGTGACTACGAGTATTTAGGACTGTATAAGACTGTTTTATAGAGTTTTACTTTGAGTAGAGGTAAGTAAACACGGACTAAATAATCAGTGACGTTACCGATAGGGTTTTTTTTGACTTTACGAATAGGGGATGGCAGGCTTAGCTTAATTGTCATCCCTGAATAACTAAGAAGACTTATGACTTTACGGATTGCGTATGGCAGGCTTAGCTTAGTCGTCATCCCTGAATTACTGATAGAATAGTTGACCTTTACTGATAGGGGATGGCTGGCTTAGCTTAGTCGTCATCCCTGAGTAACCGATAGACACTCTCTTCAGCGACATGAAACGGCCGAGGTCGGCTGCTACAACACCCGCGGCGTATTCCTTTTGTTTTCAGAGAAAATCTCGCGATACGGAAGACGGTAGAAAATATATATAATAACGATCGTTCAAAAAAAAAAAGCGTTAAACGAGAGTCGGGTCACCACGCTGGTTTCTCCACCCCCCATAAAAAGAAAAATGGTTGTTAACCAAAGAAAATTTCAAATATAGAAAAGAAAAGAAAAATCGCTGTCAAATAATAATAAATTCGAATATTAACCGCCAATCGGAGGTTCAAGTTATTATTATAAATTTCTTGGAAGGTGTCCTGGTGGAGCCCTGGGCTTACCCTGCCCAGAAAGACTCGTTACAGCATATTACATTTCAATTCATGCATAGGTTTGAACAGTTAAATATTAAACAGAAGCACTTAAATTTTATAATACAGAAAGGCTTATGAAATATACCAAACGTGGGCTGTTCCTGTGAGGCGTCGGGTTCGCTTCCGCGTGCTCCATTTATTTTTGTTTGAATGACATTTTGGGGCAAACTCAAACATTGATGAAAATTTAAATATTCGGAAATAATTATAATAATATTTTACTTTTAATAACAATAGTAGGAAATATATGTATAGTAGAAATCAGAGAAAATGATTATAATAAAAAATTGTTGCGAATAAATAGATAGATATATAATGTTCACATAAAAACACCATAAATAAAAACAGTGAAGCACAGAACAATCAAAATAGAAACACACAAGTATTTCTGCTTTCGCTCGTATATATTCACGCACAGGTCTATTCAAAATGCCATAGTATAGCTACACATATTCATAGTGTAGGCTTACGTGACTTGGCGTGCAAATTTCAGTATATGTTCTGAATTTAGTTATTTGCTCTCTCTCTTGCGGTCTTCAATATCGTTTGTTTTTATCGGATAACTTCAGATAAATGTAATAATTTTGCTGCGCAAATGTTGCTAACGAAATGTCCTATTTTATATACATGTAACGTTTTTGAATATGTAACCACTTGATTTTACAAAACGAAATTGTTACAGTTTTAGAACGACAATTAACGAACAATTAATGATTTCAAGATGGCGAAGCTGACAAGCCGAAAAACTAATATTGAATAAGATTACGCAAGTGCTTGATATACGACGAAAATGAATTTCTTAAAATTTCACAAAGGCCAACAAAGTTTTTCCTTCTCTCTTTTCTTTGGGAAACTTTACACAGGTAAAGTCACGCTCGTCAATATATTTAATCATTTGCTTAATATGATTAGAATGTTCGGGCAATGTAAAAAACGATAAACAACAAACTCGTGTCGCGCTCCCATCAACTGCTAACAATGCTTTGTTTTCATAAATAATACGTGCAATTGGCGGAGTCCTTTATCAAGTGCAAACTTCAAAGGGTTCTATAAAGCGACGTGCAAATCAACTTAACTATATAACTGGTACCATTGAAAAAACAAAGAATGTAAAATTCATTCATACTCATCCAATGCATTTTCACAAACGAAAAAGTGCTACATCAAGAGATTTATGAAGAAGATCAATCCGAAAGTATTCAAGGTGATGAGGACCAACTTCAAAGTTCCATTCGCCACAGTGAAGGGAAGAAACCTAAGGTTTTTCGATACATAGCAGCTGATTTTAGAAGACGTTTATTATTACTGACTAAATTATTAAGATTATTTGAAAAGGGGGTGGTGTATTCACCCTGTTATACGTTGAAATTATCATTCTTTATGTTCTTCTTATATATTCATCACACGGTGTAAGATTGTTATAGAAATTACAATAAACATTAAGTTAAGTACACAATGTAAGCTAAAGAAAAGAACTTGCCTCTTCACAAATAGTTCTACTCAACACATTGACACAAATTTTATGTTACATATAACATATAAACTTGGTTTTCTTTCTTGTGTGCATGTTCTTAGTCATTTATTATTCCATTGCTTCCGTACACCATATAAAAGTCCGATTACGAGTAAAATGCAGTTTTTTCAGTTTTACATTCATTATTTTTGAAGGAAACTATATTTGCTGTTCATTTATATAACGATTTATATAACGATTATATGCATGCGTTTATATACTTCATATGTTTATGTATTGAGATTACCAAAGACACGCTTATATACTTAATAATCATTACTACAATTAATTTAATTCGTTCAACTTTGTTTTATCGATTTCCCATAAATATTAATTAAACAATATAAATCTGAAATATAACTAGTTTTCTTGTTTTTCTACTAGCAAAATATTCCTGCAGATTCATTTAACATTAACAAACAAAGGTTTATGCCTTTATTACATTCCATAAGCAATGAAATGAAATATATCTTTTCTTATAATGCGTATAGAAAAACTTCAGTGCTTCAACCAATTCTCCGCTTATGCGATACTCAGTCGTTTAAATAAATTGCAAATAAACAAAAGTAAGTTAGCAAAATTAACATTTATAAGAAATAAAAATAATTTCCTAAGAATGTATTCTCATAGTTATGTTTTCTCGAATCAGATTTTTCTATTTACCATTAAAGGGAAGGATGAGGATCAAGTAAATTTAAAATGAATATATTTGATCCGCGAATGATTCTAAGCTAAATTATCTATATCCGTGGAGTTTGCAAAGGGATAGAGTATTGTAATCTGAATTTAGAGGATAATCAGATATGAACTACGAAAGCAGGCGTGGTTTACCCAGCAGAAGTTAAAAAATGAAGTGAATGAAATGAAACTGTTTAAAATTTTCATTTCATTTTCATTTATTATGTAACTATAAATCCACAGGCCTATTACTTGGTTACATAGATACATTTCATGTGCAAAATGAGATCATAAAATAAGTGAGTATACAAGTCACCTAGATGATAGCTACCGTAATTAAAAAATCTCGCTTCATAAAATTTGTAACCATCAATTCCTATCAGCAACAAAATATAGATTATGAGTTTAGCAGTGCGGTAAACTATTTTCTAAACGTATTCAAGGAATCATCGAAGAATTTCTGGCTCACTGGTAAGACATTCCAATGTCTAGCAATACGAAAAGTAAATGATCATTCGGGTGATGTGTTAGACAAACGTGCTATTACTATGAAAACGTCACTACTCGACCTAGAGAACTGCAGTCGTTCAATAAAAAAGGAAACAATCTATTACAGATATCTAATTATGACTTTAGCGTTTGAAAAATCCTGTTCAAGCTATTCGTTACTTAACCTAAGTCAACGTCTTGCATGTGTACTCTGGAATAATGTTATATAATACACTTTTATATTGTCTCTCTAAACAATTTCTGATAGCTAATTCTAGAAAGTTATAGAGTATTAAAGAAAACCCTTTCGATGTTGTCGCTGTGCTGTAGTTATTGTGAGCATTGCTTCGACACCCTATATTAATTTTAGAACTCAATATATGCATTTCATAAGACTTTAGTTGTTGACTCCGGGTTTTAGTTTTTTTAATAAGCAAGCTTTGGTAATGTAAACATTTCGGAAGGTGCTGCGTAAAAGCAAAAAAGTATCGGGTTTAAACACCTGCAAATACTGTATCAACCACAAAACGAATCAGATAGTAAATACTAATCATTGCCAAAGAGGTCACGCTCCACGTCACCTACTCAGAGAAAGCAGAATGGTAATCATAACAGAGTAAGCATGTGCCTTAGTAGCCGCGCGACCCCCAGACTAGACACTACGTTAAGAAAGAAATATTAAACAAAGTGGCTGAAAGCTGCAATAGGTAAAACCATATAAACGAGAGAAGCGCATTTCTGAAGAAAAGAAAACTAAGCAGATACCATCGTCCATCGAATTGAGATGGAGCGGAATGAAAGTTTCTCAAAACAAGATATACGCAGTGCGTAACTGGTCTACAGTGATTTTATTTTTATTTTATTTTGCTTACACATGAAATTCAAATTGACAATCAAATTCAATTGACTCTTACAAATAAATCTTATACTAATTAATATTAAAAACTAGTATAAAGTATATAAGGAGAAATAATGGGCGAAAAAAAAGTAATAATAATAATTATTAAACAATAATTCATGTATAAATAAATAAGAAAAAAAAAAACAAGAAAAAAGCATGTGCACAACTAGCACAGAGACACACCCACAACCAGTATAGAACCAAATTGCAAGTGAACCCCTAGGCCATCGCAAATACGAAGAAGTTTAGCAACCGCTACAGTAAACAACAACAATTAATTTTCGAATCATAATGAGATATTAAGGTTAAAAGTTAGTTTAAATATGACATAGGCAAGTCGGGCCTATTAAGCAAAATTTTTTTTGCTTTGATAGACTTTATAGAATCCGATATTGAGATTAAGCGATAAACATCATTTAGATTTCTGCGAAAAACTCTAAACGGGTTAACAAGCTCATAGCTATACTCAGATTGACTCAGCTTAATCAAAATAAAGTGCCTAGAGAAGCAGTTAGGGACTTTAAAGCTTATCTTACCAAGTAATGTGGACTAATCTAAAAGCTATGAGAATTGCCGTTCCCAAAGGTGAATGTGCCAGCTGCACATAAATTAACAAAGGAAGTCCCATAACGGGGATTAATATCGAAAGTAGATGCTAAGACTGACGAAATCGTACAAAAATACAAAAAAGAAAAAGACTTAAGATATAAAGCGGATGTTTTCTTAGATAGTGTCTGATGTCAGTTGTAAGTATATGATTAAGACCAGCGTCTTAAATCAAAAGTAGAAGTAAGCACGAATTATTCTGAAAATAGTTCTTCTCATTTTGTAAATAAGGTCCTGCGCTGTTCACAATCCAGTGGTAGGAAACTATTTTAAATATATATTTTAATATATTGAAACAAAGCAAAGGCTATTTTTGGCAACAATGTTAAGGAAATATTTTTGCTGCAAAATACATCGCACGTCATTGGCGAAATAAACGGCTTTATGCCCTTCCCTCTCTCTTTACGGCTAATTTGTTAGTTCTAAGTGTGTGATTAGCAACACTTTTGCATTATACATCCATTTCATATAGTTACCTGCTATCGATCATAAGTTATATACGAAATCAAATTTTCGTTTTTATACCCACCACTTAATGTAATACTATATATTTTTTGAAAATGTTCACATAACCCAGAAGGGAGCTTCTGAGACCCTCTCAAGTATATATATTTTCCGCCAGTATCAAATTTTAAATCGAAACATGATCGTCTGGATAAACATCTCCTAGTCGCAAAAATGAAGATATCGACTCCAAATTTGTTGAAAATATTGGAAAGTGTTGCAAGCAGGTTGATATTGAAAATGCGCCAGATCGGGAAAAGTCACTGTTGCAAGAAGAAAAGAATCGGCCATGCATGCCGAATATTATGGAATATTGAAGTTTCATTTTTTCGGTTTTTTTTAAGATAACGGTGGCACATTTTTAGTTTATTCCTTGAGGATTTCAGCAATAGACAAGAGATGACCAAATACTGAACACGCAGACTACATGGTCTTTGCTAGGTAGATTTTAAAATCGTTTAAGTGTTTATGGATAATTCCATACTTAATCTGCTTAAAAAGATTCATAATCATAAACTGATCCACAATGCGTGTGCTCTGTGAAGGTTATGATGCGTTCTTCTGAAATTTGCTAAAGCAGTGTTAAATAACTACATCAAGATTCTTCGGTAACAATTGAAAAAACATTAAGCTTTGGTCTGTAGTCTAAAGCTTATTGGTCCAGAAATTCCAGAAAAGTTTTAATGTTTGTTAAATGATTGTTAATCGTTCAATTGACTATTCATTGCTTTACAATTTTGAAGCTATTTCTTTATTTCTTCTTTAACAGGAAATCGTAAGCTAACAAACGCTTATAAAGATCGTGGAATGTTTTCAGAAGTTATATCTTTAACTTAAGTAAATTATCAGTAATAATATTGGTTTTAAATATCTATTATTAGCAAACTTAATGACAGAATATTTATTTCAAGTTGCATGCAAGTTTTTTAAACCCTTTTACTTCTCTTTAAAAATTTTTTTAATACCAATTTAAAATTTACTACAATTTTAATATTATTCTTCCATAACAGATAAATTTCATTTTCATATATTGCTATATATGGACATATATAAATATACATACATTACACAAATAGTATGCTTATGGTTAATAATAGAATACATTACACAAACAGTATGCTTACGGTTAATAATAGAATAATTTTTAGATAGTCTTTGATAATTTGATAACATTTTCGTGTAACAATATATATTCGTGCTTAATATACGACATTTTTGATAACAGAGCGTTTTATTTTATGCTATTTTTTACTTAACTTGCAAATTAAAAAACATCGTGGAGCTTCAGAATGGACGTGCTTAAGCCTCTGGAAAATAGTTACTGTTGACGCATCATTTCTAAACCGCCCTCTTCCTCCATTTTTGACAAAAATTTAATTGCTCGATGTTGAGGTTCAGTCTGCCGTGCCAAATCAACCAGACCTAGAAGTTTCTTAATACCGATGAAAAGTCTGCAAATGTAATATACATATTAACATTATACGATGTTTATATTAGTCATTATTTTGAGATATAAAGAAAAAAAGCACTCAAAATATGACTTTAACGAAGAGTTATGATCGCCTTGGTTAACCACTAAACCAAAGAACTACGTGGCATCTACTATCTGATCGGCTAATGCATCGAGAATATTTTTTGGCCAACCGTTAAGATGACTATAATGCAACTTTTCTACAAATTTTATATTAAAACAATATACACATTGTAGAAGTGTCTCCGCGGAAAGACCGCAATCTTCATCTAGAGATATTTTAGTCTTCAATTTTCGTTGCTTTTATCTTCAAAATTCGACTAAAAGACATAAGGCAGCCACGCAGAGAGACTGACTAACCTACACGAAACCTTACTCTGAGTGAGATTACATAGATTTCTAATGCACTTTTTTCGGTATTGCTGAAGGAAAGATCAGACTTCAGTAAACGCTCTCCTTTATTTATGCTGTATTTTGATCAAAGCGAATTTCGAATTTGTAACTTTGCAATGTTTTTCAAGGGAATCAAATAGGTCGTAAGGGTCTACGATGAATTTGACATAGTTCAATTTCACCCACCGCGGTAAAAAGTTGAAAGGACTAATATCTATTGTTCAGTTTCGTAGGCAACAATGTGGTTAAAGACTTGCTCACCTGTTTTTTTTTTTGATTTTATCCCAGACCTGTAAAAAATCTGTGTTTATCTATCATTTAAACCTTTACCTTGTTTGTTTCTCGGGCTCCACTTTGACTGGACTTTTATATACCGTAGAATTGACTTCTTATCTGAACCTTCTTTCACTTTTATGTTGTGTGATAAACAAAATAAAACGATATACGTAAAAACTCATAAAGGTTAAAAGGATTGGAGGCTGTAAAGGGATGGACGCAAGTGTCATTGATAAGCTAGCTAGTTTGGGAAAAATGGGGGGTTTCAATTTTTTTCTACAGGCACGCACGGTTACACCAAAGAAATACACTTGCGGTGACCCTTATGAGGACAAACGGACCGCCGACACTTATTTACCGGACGTGCGGATCTTGTGCCCTGGGCCACTCTATAGCTTGCTCTTCCTATAGTCTCTATCGGCCCATCTTTCTATCCATCCATCTTTTATTTAACAGACCAACGCAAAACGGAAAAAATAGTAAAGAAGCATCACCTGAAAAAAATCGTAAAACAGAACAAAAATAGAAGACAAAAATGCTCAAGAAGTGTCCCCAAAGATTCCAAAACAAGTTCTATGTCAACACCCAGGAGGAAAGAAAAGCGAGTTACAACAAGGCAATGACAACGTGCAATGGTGAAGAACACGTATAGCCACTTCAAGAATATTTGAACGAACAGACGAAGTACATTTCTAAAGACACCCCGGATGCAAACACTACATACGAAGATTTATGTGATAGCATTACCTTTTTAGACTAAAGTCCTCGAAGTATAATCGAAGACTGGCAAAATCCTACAAACACTGGTAGACACAGGATCATATAAAAATTCCCGCTTGTACCAAATACAATACCTAACGATAGAATTTTGTACGAACCGCGCCGGTGGAAGAATTTTTTCTCACCATACTTTCATCAATCTTTTCGGACAAAACGATCTTCAAACCGAACTCTCTATGCTTCCGCAACTCGAATTATTCCATGCAATTTTGGGAAATGATAGCCTAAACGAGTTATCAGCAATCATCCACACAACGGAAAGTTTCTTGGCGATATGGAACAATATAAAGGTAACGCTAAAGCAGCGCAAGTCCCAAGCGGTAAACAACATCCAAATAAGAAAGGATCACATAACAGATAAACAGAAAGCCAGCATTAAAGATGTAATAGGAAGATAACGCAGCTTGTTCCCAGAGCCAAATGAACGCCTTATATATGCAACATCGGTAAAAGGTGAAATTGGAACCACTACCGACAACCCCGTATATTGCTACCCATATCCTATGTATCTGAAAGATGAAGTGGAATCATAGGTTAAGGAACAATTAGATCAAGTCATTAATAAATGCTCCAAATCATCCTACAACTCACCCGTGCAGGTAGTACCTGAAAAGATGCATGCTTCGGGTAAAAAGAAATATCGCATGGTCGTCGACTATAGGAAACTAAATGCTGCCACAATCGCTGACCGATAAGTCATTCCGGAAGAAAGAAGTCCTTGAACAACTAGAACAAAACAAATATTTTTCAGCTCTAAATTTAAGTGTGTGGATCCCACTAAATTATCCTGAAAGAAAGGGACACAGAAAAAACAGTGTTTTCCATCAACAAGGAAAAATATGAATTTACGCGGCTTTCATTTAGATTGAAAAATGCGCCCTCGATATTCCAAAGAGCCCTTGATGACATCCTGCGCGAACATATAGGCAAAATCCGCTATATTTATATTGACGACATAATTATATTCGGCAAGGATTAAGAAACGCACCTGGAAAATATCAAAAAGATATTTCACATCCTAGAGTCAACGAATATGAAAGTCCCAATCGACAAATGTGTGTTCCTAAAATTGAAAGTTGAATTCCTAGGCTTCCTGATATCCAGTGGAGGAATACGGGCCAACCCTAAAAAATTAGAAGCGAAAAACGGTTTTCCAGTCCCAAAAACCATCAATATCGAAGGTCTTTTATTGGTCTGGCCAGCGTTTATCGTCGTTTTAGAAAAGATAATGCTAGGCTGGCAGAACTTTTCACAGCGCGTTTAAGAATGGAGATGGGGCGAAAGCCCAAGGCAGGTGAAACCACGATAATTGCGAATGTAGACGACAATGCTTTAGAAGCATTTAATAAAACAAAGAGAACGCTGAGATCTCACCACATGAAGAGTTCCTACTTACAACGCAGGCCTGAAAGCACGCAATTGGAGCAGTATTGGAACACACAAAAAGTAAATCCTAGCGATTGTTTGGACTCTAAATGCCTGAGAAATTACTTGTACAGACCAGCAATTATAACAATTTTTACAGACCACAAACCGCTAACACACGCTCTGGCTAATGGAAATTGGTGGAAGGCAATACTGGAGGAATATCACTATGAGTTATTGTACAAGTCTGACAAGACTAACGTTGTAGCAGACGCGTTACCAAGATTATCCCAAGAGATATTTGAAATAAACTCAAAAGATGCCACACAACAGAGTTTACCACGGAACCTTATCTAAAACACAAACGCTACAGTAAACACATTCAAAAACCAATTGATAATAGAGCCAAATAAAAATAAATCGCACGCATTTCAAATTACATTCCCAAACCTATCACAGGCACATCATATTGGAACTGAGCCTCATCACGGAAAGATTACAGGAAATTCTTAAAAAATACCTGAACCTAGCAGTCACGAATTGCATAAAAACAACTGATCAAATACTGGGGAAGACCCAAGAAGTATACACCATAAGCTTTCACAAATATAAGGTTCTGTGTAAAGAATATGATAGTCGACGTTTGGAACGAGTCCGACAAATAGGTAGAAATTATAAACGAAAGCAACAGAGACCAACAAAGACATTTAAAAAACGTAGAGAATCTCTGTTCTAACAGAAATCATTAAATTAACCAAATACGCTCAGACGAAAATACTTAAGTCAAGAGCAACGAAGACATCAAAAAATCATTAACGGAAATCCTATTGAATTTTGAAGTGCCAAAGATAGTTGTAATAGAGAACGGGAGATGGTTTAATACCAAAGCGATAATATTTATGCTGGAAAACCAACTCAAACCCACTCATTCCGTGTCCCATACTACACCAGTTTGGTCAATGAGCAGATTGAAAGATTTCATTCAAATTTTGAGACGTATTAAGACGGGGGAAACACAAAGAGATTTGTCAGAATTCTTGGACAAATGTACCTATGAGTACCATAACAGCATTCAGTCAACGTTAGGTATGAAATCACTCATTTCTTTGGCTGAAAATCACATAATAACCCTACAGAAAGAAAAAAAGTTAGGACTCAAATGGTCAACGATCTCAAAAATCGAGAACTATCCGACTTCAAATGTCACAATGAGGGAAGAAAAAGAGTCAAGAAATTATTAAGTACAGGGTAAGGTTTCCGTCAGAGAAAATAAGAGATTACGGACCAAACTCTTCAATAATTACAAACAATAAATAGTCAAAGAAAACAGGCACATTACTATATTGACCGAAAGCGCAAAAGTTGTTAATAGAAACAATTTCCGGAGCTAAAAGAAATTGTGAATCTCTTTTCAGCAAGATTAAAATCCTGGATTACACAAACTCTCAGATAATAGCAATTGATGAGGGCTTCGCCAAGATACATTCGGGTACCGTGATATTAGTACACGCTACCGACTTAGGGAATTACGAAACGTTAATAGACGAAATTTACTCTGCCATAAACTCTAACGTAAACATTTCCCATCCCATCCTTATCCAAGAAACCGAACAAACAAAGCCATTTAAGATACAGACGTAGAAGGTCTTTAAATATTATCGGATCAGATTGGAAATGGATTGCTGGACATCTGGATCATGATGACCTTGAAATCTTACAACAAAACATAAACAATTTTCTAGAAAATAACAATGCAAATAGTAATAAACAGAATGTGCTTAGAAAAAAGCTAAGAAACGCTAAGAACTAGCGAAATGCTAAAATCTGTCAAAGACGAGAACACGAAGAATTCTTTAGTAAACAAATTAAAATAGAAATTGGACATAGTAAATGATGAGACGGTAAAATATATCTATAGAAAATGCAACTTTTACTAATATTGAAGAATTTTTCGAGTTTAGCGACATCAAGATAGCCACTCATTATAGTTACTCACTCCATATTATAAGCATCCCAACAACAGTAAAAGAATCATGCAACAAAATAATACTGAAGTCTGTAAAAATTAACAAAATTGCTAATAATGTTAAATTCGAGGAAATTGTAGCATGCGATAAGATACTGTTTGGAATCAAAAAGGAATGTGAAAATAACTACTAACAAATACTAAACATCGTTTTATTAAACTTATAAATTCGTTTACGTCTATAAGTAAGTATTGCTTTTATTTATTTATTTTTTTAATTTTCGGTTCTCTTTTATAATTTTGTTCAAAACATTTCTTCACTCCACTTAATTTTTGTCCACAGGCTTTCAGAATCCCCTTTTCGTTTTACTAAAACTTGGTTTCATATGTAAACTTTATACTGCAATCAAAATATAAAAAATGCGATTGGAGCAATTACAACGATGACAGCAATAGCAGCGATCACAGTGATGATCGGTATGATGACAAAATATACTCTGTTCATTTATAGATGATTTCAAATGTTCAAAGTGACGATAATCAATGCATATTAAAAAAGAACAACAGCCAAGATTTTGATTAGGTCTTTTTTAAATACAAGAACACAATTCACAATTGTTTCAACAAAACAATTTTCCTCGGTCTTGTCTAGTTTTACAACAATTGCTTTAATTAATACTTTTTTGTTGCTATTGTTGTTTTTTTATTTCTTATTTTTAATCAGCAAAATACAAAGCAATTATCTAATAACTTGAGGTAACTTTTAGCAAATTTCATGTTTCTCCATACGTTTGTTTGCGTTTATATTCATATATTCAATAGTGTTCATTATAAAGATTTGCAAAAAAAAAAAATGTTGTGAAAAATAAGGGTAGAAAAAGTATTCGAATAAAGAAGTTTACTAGAGTGACCTTCACGTTTATGAATGACTTTTGTTTTGATTATACTTGAAATTTTTTGGTTTTTCTCTACATGTTAGCCAATTAATCTTAATTAAAAAATATTTAACGAAAATTTTAAAAACAATTTAAAAAAAAAATTACTTTTGTCATTTATGGATATGGTTAGCAGACTGTCGTTAACTTGGCTTTTTTTTTGTCCCCAATTTTTGACCCCAATTTGTGTCCCAATTTTACAACATATCCGGTGTTACGTCTGTTCGCATCCAAATCTATGTCTCTTCTTTATAGTCCGCTATATCTCTTATATCTAGTCTTTATAGTGTTTTCTGCTGATTCAATTTTTTTCTTCTATCGCAGACGTGTCATTCATCGTCGTTGTATTTAACAAACCTATATGCTACAATACTACAGGGTAGCATTTGTAACAAATATTGCGACAGAAAAATCAAATGTTACAGAGCTTTAAACGTTTCTGCCCAAGAAGTGTTTGTCTTTTAATGAAAGAGTTATAATAGCAGTATAGGAACGTTTAAAAGAGCTTTCAGGAAGCAGATTAGATTTGGAATAAATGAATTGGGAAGCCGCTGGACAAATGAATTATGTGTCAACAAGAATTTCCTGAAGAATAAAATTACTTTTTAGCTATATATAACCTTGTTTTCGTGTCGTTCTGCGAACTTTTCAATTGGTCTAGTATGAATTTAAACAATTGGACAAGTCTCGGCATTCTACTTACCGAACATATCCTGTTTTTGATGTACGGCGAAAAATACCACTAAGTAGAAAAGGGTATTTATGGAAAAGTATAAGCACTCATGAACACTCAAATAAACCATCCACTGACACTGATTCATCTATACTGTAAACTTCAGCAATCTTTTATGATCGGTTGCGGAACACGTCTCTGAGGTGACTTATAGCTAAGAGCTCTAAAGTTTTTCGACGAGCAATCTCTACAACAATGCGAACATTTAAGAATACTTTTACGTAACTTCAAGTCACCTTCGGGTTTTCTGGATATTAACTCTTGAAACCGTTAACAAACAAGTACTATACTTCAAATTTTTTCTGCACCAACGAAGAAAGAACGAATACGATATTTTCCATTATTGTAAAGTCCATTAGAAAACACATAAAACAGAGCCCTTTTTAATTAGGATATGGTTTTGGGCCTATTAAGACATGCCCATTTACCCATTTGATCTTCGCCTATTGTTGGAACTAATGATGTAAAGCTTGAGATATTTATCTTCAGTTGCCTGCCATAAACTAAATTTGAACATAAGTGAAATAGACCCAAAAACTTACAGCAGATACTAACAATAGTGATTGGTTAAAATATTTGCCAAAGCCCTCTAAAAGTTTGTTGGTCTTAATTAGTTAACAGACACACCCGCATTTAACAAAATAACTTCCAATTTTTTCGCAGTGATTTCAACAGACAAGCGTCGAAGATTTACCAGGTGGTAAATGTAACTTTTGTAGATTAAGCCGTAATGTAACGGGTGTGGCTTGTAACGTTAACAAGGCACTCCTTCGCAGAAGCGTAAACAATGTACTCTTAACTTAAGAAATTTACGATTACGAAAAGAAAATGGAAAAGCCCAAAGCGGCTGTGGGCACTTGACAATGATGAGTTAAAAGCGGTAGCTAAGGTGGAGATACCCTGCACGTTCCGAGAGTTTGTTATAAAGTTCGATAGTTCCAAATCATTTCGACAACACTAGACGATTGTGGGCTCCATGAATTGAATGAAAATCAAAAACACAAGTAACAAAATTATATTCAACTGTGCCGCAATTTGTACTACCTTGCCACTACTACTACTATGCTTCTTGTAAAACAAAAAGGAGCGGGGAATTAAACAATGATATTAGGTGGGCTTGATTTCTTCAATTTCCGTATAAGTACCGATATATAAATTGTAATTTATAAGTAACGAATAAAAAACACCAAATGTGAAGGAGGTATCTTCACTTTCACGATCAGCAAATGCTTATCACAGACATTAAACAGGAGGACAGACGGGAATATGCATTGCTATAAAAGTAGTTTCCTTCATTATAAAGTTTGCTTTACACTCAAAAAACCCAAAAGCCCCGATTCAGCCATCAATGGTGTGGTAAAAAACGTGTCCTGTACGAAAGCTGTTGGCAGTCAGCGTCAAAAGAAAGTCATGAAGACACTTTGGTGGTCATAAGATCTATCACAACAAAGAAATGTTATAAAGAGATGAACGAAGTGCTCATCCACCATATTCATTAACTAAATGCTACCGTTGCTAAATAATAAATTTTTTGTCTCTAAAGGAATGTAAAAAATTTATCAATATATTTTTCACAATAAAGTTGCAACATCTGGTTTATTCCTCTAGCGTGTTACACAAACTGTAATAAAGATGTCTGCGATCTAATGTCGTAAGTTTTTAAAATCTTTCCTGTAGCTCTTAATTTGTCGGCCTGTTGTATAACATTTAAAAAAGAAAAATTGTGTAAGTCTAAAAGATCGGAAGGTCGAATAACACGCATGCGTCACTGAAAAGCTATTTGGTTAGGTTGGTCGAAGGAGAGAGAGAGAGAAAGAAAGGGGGAGTTCAATATTTATTTCAGAGACACTCGTAGACGGACACAGTAAAGAAATACACGTGGTAGAACCGTTATGGAGTTAAACGGACGGACTGATCTTATGCTCGGAGTCACTGTATAGTGTGCTCTATTTATGGTCTTCTTCAGGCCATGATTTTATATAAGAGACCTCAAAGTGGTGTCCCATGATCACTCTATCCTATTTTTCTCTCGTAAAAAGGAATAAGGGACTCACTACATTATTTTATTATCATATAACAGATTAGATTCGCATGGTTAATAATGTTGAACATGAAAAACAAAAAACTACAGAAAAAATAGAAAAAGAATATTACCAAAGTATTCGAATAATAATAAATATATATGCATGCATTAACTTACGAATAGCAATACAAAAATAAAAATGAAATAATATTGGGATGTTGAGTTAAAATGTTGCAAGCCAATAAATTTGTGGCTTATATGTCCAGAAAATAAACAGTAGTAATTATTGGCAAGAAATATATATCAAACAAAATTAATAAAAAAGCCAGAGTCCCATAATATGTTGCATATATTAGGGGAATCCATAAGTAATCAATTATTTTTATTTTTTACTCGTTTATGTAATCACCGTCGTTTGCGATAACTTGTTGCCATCATTCCTGCAAAAGTTCAACCCCCCTTTTGAAAAAGTAGGGTTGGCGTGACTTAAAATAGAATTCAAGGTGCGTTTGGACGTCGGATAAGAAATTAAAAGCTTTATTTCGTAACGAATGCTCCAGTGACCTGAACAGATGGTAGTCCGACAGTGCTAGGTCTGGAGAGTATGGAGGGTGCGGTAGAAGTTCCCAGGCTAACTGCTTCATTTTCTCTTGAGTAATCTTCGCTGCATGAGGACGGGCATTATCTTGTTGGAGTTTCACACCTTTTCTGTTCACTAAAGCTGGTCTTCTTTCTATGAGTGCGGACTGTAACCGTTGTAATTATTGACAATACAGGTCAGCAGTAACTGTCTCCCCAAGTTTCAATAATTCGTAATGCACTATACCGGAACAATCCCACCAAATACAAAATAACCTTCTTCAGGGTTAGGGTTGATTTAGGTGCTGGAAGCGGTCTCCCGTTTGTAGACGACCATTGTTTCGATTGCTTTATGTGATCATAAAGAATCCATTTTTTATCTCCAGTTACGACCCTAGACAAAAAAGGATCTCTGCTTAGTCTGGTGAGCATGGAATTAAAAATTGTTCGCCGAAGATCTTTATTGGCCTCAGACAACAGGTGTGGAATCCATTTACCTTGTGTATGTACCTTACCAATTTTTTTTAAATGCCTTTGTACGGTGGACCAGGTAGACCCAAGGCTTCTTGATAGTTCCTGTATAGATAACCTTGAATCGGACTCCACTAGAGATTTTAAGGTGTCGTTATCGAATTGACCTGGGCGTCCAGTTCGATGCTTATCTGATAGGTCATAATCACTTGCAGTAAATCTTCTGAACCAGCGTTGACACTTGTTGACCTTCAATACATCTCCATATATGTCGCAAATTTTGCTTGTTTTTTCCGTGGCACTTAAACCGGCGTTAAAATGGAAAAGTAAACAATTACGAATATGGCTCTCAGAAGGTACAAAGTCCGCCATTTTATTACAGGGCTACAAAAAAAATTTATATTGTTGGGAATTACTAACAAACTGGTTGAAGAATAACACCAAAAAAAGTATGCTTACACTTGTCTGGTTGCCGCAGGACTAATAAGAAATCGTATCTTGCGAAAATAATTGATTACTTATGGGTAACCCTAATATATATATATATATATATGCTTGTTTTTTTTTTTTTTTTTTTTTTTTACAGGCGCTTAGCACATATTTTCAAGTTTTCATGAAAATGGCTTACTAAGAACCTTCTTACGGAAAAGCTCATGTGATTTAAATTTGATCCAGTTAATAATTACTATTATGGACTAATTTTCATCATTTTCATGACAATCGTTAGATACGGTGCTGTCCAAATAATAAAGACACGTGCTCTAAATTTACTACAGTTAAGTTTTAAATTAAGTTACTCTTGTAAACCAATTTCCCTCATAACCAATCCGATCCATTTTCAGTAAGGCTTCATTAAAATATCCCAAAAACTGCGTTTTGTAGGTCGAAGGCAATAACGTGCTATGCTAAGATCTGTCTGGTGTTACATACATACGCACAAACTTGCTTTATAAATGAGAAAATTTTATTACACATACAGCTGAAGAGCAGCAAGCATTCCTCAGCAAGCATTAAGACTGATGGATGATCGAAAGTACTTAAATTCCATTAAACTAAACAAAAGTCTTATCAATATATCAAAACATCAAAACAATGATAATTGATTCATCCTTCTATTCACAAAAACTTTTGCGCTCTATAATATTCTGCTAACTGATACCCCTTATCCTCCAGGAAAAGATTTAACGCTGATATATACAAACAATATTCTAATTTCCCCGTCAAAGATTACAGGAAGAAATGCAAATCTACTTTAAACAATTACTTAAAGATCACCTGAATTCTTCAAAAAATGAAAACGTAAACGAATAAAACAAAATGCAAAGCATTTTTTAAAAAAGAAAACCCGGTCTTTAAAAACGTCCCACGCATCACACTAGCCACTTCCTTAATGGTTCTTCAATTAAGTGCTGCGATAAAGCTAAGTGTCTCGGAGTGGTCTTCTAAATAAATTTATATGGCTTATTGACCGTTGAAAAGGGAAAAGATTTATTTCGTTATATCTGTATGCCTTTCAAATTTCAAACGAGGCAAATGCCGAAAGGATATTTCAGAAACCTCGCCAGCAACATAATCTATTCAAAAATTGCTCAATACCTGATGATTAAATCTAGTTAATGTAATCACCACGAACAAATTACTCATGCATACGTATCTGGTTAGTCTGAACAGAGAAAGCAATTACTAAATGACCACAAATTGCTCTTTTACTACAGAAGGTATAATAGTTACAACCTAATCGACTTGATCTATAATACCAGTCAGTAACCCACACTCATAAGTTAAGTTTTAAGTTAATTAAAAGTTAAGCACCATAAATCTGAATACAAAGTCAAGTGTGTCCTGTTCGTATTTTATTTCCTTTTTTACGAAAATTAAATAAAATAACAATAATGAAAAATGAATTAAAATAAAATTTTTAACAACCGTACGCTATAACTTGTTATAACAAAAATAGAATTCAGAATTCTGTTTCGCGCAAATCAGCACTGGATACGCATGCTTATAATTATTCCTTCAATCCAGAATTCCCTTTCCTTAATAAACAACGCTCAATTAGACATAATGTTGGTATAATTAGAGATAATAAAACTCTGGTCTTTTTTCAAAAATTGAGGATTTGAGTAAAAAGCAATGACAATATTTTGACCCTCTTAGTCTCTAAACTGTAAGCTGCAAATAAGTCTCCAAATCGCTGTATGAAATGTCAAATGGCTTTCCAACCACACTCATGAAGTAGAAATTTTCCTCTGTCAAAATTTTGACATTCTTCTTTTATCATAGACTCATTTCACAAACCGCTATGACTTCAAAATCAATGCATGTAATTCAATAATTACCAATCACCCTGATAACAAAACTCGCACTGGTTCCGCGAAGTGAAATGTACTTTTGGATACAAAACTTCCAATATCTTTCTTTTCATTAAAATGTAGTGATTACAATGATTTCTGTAGACAATTGGTGCACAATTTATTGTTCAAGATGATTTTAATGCCAAACTAGACTAGACTAGTAAATCCGAAGGGAAGAGAGCTTTACAAATCCATTCACAATAAAAACTATTATTTTATCCACTGGGAAACCCACTACGTGCCATCTGATCTGAAAAACATTCCTGACTTGTGGGTCTCGCCGTATTTATGAGAAAGATGTCCTTAGTTCTGATCACTCTCCATTGATTATCAACTTCAGCACGACTCTTCACAATCTCTCCGTCAAATATATCAAATATGTTATCATTCATAAAACTGACATTGGGACTTTAAGAGACTTGATCGACAACCATTTACACCTTAATCTACGTTTACAAGAGCCTAAATATTGAAATAACTACGTTGGCTTTGAAATAATGCGAATGACCAGAAAAAAGCGGAGATTAAGAAGACAATGACAAACCAATAGGAATCCACCAGAAGTTGAATAGAGCTACAAGAGCTGCGCTTACGTCGAGCTGAAATAAAAAATCAACAAATATACGATTTTCAATCAATATGTAGACATGTTTGATGAACATTATTTATGAAGAGCTATCAAATATCTTAAACTACCGTTCAAGCGAATTGTTCCTTTAAGAAATAGATCCCGAAGTTGCTAAAGAAACGATATGAAAAAACCTAAAAATTGTATCTATTATCTATAGGACTTTTTCAGCCTAAAAACCGTTGTAACACTTTAAACACGGAAGATGTATCCGAAATTGTAGACAGTCTGTGTTCCATGGATTACTCTACCGGACATATATCAATTGCTGGAGTCAAAGAAGGAGTGAGCAAACTAAATGTGAAGAAATTCCCTAGTTATAATTTTATAAATAGAATAACTATTGAATTTCTATCTTCTGCCATTTTCTTGATATTAATCTGTAACAATATGTTAAGGTCGAACCACTATCCGGCGCAATGGGAAAACGCAGAAATAATCGTGGTGACTAAGCTTATAAGTCAGAAAATGTTGCAAACTCATATCGTCTAATGTTTGGAAAAATAAATTTACGGGTTTTAGAGCAAAAACTTATTATTGCTGATCACTAGTTCAATTTCAAAAATAAAAATGGTGCTGTTGAGCAACACATGTCCTTTTCAGAAAAACCAGTGAAAGTAAAAATTATTGCGGAGTGTATTATTAGATGTAGAGAAAGCCTTCGATAAAGTCTGGAATGATGGGCCTAACAAAGTTCTTCCAACTCCATTGTCCTTGCTGCTTAAATTTCGCTGTGATGAGGAGAACAGAGTAGAAAAAACTAAATTAATTTTTCGTACACCCAGTGAAAATATTTGTTTTGCGTAACATATTTAAAAATAAATGTTCTGTAAAAATAAATCCACCTACTTTTTTATAGTATTAGGTACTACCTTTAATGACGTAGACAAATTTTAAAAGTTATCTTTATCATTATAGATAGACCTTCGGAAAAGTGGCGAAATTTAACTCAAAAGCCGAACTCGTATAGTTTTGGTTTATTAGGCGAAAAGTATTTGGGGAAGTCCCTAAACATAAATTTCTTACCCAAATTTTTACATGTTATGTGTTTGATTGTGCCATTTGTTAAAAAAGGACGAATAAAAACACTAAATTGGAAGGCAGTGTTGAAATAATTAATAGTTTATAATTTGTAATTTCGGCTGAGCTAGGCGGGGAAGGGCATTAAAAACCGCTACCAACGCGCTACAAACTTTCAGCAATAAATGCTTTAATTTAAGATTTTTTAATTAACTTAAGAGAATTTAAACTGCTTATCCGTTTATCATTTAATAACCCTCAATTGCTTGAATTTTTATTTAAAAAAAAAAATTAAATCAATTCTAACTCTAATACATTCCTGAATTCAGTGAGCATGGAGTTTTTTTGTTTGGTTTTCACTGAAACTTTGTTAAAGCCTGATTTCCATTCGTCGGAACTTTTTCACAGTTCTTTCCAGGTTTTCAAAAAGAATCGATTGGACCACACTGATGGTGGTGTTTTAATTCCCATATCTGCTGCAGTCCCGTCCGATTCATTTGAATTTGCTACTTCTCCCGGTGATGAATTTATTGCCATTCGGGCGATTATTGCCAGTAAACAGTTACATATAACTTGCTCGTATATTCCTCCAAATACGGATATCTCTATTTATAGATATCCAAGTCCCACAAATAAACATTATAGTTTTAATATAACCAATATGTTACCTCTTACATCTCATCTTTCACATATTATGCTCAACTTTTCTGCTGGGAATATTGAAACCTTACTGTTATTGTTCTATAATGTATTAAACCTAGCTATTTCGGCATCCGTTCTGATGAAGCAACCTCGGCCTTGAAGCAAATGCCCATCATGATTTAACAAGAGAGTTAAACATTAGAAAAATAGGAAAAATAAACTTTTCAAAAAATTTATGAAAAGCGGTTTTGCTTAACACTATTTTGCCTATTCTGCTGCAACGTATAGATTTAATTACCACCAATGTTATTGGAGATACCTTCAGTTGATAAAATCCTCACCGCTTGTTAAACCTAAATATTTTTTTAAATTGTTTTCAACTCCAAAAAGAAATCACCATATATCCCTCGCAAATTTCTTTCAATGTCCACCGAGTCCTCTGGTGATATTGAAACCTTATATCTCTTTGCAGAATACTTTCGATGAAATTTTTCAACTGCTGATTCCGCTGTAACTATCCGTATCCGTATGCGTATACTAACTCGAGTTCATTTCAGAAAACGACGTTTCACATGGCTTGAGGTCTCTAAAATAGTTCTGCGGCTGGCTCTGATGGTTGCCTTTGTGTTGGAAAAGTAATTTCGTTGTTTCACTTCGCAAATGTGGAAACAGACATCACGTTGAGAACTATAGAGGCATTGTTACTCAGCGCTTAGCTTTTGCTATCATATCTAATATTTCTCCATTCCAGCATGGCTTTCTGAAAGGAAGATAAACTATTACGAATCTTTTATAGTTTACTTGCCACGATTTCAAGCCTTTTTCTAGTGGCTCTCGTACGGATGGTCGTATATACTGATTTTAGTGAAGCGTTTGACTTTGTTAACCAGAACTTATTAATCTTCAGCAGCCTCTTGTGGCGCCTATGTATTCTATACATTAACTATCTCCTTCTGCAGCCGTATATTAATGTACGCTAACGATGTTAGTGTTTTCTTCCTTCTCCTTGGAATCGCAATGGTATCAACTACAAATTGACTTAAATAATTTGGTTACATAGTGTTCGTTAAATTTTATGAAATTAATTCTAAAAAAATGCAGGAAGCTTTCTTTCTCAAGGCGAAAGTCATTCAATACTGAGTATTTAATTGATTCACACAAGTTGGATAACGTAGATTCGTTCACCGATTTAGGGGCTCTATAAGACCAAAGATTACGTTTTAATGTGCATACTGAGCTCTCTGTAAATAAAGCTAGGTCCGCGCTTAGTTTCATTAAGAGGTGGACCAATGAGGTTAAAGATTCTCAGGTTCAGATTATACATGAACCCAGTTAGACCAATACTCTGTTGTGTAGCCTACTTCCTATAGGTGTTACGTAGATTCCATTGAATCCGTTTAAAAGCAGTTCTTGCTGATTGCCCTTGGGACAATTGGGTTGGGACCCACTTGTCTCTCTGCTTCCTTATGAAAATAGGTTTCCTCTGTTATCCTTACCGTCACGTGAGAAAGGTAGATTTATTCTTGATGTTTCCTTCTCAATTAAATCAATTAATGGTACCATCGGTTCGCTTACATTAGTTGGTGAGATAAACTTTAATGTCTTTAATCGCTTCTTTAAACACTTTATCTTCGTTAAGCTTAGTCAATGTAAATATAATTATATGCTATTTAATCCGTTCAGAGTTGTTTACAGAAACCTAAATGGCGTTTATGACTTAATCTCAATATTCGACTCTTTAAAGTCCACCAAAACAACTATGCTTAATACCCGCGATTTGCCTATGCCGTACTTAAACTAACTTACAGTCTTAATATATCGCTTTGATTCGAAAATTGTCTGGTATTGTTTACTGCTATCGGTTCCAAAGTTTTTGCATGTTTGCAATGGTTTAGGGGTTCACTTGCAACTTCGATTTTTACTGGTTGTGGATGTGTTTCTGTGCTAACTGTGTATATGTTTTTTGTTTCTTTCTTATTCATTTATAGATGAATAACTACTTCATTTTTTTTTTTTATTTCTCCTCCTTATATTCTTCATGCTAATTTTAGTAACAATTAGTATAAGGTTTACTTCTAAGAGTTAATTGAATTCGGCTATTGATTTATTTTAGTTAAGTTTCATGTGTAAGTAAATCAAAGAAATAAATAATTCCCAAGTGCATATTATACGCATGTACTATTTTTGGACGAGAAATATCGATGTTTTGTTTTAGTCGCTTATCGCATCAATAGATATTGTCTACGGATTACGAATCAAAAAGTAAGAACCTTCTTGCCTTCCTACGCCGTCGCTGAAAAGTTGACATCATTATGGTGAGAAATTCTTTCCTCATAACTTCCCCTAGAAATCATTGTCTTCATTACATTTTTCTTGTCCGCGAGTCTACAATTGAACAATCTGCGCTGCACAGTGAATCTCTTGTTTCGATAAATGCCATGCCTGGGGCAATGAATTGTAAAAATTGTCAAAAAACACTATATGATTCCTCATTCTTGGTATCACTCTGGCTAATCGTAACACAACATTATTGGTGGCTCCCAATTCTGGCTCATCTGATAGTTTATTTCTCTTTTTTTCTTCTCCGGAGTACATTTCGCAAAGGTATTCATATCCCATGAGACCGTATAAAAAAAACAGAATGTACCCACACTTGTAAGACTTATTTGGCAAATATTGCTTTAGGAAATAATCAATTTTTGTTGAGCGCCTGTGTTCGTTTATTGAAAGCCGTTGCTCTTTGGTAATAGATGAAAATGTTTCATTTAGATGGTCTATTGCAGATATGATATTGTGTAAGCCATCGTGGTTTTGATAATCTCTCGGATATATATAAAAGTGCCAACTCTTAAAAAATTAGTGTCAGAATTATTCAGCCACATTGTAATTATATATTATTAAGACAATAATCCAATTACTCAAGAAAGACTAAAAAAATATGAAAATAGTGATAATTGTTTCACAAAATATTCTACATCACAAAAAATCTGCGTTTTTCTTGCACAAGTTTATCAGTATATACAAAAAATATAAATATTAGGTATAAATTTCTTGCGGGTTTTCTCAACACCAGGTTAAAATAACTTTTTTCAAATAGCTAGGCAGATAATTAGAGTGAAAGCCATATATACTTATGTTGAGCAGCCTTATGCACATTTTGTAAAAAACTTTCAACATGAACGATTATGTTATAATGGTAAGATGTAAGTAGAAAGTGAAAGATCAAAGTGAGCATATAAGATACATTTTACTTTTTCATTCCAAAAAAAGTAAAAGAGATGCAGAGGCTCACAGAGAAATATGTGCTGCTTATGGAGCTATTGCTGCATACATAGAATACACTTGCCAAAATTGGTTTGCGAAATTTCGTTCTGCAAATCTTCATTCTAAGCTTTACCGCGTTCTGATGGGCCAAACACCATTGATGTCGACCGATGAAACTGATCGACACATAACGGTTCGTTACGTTGCAGAAAAATTGTATCCATCTAAAACAACAAGCTCAGCCTTTGTATAAAAAAAATATTATTTTGTTTCACAGTAAGAATCCGCAAGAAATTTCCGGATTACCTAATATTGTTCGTTAATTTTACCTTCTTTCTATTCAAAAACAATTATTCATATAAGTTTTGATACTTTATATAAATAATCGTAGTTGTACTCAGATAGACAGCCAACAATGAAAATTATCACAGATAAAAAATAAATTGTCAAAGATTCTACTTTTGTTCGGGAACGACAAAATAAAGTTGGTAAAATTAAAATTAAAATGTAGCACTATGCAATAGTTGCTACGTAAAGAGATATGACGTTTTAAACGTCATTACACTGTTAAGGGTTATCTTGTTGCATTGTTAGAATAAAAAGAGAGAAGTATCCAAAATTAATTTTGGCGAACAAAGACTACAAAAGTCACTGGATAACTTTACCAAAAGAAGTTATATTACGCAAAATTATTAAAAGTAAGTAGTGAATTTTACCACCGGTAGAAAAAGTCTATAAATATAAAACACAAGGAAATCTCAAATGAAATGCCGCGCAACCTATTTTAACTATATCGTTTCGAAAATAAATATGCGGAAGGTAAACAACCAACGTGGTTTGAGAAATAAAAAAGAGGGCATCGATATAAATAAAAGGTGGAAAACACCACATCGAATGTTAATGCATTCATTTATGAAAAAGTATACAACGATATCTATTCCAAGACTAGGCACATAAGGGAAAGATGGATTGGATGTGTATAAATGTTCGTATTAAATTAATTATTAAAAGACTTCGTTCATTTTTAAAGATCGATGGCCCATTTTAAGACCAGATGTTATACAGGAAAAACGGCAAGAGTCACAAGGGTTTACGCAGTGATGCACTATAAACTCTAGGTCGCTATTGGCAAAACATATCATGATTTGTTTTTATTGCCTATACACAAATGTTGTATACCTTAATTAAAATTTAAATAAGCCTTTCTTATTTCTAGCTTAATGGATCACAGCAGTGAAAGCGAGAACGAAAGTCGATAAGCACTAGCAATAAGAAATTTAATTAAAAATATAAACGCATCTGCTTTTATTTAAAATTGACGTCTCAATTGTACACAAAACCTTTTCTGAAATATGCGAAATATTATGAAAAAATGTAGCAACCTATCGAACTTTCATCATAATACCAGTGAAGTACGTGCCAAACGAGTAACCCTCGCGAATATGGATAACGCAAAGACCTAAATTCTTTTTTACAATATTTGTCGGCTTTGCCCAGTTCTTTATGGTATTATTGAGAATGTACAATACAAATTACAACTTTTGCAGCAGCGGATATCGTAACTTACTATTAATAAAATGACGCGAATATTTCTTGAAACTCAGCATTTGGACAACGATTATTGAGCAGAGAAGTGAGTGTCTCGCAGCCAACTGCTCTGCCGAACTCATACATACTTTAATTTAATTTCATGACACCGTAGAAAACCATTATGTGCTTTTAACTTTAATTATTCCAAAATTTGAAAATTACACTTTAATGTAACACAAAATAAAATTTAAAAAATCACTCTAAAATTTAAAATAAATCGCTTTTATTCTCTGCTCTTTATTCTTCATAATGTATGTTGTAGAAATCAAAATTTCAGATCATATAATATAAAAACGTATATAACCATTATGGTCGGGCAATTCTCACTATTACATGCCCTACATCACTTCGCCTTACGCAATTCAATTTGAATTTGTTTATTTTATATACACAAAGCGCGTAATAGCCAAATTCGAATATAGTTACACAGAATAAGTATTTTTCAATGTGCGACTAATTTCAATAATAAAATGTATAAATTTAGTACAATCCTTGCCAAAAAAACTATGATGTATAAGAGACCACTGCCAATAAATATTCAAGTGTATTCAAATATTCAAGACAATTAATGTTTGCTCAAAGAGACTAAAGCCAGTACTAATAGCTCTAAAATTAGGTGGAAGATTGTTCCAAGATGAAACAAAAACATTTCGAAACATTTTCGACAATTTGCTTTGGCCATACAATTGCAACACACCAATGGATCTTAAAGAAGTCTTCTTCTCCAATTTGTAATTTTGGACAAATTCTCATAACAGGGTACATTCTTTGTGATTGTCTAACTTTTCATTTATTAGAAGAATCACATTCAGAACAACTAATCCTCTTGAGATTCTGAAATCACCTACAGAACATCATTTATTATACTATTTTATCAAAACTACTAAATCTATACGTAATCTTCGTTTAGATAATAGAACTGATAGCCTATATTGCTAGTGCTCAATTCTTTCTCTTTAGTCTACGTTTCTTTCGTTAGGCTAAAAAATTATAATGATAAAAATAAATATTGTATTTCTTAAATCCAAAGAATATTTAAGGACAGGGTTGTTCAGGCTAGCTGGCAAACCACACAATTACATACTTCAATTAATTTCTATGTCAAGTTATTCAATAACTTATGAAATCTACCGATTTGCCATACACGGACTTACTTTTCATGCAACCTTGCATGATGTGGGGCGAATAATACGAAGTATGTGATCGAAATTTGGTGTAATCTGTTCAAGCTACTATTAAATTTCAGAACGTTTTCCCACGTAAAGGCTTACTTTTCGTAGAAAGGCTTATAGAGGCGAGGTTCAAAAGGTCAGCCCATCCGATCCAAATTTTTCACATCAGTTTAGTATGGCGAAATGCTACTACTCAGCTGGTTTTGCCAAGAAAGTTTGAAAATTGCAAATTTTTTTATGTAACGACTGCTTCAAAATAAATATGCATCAACAGACGGACGCTTAAACTAATTCAGAAAATGATGATAAATCCATAAACATAACAAGAAATAGATCTGTTTTAAGCCCTTCTTTTCATGTACAAGCGCACAAACTTTATATGCCAGAAATTATGTGATCTATAAAGATGCCAAGCATGCACTGCAAAAATAAAATTTTCCTTACAAAATAACTGCTAAATTATAATTGACAGTTCTTTATTTATTTTCCAATTTTTTATTTATTTATTTATTTTTGTTTTATTGCTTTGCTTTGCTTGCATATAAAACAGTATGCTTGGTAACAGCGACGATGCCTAGAAAAAAATTGATCAACTTTCCATTCCTGAAATGTCTGAAAATTTCATAATGCATATATTCATTGTTTTCAAAGTATTCAACTTAAATTTCAATACAAAGCGTTGAATCAAGTAGCTTGGCAACCTAATAGTTTGCTTTTACCTTAACTTTAAAATTTTATATTATCTTGGTAACGAACGAATGTTCAAGCGAATGATTATTTATGTTAGCTATATTTTCACACAACGCCTGAAAGGCTGTAAATAATTAATCGTTTTTTTTACATTAATTGAACATAATGTAAAATCTAATAATTCGTAAATAAATTTACATTGATTGAATTTAATACAAATCATATTCATTGAAGCACATATAATAGCGGTGAAGGTAATTTTATCTAATGAAGAAGGCTAATCATTTGCAGATTTTGTATACTTAACATAAACGTGCACATTTCAAATAAAAACAGACTATGTAACATGGTGGTAGCGATGTCGCCCTATTTGTGCGACTACTCGAAAAATCAATTTATGCTGTTATGCCAGATACTAGGAACGAATCCGCTAAACCTCAACTTGCGTATCAAATAATCCCTCAAAAAAACTTGAAAATAAGTATTTGAAACTGGAATATATATCATATTTACCGACACATTATATACAAAATACATCACTAATTGTAATTTTTCCCTAAATCCTTCCTTTGAAAGTTGAAATAAACACAAATGTAGAGAAAGCTAACCACAAAATATCAATTGAAGTACATATAAAACCTGAGAACGAATGGCGAATATTAAATGTGAAAAAATGTGTTGATACAACTTCGAAGCTAACAGATAAAGCGGAGAAAAGAAAGAGAAATAAAATTAGGAAATTCGAACAGAAAAAGGAGTTTACTAAAGACTTATTTCAAAAGTAATCAAAAATATGCGTTAGTAAATTATATTTTGAAAAGTTAATATAGTTTTATTTAATGGTTTATATATTTGTACATGAAGCCCTTATTGCACTCAGAACCCACCTAGCCTGCGTATGCCATATGAAAAGATATGTTCGATCATAACATATCAAGCCATTTTTTTTACTTATTTTGCTTACTTAAGATTAAACTAATTTTAACTTAAAATTAAAGTAAAATTAAAGTGCGTTTAATAATAATGAGTTGCAAATAATTATAATCTATTAATACGACTGCAATGTTTCTTATAGTACAATAAGTGTTAACAATTATAACTTAGTATTCTAGAAAATCACGAGATATCAATTATTAATCCGGTACAGACACTAACGGCCTATCTGCACACTATCTATTAAGCACACTTTATCATTATAGAAAAGGTAGTAATTCCTAACAAAAGAGAATATGTAGACTTTAATGACACCAGAAGTACTCGCATTCAATTCATACAATATATCAATAATATCAAGAAATGGCACTTGTAATCAGATTATAACAATCATGAACTGGTACAAGTATAATAGAACGCGTTCATTTCGATAGCAAATTTGCGCGTTTTAAAGATTGACTTAATACTCGCAGGCACTTTTACAATGTTAATATTTACAGTGTTAATAATGGTCTAACAATATAAGCCTCATCATACGTTTAGATTCAACGAACAGAAATTTGTCATACAATCATCTCGAAATATAGATATGAGTAAACCTATGAGTAATCTCATAAAAATGACTTGCAGATTTATTTACCGCTACTTATAGTTTAATTTTGGCAATGTAGTCAAGATTTATTTCTATATATATTGGCACCATACGAAACAATACCACATTTAATTAACCTTAATTTGGTTTCAAGAAGAACAAACGACGACGAAGGACTCGGTGAAGCTCGTTTTCCAACAGAAACCAATAGTAGCTAATTTTCAACAATCGGAAAGTAAAAGTAGTAATAACATGAGCTAATATGTGAGTCAAAAACTTGATTACATAGTGAAAAAGAAGACATTAGTCTACAACATTAGACCTTATACTATGCGCAGATTACCACATTTCCTCCGTAGTAAAACTGTAAAATGAAAAATGTCTCTGTGTCTGCATGGCAAGAAATTGTCCAGAGCTATTCTCATTAGCATTGTTAAATTTAACAAAATATTCATTTAAGTATCAGAATTGACATACAGACTGACTCTGCGAAAGACCTGGCTCTTGTAAGTTTTCCCATAGAGATATGGGTGGGAGTCCCTTCGTATGGCGTGATAACATCTATTTTACTTCAAGATTTACGAAAAAAATCACAACTGACTCCATTCGGACTATATATCCAGGTTTGGTAGGCACCGTCACGGTCCCTAATTGCATCTGTAGTGATCTTATTAGGAACGTGCCCACAGAACTATTTTAGCGGATTGGAAAACAAATAGGAGAGTTTATCAAAGTAGCGCAAAGTACCACACATTACTTCAGCCTATTTTTGAAGTGCCCCTAAGCTAAGGGCCCTTACGTCCCTATAACTAAAAGACGTGGCGATGTCACTGCTTATGTCAATATTGTACGCTATAAACGACGTACGCTACGACGACGTCTCGTGGTCAGATAAATCAGTCATAGGGTATTGATCATAATGTAATATAAGAACGCTATAGGATACACGCAGAACATCTAAAAGTGCAGGTCTACGGTTGGGAGCAAATCTTGTGGGCCATATATTCATCGAAATGAATCCTCAGGATACAACCATTTGGACATAGCTCATTCAATAGCTTGTCAACATTACAGTTTCCACACAATATTATATTTCTATATGAAATGGAATATTCATCCATACTTCCATATTGTTTGTTCTACAAGAGTTAGAGGGTCACACAATCAAACACTTCTTATCACCACCACATATTTCAACCTTGAGATACTCCACAACGCTGCGGTTATCAGGTTTTAGCAATGCCCTGCTCTTTAAACCATCGTTATTCGTCCACCGCTCATATCACGTTTTCTGTCATAACGTGTTAAACTATATATTTTAATTTTACAGCATTTGCTGTCAATATTCGACATAAACTAAGTTTCTGCTATACAGATAACGACGGACATGAGTTTATATATAACGGACGACAGACAGTCCATATAATCAATCTTTGGCATGTTAAAGCTTCTACTACTTAAGGGAAATACGTTGAAGCGCCTATACACTTCACTGACAATCTTCAACATAGGTTGAATATTAACACTCTTTAGATGATAATTACGATCAACGATCAATAACGAATAATTTTCTTAGCCAAACTCAATTTTTTTAGATACGTCCTTCTCAGCGTTGAATAATCAGTGTTAAGATTCAAATAATAAACCTTTTTGTACAATTAATATACTCTACACTTGTAACACATGATGACATCTGCCCCGTCGTACGCTCTACATATTTTCCGTCCAATGCTAACTATCGTCTCAGCAAATCATGTAATGAAAGGTTATGAGTCGATCCCGACAATAACACTAAGTCTTATTGTCTTTTTTGGCTTTGTAACCCCTTAACCCTCACCTTATGAAACTTTCCTTTAAAATGGGATTTTGATCGCGCAGTTTACGGATAATCTCTTCACTCACACACTTATAACTTATATTAGGCATTTTTATCCTGAGATACATCTTTCTGGATGTTTTCACCTCATATTTTTTAGGCATAAGCTTTTCTGTGGTCGCCTTAGCTTTCGCACGCTCGTCTTCTCCAATGCAACCAGTCATCACTGCACCATTATTCCTGCCATGCACAGCCTGTATTTTCAGTGCCTTGAGGTCAACATACTCCAATAGAACAAGCTTGGATTTCTCACCCCTTTATGTAATTTTCGGTTTTTCAATTAAAAAGGCATGTTTAATAACAGACACCTTAGCCCTAACCACTCTAACAAACAACATCTGTTTGGCCTATATTTCACCATTTCAACATACCCTTCATCCTTCAGTAATGGGTATAAAAATAAATCAGTAAAGTGCTACAAAACAATAGATTTTTTTTATTTACAATGATAAATAAAATAATGTAAGCGCTTACAGTAACCACGTCTTATCACGAGCAGGATTACCATATCCCTAATTAAAAGACAAGTTACTACTGTGATCAATAGGTTATAAAACCAGATTTTTTGGATTATCGTTGTGCGGTGCATTGAGAATTTTTTCCGCTGCGCCAAACTGTTAATAAAGAATATTATTTGAGCGCTTTCCGTCGTTTGCATGAAACTATTTGCCAAAAACTATACGCAGACAATTCTTGGTTTTTGTATCATGATAATACTTTCCACAGTGCATTGATTTTTCGATATCAAAACTTAAATTCGCAGCGTTTCAGCAATCGTCATGTTCGTCTGACTTAGCTTAATCTGTTTTTTGCTCTTTTCGAAATTCAAAAAATCACCCGGAGATTAGAAACGATATATCTTGCCAACGGTTTAGAACTTAATATTTGAAGACAATAGATAATGACCAAATCAATAATTGCGATGGATTGAAGCTAATTTTTGATTCAAAGGTCAACCCATATTTTGAACGTAACGAAAAAAGAAGTATATAAAGCAAAAAAACCCTAACCCGGATTTTTGGTAAAAACATACAAAATTTAAAAAATCTTGTTGAACAGCTTTTTTTAAAAACATTAAATTTTAGTTTAGGCACGTTAAGTTAATAAATCAAGAAAAGGAAAATATAAGACGAAGAATGTCGTGTGTTAGGTCTTGTTAGTACCGGTTTATTAAACTATTGTAACTACCAAACAAAAATATAACGTGTCTGTAATATTTTGAACGCCATTTATAATAGTTAACAGGTGAGAAAATTATATTCGGTACCGACCAAATCTTTTATATCCTGGAAAACAGTCCTTCTACATTTCCATGCTCTATAATATTGCGTAGGCGTAGCTGATTTTTTTATTCTTATTGAATATTATGGCCAAAAAATGCAGAACGCCGGGATGTAATCGGCAGAAGAAGTCGTCCATAGCGCGATGATTTTCAATGTCAACCTGCGTGCAACGACTTCCAATGTTTTTACCAAATCTAAAGCAGATATCTCCAGGTTTACAATCATGGGTACATTTACCACAGTAATCTATAGACATATGGACAAAGTGACCGACAAACACTTCTGGGATAGTTAAGACTTCAGAGGAGGTCTCACGGTATATTATACTCTGGTCGTGGCCTTTAACCGATTTGCCTTAATTTGAATACCAATCGACGTGGACGAACTTTCAATCTTAATGAATGTGAAACCGATTGCTGTATTTTTGCGAACAGAAAGATGTTTACAAGACATAGCGCGGATCCACGGACTGACGGACCCGCTTAAATCGGCTTAGAATTTAATACTACTCAATATTTATGCACTTTATGGAGTCTCCAAAGCTTTCTTCTAAGTGTTGCAAACATTTTGACAAAATGAATACACCCCTCATCCTTCGATAATGGGTATTATAACGCACAGGTCTGAAAAATGTTCTGCGCAAACCGCTATTTAAAGCACTTCATAATTTCACATAATTTATCATCAGTTGAATTTTGCAAGGAAACCGATTGAACCCGCAACAATTTTTCAAGAAGTATTTATGCAAAAGAGTACAAGCCATCATTAGGGTTTTCAGTATTGTGTATTTCTGTATATTACACTTTACTGTAGCTATTATAATTAATAGAATTGTGCTATACTTATAGCCAAATATTATAACCAATAAAAATATTAATAAGCCGATAGAGTGTGTTGTATCTTAAAATGTCGGTAAGATTACGGGAATTAAAGACACACCTTTCATACTTAGCCGATCCATATAATATATATAATAAAAATTATTGTACATCGATTACGAGTAAGCGATTTCAAACTATTATAAAAAATGTCGAAAATGTATACGTTTTTAAAAGGGTGATCAGTGGAGGGTTTAAAGTAAACGCATTTAACTTAACTTACTTAAAACTTACCGTTTTCCACATATTTTTTTGCCAATTGCCTGCAATTCGCCTTTGCTAAATAGATCGGCATCTTCTAGAACAGCTAGCACATGTTCAGAACTGGAAAGATTAGGTACATGTATAACAGAAGTAAAAGCAGACAACATTTCCATCTCCTCTAAAACCTCTCTAGAATGAAATACAAAGGTGATTACACAGTTCGGATTTTCTATTGCAACTGTTTACCGTCTGCTTGATGTAACCAAGATCAGTAATTTACGACCTTTTGGTGGTTGCTTCTTCAACAGCACTAGTAGAGCTTGCAACGTCAAATTAGAGTAACGTGGGCCAATGGGACCATAATCCAACAAACGTTCAACATTGTCAACCACAATACAGCTCAGTGTGGAACGATAAGCATCATCGAAAATCTAATATTATATATGCGTTATATAAATTTTGTAGGCAAAATAAATATATAAACTCACTTTACGTATATACAGGCATTTAGCTGACTCTGTATACCCAACCATATCTTCTGGCGAGCACACTTTGACAAAGGGAAAGTCCGACATTTGTGCTAGTTTAGCAGCTAAGGCCGATTTACCCGAATTAGGCGAACCTTCAATTAAAATCGATACTAAACCGGAACATTCAGTAGTTTTCGCTTGCTGTACATATAACATGCCATCCTCCAATATATTTGTCACCGGTTGACCCCAATTTATAATTCCACGCGATAGCATATTTTCTAACACCTCTTGCGCTGTACCAAAAGCCGGTTTTATATCATTTTCCAAAGCATGCAAGAAATCGGCTCTAGTGACTTTTAATTTTTCCATAGCTTCAGGATCTACGGATACTTTTTGATCCGCTTTTATCAATCTATTCATAGCAGTAGATTGGGCAGCACGTACTAAGCCTTCCAATTCGGCGCCGCTGAAATTCTTGGTAAGGGCAGCGATTTCTTTCGTATCCACATCTCCAGCAATTTTATTAAAATCACGCATACGTTTCGTGTGAATATTTAGAATTTGTACTCTTCCAACTTCGTTAGGCAAACTGATTTCCATTTGCACTTCCAAGCGGCCGGGACGTAGTAAAGCCTCATCAATCATGTCACGGCGATTTGTCATACCAATAACTAAAATATTATTCAATTGCTCCACTCCGTCGATTTTAGCCAACAATTGATTAACTACAGTGTCATGGACTCCGCTGTTACCCGCTACTGATCCACGGGCTTTGCAAATGGCATCAATTTCGTCGAAAATAATTATATGTAAGCCACTGTTCGGACCCAACTATGAAATAAAAAAATATTCACATGGACGTATTATGATTAAAACGAATTAAAAAATATACCCTCTTTTCCTCTTCCTCAGCTTCGGCGAACAGCCGTCTTATATTAGCTTCGGACTCGCCAACATATTTATCTAATACCTGAGGGCCATTTACAATTTTTGGCTCACGAGCATTCAACATATTGCCTATTTGGCGAGCCATCAAGGTTTTACCGGTACCAGGAGGTCCATACAACAAAATACCTTTGACATGCTTGCAACCCAGCTGTTCAACCACTTCGGGAGGAAAGACTCTTGAAGCAAAAGCACGCCGGAAAATAGCATTGAATTCTTTATCCAAGCCGCCGATACCCATTTTGCCAAAATCCCAATCAGGATTGATAATTGACTGACGCACCACCTTACCCTTTGATTTACCTTGCAAATTCAATGAAGAATTTTCGGCCTTTTCGAATTGTATCATAGTGTTGCCTGTAATGCGGCCAAACCGTACATTTTTTGTGGAAGCTTCCTTACCCTCACCAATAGCTTTCGGATCAATTGCTGTTTTGGAATGATTACAATCGTTAGCTTATCGACCTACATCTATTGCCAACGGGACTAGTCTACAATTGTTACCTTCTAAAGTTTTTACAGCCAATCCAAGCAGCTTTTTTTCCTGAAAGCTGAACACTAGAGTTTGGCCAACGGTCAAGGCCAAACCAGCAAATTGCATAAGAAATTCTTTGGCCATTTGATCGGTGTCATATGGTTCTTTAGATATACTAAATTTGACCAAAAAACAAAATTTGATATTCAAAAAAAAATTAAGAAGTAAAAAACTTACGTCTTCTTTTGTAGGAAATCTGTTTCGAACGAAGCCACAGTTATGATATCAGAATTCCCATCAAAGCGATATGGACGCACATGAATCTCCTGATTAATAGATAAAGTCGCCCATTTTCGTTGCACCAAAGAAAAACCGACATGACTCCTTGGCACTTCTGGTGTGCGTTCTAAAGCAAATATATAATGCTGACCAGAACCTGGTGAAATGTCAGCGTATCTGCACCCAAAAATCAATAATCAATATTCTACTGAAAAATTAAAGCAACTACTAAATTGGCGAACCTAATGTCATCTGGAAAATCACTGCCATTGACAATGGCTCTATTGGTTAAAGACAATTCGTCTGTGGGACACTTAGTGGCTTTCATACGCTAAATTAAAACAGATGAATAAATCCTGAGAATAAAATATAATCGCAATTACGATGGCACTTACAAAAGACATACTGGTTAGCGAACACTACGCTCTTAAACAAACAATAACAAAAACAGATGTTTAAATTGGTAATTCTCTTTTAAAACTATTCTCCTCGTCGAC
Source organism: Glossina austeni (assembly GCA_000688735.1). Lineage (NCBI taxonomy): Eukaryota > Metazoa > Arthropoda > Insecta > Diptera > Glossinidae > Glossina > Glossina austeni. Next base: position 633,387 of record KK502441.1, read on the forward strand.
TCTCTCTTTCTTTTAATCAATATGACAAATAAATTCTATTTAAATAGTTTTGAATAAGGGTGTATTTTATAGGGGTTGCGTAGGATGTATTGATCCACTCTATTTTTGCAATTCTTTTCACTTTTTAAGTAACTGTTTATGTAGGTTGTTTATCTTATATTAATTTCATTATTTTTTAAAACTTTTGTTTGTTTATTTAATTTTTGTGTCTGAATGGTAAATGATTTTAACATGGCTCACGGCTGGAAAAATAAATTAATTATTCTGAAGTGGTATTATAAATTGTTTTTTATATGTACTTTTTCTATTTTAAGAAAGAAGTAATACGACTTTATACTTAGAAATCCAATCCGAAATTGAGTTTTACCATGAAGTAAAATTTGTAATTTGCGAAATTAGTCAGTGTTATCGAAATGCAATACACTACCCCGATAATGAGCTACTGGTTGCCACGTCGAGTTAAGGATATTAAAATGGGAATTTGGCTAGCAACAATGATAACATGTAAAAACGTTTGTATGAGTGCCCGAATATTATTAACTAAATAGAATAAGCAAGAAGTTACGTTCGAATGTCCTCATCAGTCTAAATTTATACACGAAAATTCCAAAGTATTTTGTTATTTGTCGACTTATCAATTGTTAACTTTCAATTCGTATTCTTCAAAATATTTATACCAAGTTTTCTAGGTATCTGCTTAGGCTTCGATTTCTGGGTAGAATATTAAGTGATAGCCTATACTTTCGGAAACATTATGAGAAACCCTTCAAAGACTGTCAATGCGGATGTAACATCATCATATTCATGACTAACAATCAGTCGGGATTACCTCTTAAGAAGACTCTGAGAGCATTAGTTCGGTATAAAATCGAATTTGCACATACTACATATTGTAGTCTTCTGATATTGAACTTTCTCCGCGATTTTTTCCACGGGATGGTATTGATACCTATATATCGGGCAACACTCACTTGATTATCTCAAATGAAAGTATGCTTAAAAGCTTACATTTCAGCTGACATTTTTTGTAAAGACAACTTTCTAAATCTCCGCTCACGTAAAAAGTTATATTGATTTGAAAATGAGTGAAATATCTGCAGAAATACTCTAAGTTGTGCTTTTTTACAATATACAAGGTAAAACATGCAAAAATATGTCGAAAAATTCGTGAACTCAGAGATGAAAATGCTGTGAGGGAACGAGGGACACAGGACTGGTTTGCTCGATTTCGGTCCGGAAATTTGGATGTCAAAGATGCACCTCGCAGTCACTGAAAAAGTAGATGAAATTTTGCAACCAGTGGAGCAAAACTGGTGCGCTAGTTGTCAGAAAGCAGCGGAGGAACTAAACAGCAACCACATGAGAGCTTGGAATGACTTGAAAAGAGCAGGCTACCAAAAGGAGCTCGACAGTACAGAGACTTTTCAATATGAGAAAGGTATACCGAAATTTGAAAGTAGAATGTTAAAACATTGTACCAGAGTGACATCCTCAATGTCATTTCTGCCTCCAAAAGAACTCTTTTTTTTATCAATATCGAGATATTTAAGCTTAACTACTAAATCCTTCCTGCTTTCCGAAAGTTACATTTTCCCAGGGATGTTGTCACATGCAGCTGCACATTTTTTTATCAAAAACCCCGCCATATTTCTGATAAGATAAAGTCAGCCCCTCTCTGGAAATTTGTTAACAATAAATGTAGTCTTAATGAACATCCTTGGATGGATATTTATGGCAGAGCGAAATATTAACGTTGCAACGGTTTTGTGCCAAAAAAAATGTGTTCTTTATTATAACGATGGCTATGATACATATCGATCTGTGAGACATAACGTGTCTAGCTACTCAATGGTGAAGCATTTATTCGAAACATTATATAAGATCAAAGTGTAGGAAGAAATTTCCTCCACTTCTATTGAATAGTTTACCATCAAATAGTTACAACGAATGACCATAGAAAACTTGTCGTTTTTCAAGCAATAGGTCAGCCCTACTTTTAATAAATAAAATAAATATAAATAATTAATATGTATTTGAAATACATAAGGCGAAATATGAATTTTAAATTGAGAACTGTCACCTTTTATGAATACTTGGTCACTGTTCCTGTTTTTAATTGGAAAAGCCAATTTTCTTTCAAAAGGAGCTTAATTTGATGGTACAATATTGTCCATCAAATATACTCCCAGCGAAGCAATACTGATAATTCGAAAACATATTTTTCAGCAACTAAACGGTGAATTTGAAAAAATTTCCCATGTCAAAACTAATCACGTTTTCTATAAAATAAGCCCTACTTTTAAATTTAAATCCCTATCAAAGGAGATCGTTAATTGCTGGGAGATCAAAATACTTTACAGACTTATGAACACTTATTATAAAGTATATTTAATAAGTAAGAAAATTATATTCGGTTGTAACCGAATCTTTTATACTCGTAACCGTAATCCTAAAGAAGAATAAAGGACTAAATTTCCATAACCTAATTTTACATAAGAGAGACTGATCTTTCCTATTTTCAGAATAGCAATTAACTCGCAAGTTCAAACTCTTTTATGTGAATTTAGTTGCGGCAATTTCAATATTTAAATTTGTCCTTCTTTAAATTGAGATTTTTTTAAATGTTTCAACGAACTTTTCTTACAAAACAATAATTTTACAAAAATTCAAAAACAAATTGAAAAGGAAAAGTAGTTTCACGCCCGGTTCGACTCTTTTTTTTGCATGTTGAGATTGCCTGAGCTGAACGAATGAGAAGTGGAGCTTATATGTTTAGATACTAGGATATGATGATTATTTGCAGTACATATACATACTTATTTTTAAAATGAAGCAAAACATGAGGCCGTTATATGTTAAGGCTAATATGTTAAGTGAATTAAAATATTGTAAAGGTGCTGTAAGAATAATGTTGCACACTTTAGCTGGAAGAAGATGACTTTGAGGATAAATTTGGCTAAGCGTAAAGACAAGGAACAATAAAAAGTTATCATAAGTTAAGAGGACTAATTCACTTTTTTGATGAAACAAGTTAGTTCCCCAAGATGGTCATCATTTTTTGCTTTAAGGAGATCATCATCTAAACTGAAAAGGCTGATAGAGAGAGAACTTCTAATATTATCAAACTTGTGACATTTGAAGATGAGATGTTCAGCAAATTCGCATGTATTACAAGTTTCGCAAATGTCAGGAATCAGGTATAGCAGGAATCATTCTTAAATATACTTTGTCATAAGTATGTCTGTATTCTTTTCCCTACATACTTCGGTAAATTACATGATGCTGTATACAGCATATATGCAAAATCAATCTTAGACCGGACTTAGACTCTGTATACTCCCAGAGCCTTTTTTGGAAACAAGCCTGACTAATTGGGATGCATTTGATAGTAAGTGTAGTTTTTGAAGACTTTCTCATAATATTCTCGCAAAAATAAGCTGTCATTGAATATTCTGTCTAGAAATCGAATAGATTTCACCTGACTAACTTTAATTCCTTTAGTATAGAAACTAATATCTTATTAAGGCGGGTTAAAATATAAATTAAAATAGATCGTCGCATGTGTAGGGTTGTAACTTAATATTACAAATATCCCCAGAATCTACATCATTTGATTTTTGTTTTTAAACTAAAATGAACAATTAAATATAATGCCTCCTACTCACATGCATTTAATTTTCGAGCGGTTATTGACAATATCTGGAAGTGATGAGTCAATGGACGCTATTAGGAAATCATGAGCGTAGTGAAAGGTCATGCAACTTCGCTGTATACATATTGAAGAGAATGGGGTTCATACAAATGCCCGAAGGAATGCCACCATACACTCCACTTAAAGTCTACAGAGGCATTTGAGAGAGATTGATTAAATTAATTTAAAAGATTTTTACTAAGTGTCGATAAATTACCACTATCGGCTTTGCCTGTATCTAGGAAGAGCATCACAACTTTTTCAGTCGCTTTTTTTTTTCTTTGGACTCGCTATTAAAAAAAAAGATTCGTTTACACATTTGTTCGTAAACTTGGGAAATTCACCAGCCTTCTACCACCAGATAGGTCTAAAGTTGCTTAAATCATCTTGATCTTTATCTATTTTAAAATTAATCACAATTTTAATGGATTATTGCACAAAGGGAATGGTCTTGTTAGACTAGCAATAAGTAATTGCATGAAGCAAGACAGCCAAGTTCCCCTAGAGAGTGCCGGGACCGTGTCATATTTGATTCCTTCTCAAGCAGCGGCAGTAGACCTCCTCCTAAATTGTAACATATATGGTAGTTTACAGAAGGGTGTGCCATTGAATTAGTAAACGAAAGTAAAGGTATTTCCATTTAACTGTCATTTACAAAATGACTCTTTAACATACGTAAGTACGTTTTATTATCGTCCTCTTTTTATGTGAAACAACCGTTTGCTTCGCGACTTATATATCGGTGGCCATTGACGCAATTCCAGAGAGAAAGCCATTGATACACATCTCATTACTCATGATAGGTTCGTATTTCCGTTTTGCCTTCCTAACTACGGACACGGATAGTTTCTACTATGGAAAAATTGATTGACATGATGCTAAATCGGATATTAGATCAAGTATAGTCAGACGGTCCTTTAAGAAATTTTTTATTTTTGGTAGGCAATTGTTGTAACTTTACAAGCGAATGGGAGAGTATCTTATCTCAATAGTTTCCCAATTATATGGCAAGCCTGCTCGCAATTGACTGTGCTTATTTCTTCCCCAAATATTAATATAGAAGATTACGTCTCAAATCACCCATGTAGCATTACATTTTCGGCTGAATGTTTTGCGATCATGAAAGCCATCCGCTTCGCGAGTACTCAACTTCAAAAATGTGCCTTATAGTGTCAGAGAATCTTATCCGCTTTACAATCATTTCCCCCAGGTAAAACCCACCCTTACGTATTAGAAATCAGATCTTTACTATATAGCCTCAAATTTTATGCCATTTGCTTTGACTTTCTCTGCCAGTCACATGGGCATTCTTGGTAACCTCACTGCAGATAAAATTGCATCTTCCAGACCATCTCATTTTAATGATCGTTCACTGATTTCTGCAGATTTGAGGCAACAGGCAACAGAGATGGAATAATTCATCTTATGGTCGTCACTTATACAAATAAATAAAGCTTCTTGGCTTATCAACAACGGACTCAAACGTGACATTATTTGGCTAACAGTCTGACAGTCTGATGTTTAATCACACAAAATGTAATGACCATCTATTCAAAATTAATATGGTGAATACCCCCTTATGTATATGTGGGGTCTTACAATCTCCTGATCTATTTGTCTGTCCGAATGTTACCACTTCTATTCGCCATTCCACACTTCGCAAATTACGTATATGTGGTCTTCGTGACCACAGCATTCTTGACATTTTGCGTACTCGCAATTTAACAGCTTACGTCGCAGTCTTTTCTTTTTTTAAATCGTGCCATCAAGACATATAAGTGTTTACAGTCAATTTATGAATCTACTCTCTTTTACACTTTTTTGCTTCACCCCCATCAATTCCTTCATAAAATTTTTGATACTCATATACCACTTACACATCAGAATTTTCTCCTCGCTCTTTTGTTCTGTCCTACGTGACGAACGAGTAATGAGTATTTTAATAAGAACTATAAAAGAAAAATAACGTGGTGGGCGTATAACACGCAGAATTTAAAAAAAAAAAAATCAATCAAATCAAATAATCGCTAAAATTAATAAATAATAACATCACATACCAAATCTAACCTTCATTTTATTAAGGCCTAAACAAAGGACTCTATGTTCACATTGGGCTTTTTTACACATCTCCGCGAAGTTTCGGTTCTTGGTTTGCTGAATAGAAGAAGATAAAGATGGAACAAATTTTGGGAAAATCTACAATTATATTTTCAAAACTGTTTTGTTATAAGAACCAATTCAAGACAAAAGTGATTTGGAACTGAAACTGCAGATTTTGGTTTAGAATGTCTTCTTTTGTTGTGGCTAGGTTGCCTGGGGGTGTGGCCTGATAAAAAAGGTGCTGCTGAAAAGCGCTAGCGCATAAAGAAGTGTGAGAAAGCAATAACTATACCGACAGTCATTGCATCAATTGTTTAGCAATGAGCATTTTCGTAGCATCAGATAGAAGTTCATATACTGTGGTGGTGAATGTAATATAGGTTTATTTAAAGCAAAAACAGCAAGACTAAGAATCAAGAAGTAGTTAACAGCAACTATACTTAAGTAATAATAGGATCAACAGCGTACATAATAAATAAGTATACCTATTGTGGATGCTTTATTTGTGTTAGCGAACCATATCGACTTAGCTATAGTGACCACGTCCAATAACTCTGTCCTTAAGGCTAAGTCAACAATAATAACGCCAACAGTAATAACTCTAAAGGTATCTAAGATTTTGTTTTGCTTGGTTATGTTATGTATTAGCTGCACTTATTTCAGTGTGGAGCGTTGTTATGGGAAAGCTAAGTTTAATACCGAGTACAAGGAAGAGATTGGTTCGGAGAGAGTGATCAAGTGCCGGTCATGTAACGCTTCAATCTTTCGCGTACTGGTGCGTACGCGGTATGCAGCCACCTGGATTTACTAACTGATTCTAATAATGATCTAAATAAGTATTATCGAGTTTTCAGAACTCGTGCTGAAATATGTGGATCACAGCTTTATCAAACTTCCTCATAAAATCAAAGGTTATGAAATCATTACTGAAGGCATAAAATTAGATATTCTCACTGCACATACAAGCTCATTAGGTACACTTTGCCTGTCGGTGAGATCATCGTTTTCAATACCTAACTTACCGATGCAAATGTAGAAGAGATGAAGGATTATATTTCGGTAAATTGTCGTGATATCTAATCGGATTTTTCTGTTTTTATATCTAATTATACGGCCCCTCAGGACGCTTGTTTCCTCAAAATTAGCATCTCGGAAAAATTTATTAAAATAAATTAGCCTATTACATTCCGCCCGCGAAGGGTCTTTGTGAGAGAGTTCTTATGCTGGTCGTGTCTTTGAAAACTGCTCTTATCAATTCAAAAAACTCAAAAAACTAGAAACTCGTCCTTTGTCCTTGAACATTCCGTACCTATATGAAAGGGGCTTGAATACTAATACGAATACTGCTCTGGGTGACTTTATGTTATCCTGTGGTGTAGCATTTTAGAGTTTTATATAGTTAACTAAATGATAAAAAGAGAAGAAAAAAATTAGAACACACTCTTTCATTGTGACCTAGTTCTTCGGCATTTAGGGTGGTTCAAGCAATTCTAATTGTCCTTATATTTTTAATACTACAGATATAATTTAAGTGTGTGCATTAACCTTATCGGACAGAAAAAAACTACATCAATTCTCAAACGGACTCTAGATAGGGAAATTATCTTATCATCTAATTGTAACATTAATTGCAACGAAAAAAATTGATTTTTCTTCTTTTTTTTTATGTTTATTATAAGAAAATTAATAATAATCAAAAGATTAAATACACCAATTTGTCTAATATAATAACGACTTACGTGATACTCCGCCGGAAGCGCTTCTGTCGGTTACAGTTTTGTTCATAAATTATACCGTAAAATAATAATTATTAAATTCAAAAGAAAAATTGAAGACTCAAACTCTTATCTGTCTGTGTTGAATTATCTATTTCAATTGTAGCTCGAAGTACCAAATGATAAATGTCAGTACGAAAGGCAAATACAAGATAATGCCAATTTGCATGCTGTGTTAATAGATTGGATCGATGCGGTTCACTTACAATTCGGTTTCATTGCTGAAACTTTCCAAATGGCCGTTGTGTATGTGCACATTTTCACGCTTTTCTTAATTTTCTTCTATACTTTTTATAGGCAAATGATAGCAGGAATGGTCAAAATTCATCGACTCTTTTATACTTTTTCTTAAATTTTCTTTGTTTTAGAAGAGTTCCGAGCACACCTGTTTATGTAAACACAATTAACGAATCCTTCCAAGATTTTTGGAATTGAAATTTTGAAAGAATTTTTGAAGCTTGAACTGAATTGTTATGACTGAAAGAGTTTTGAAGAGTTTCATTCGTCTCTTTTTTTTTTGATTCCTACTCGGAATTCCTATTCGGCATTTTCAATTTAAATCTCTTGCAGCATAACTGCGTTCGTAACGCACATAATGAACTCCTTGGACTTAGTTTTTGCGAATGCTATGGAGGTAAGTATGGCTCGCTATTGCCACCTCACTCTATCGGAAGATGTTTTTCATCCAACCGTTTGCGTTACACTGGATGGCCAATACCTTTCTGATAATGCAACGAAACCAATATGAGTAGCTTCAGCAACAGATTATTAACCGTGAATTGGAATTTGAACATTCTTGGTCTTAACAATAGTATAAATTTAATTTATCATCAACTGAATTCCGTTCTTTTTTTTGCAACTATTTGCACAAACTGGGTTTCAATTTTAAGAATAGGAAAAACATGTTAGCGAATTTTTGTCGTATATGCGTTATAGGGGCAAAGTATCATCGGATCTGCGGACGCCCATCCTGCACATATTTAACATTTTATTTCAATGGAATCTTGCGTAGCATATGGAAATGTAGTTTTTTACTCCTACATCATGAAAATAGTAGTAAAGACTATATTAAAAATTATTAAATTAAACTTAGTATATTACCTAAACTCTTTGAATGATTGATTACTAGACAACTAATCCGTTCAATCTAATCTATAATTTCACCGCGTCGGCATGGTTTGATAAATGATAGGTCGATGGTTTCGAATCTTCCAGAGTTCTCGTGTCACGTCTGTAATGCGTTAAAAATTTCGAAACAACAGACGTAATCTCTACTGATCTTAGTAAAGCCGGTGACATAATAAATCAGGAGTTTTTAGCTCATAAATTATCCCTAAAGGGATAAGTTGAATCGCCTTGTATCTGAGTAGTCGAGCACAAAAAGGGATAATTAATTTCTATACCGTCAAGGATATTATTGTTGGATCTTGTGGGGGACCCGGGTCCCACCCTCTTCTTTTTATGCATAAATGGTCTTTCGTCAGTGATTAAACCTTCTTCCATTCTCGTTTTTGGCGATGACGTAAACCTATTTCACTGTTCTGATGATAGGGAAGACTTCGGCCGATTTCAATCGGACTCGTTGTCTCTAGTAAAGTGATGGGAGATTAATGGCGTGTCCTTGAACGTAAGGAAATGCAAGGCGATGTCCTATAGCGGAACATTGCCGTAGTCTATTGAATAGTATATTAACGACTTGGACCTGATGCCTGTATAATCCTTTTGTGATCTGGGAGTCATCCTTGACAGTAAACTTACATTTAGTCTTCAAGTGCAATCTATGGTTAATAAGGCTAGATCACAGAAAGGCTTATATATGTCGGTAATTACACTTATTGTCAAGTATGCGTGAGTTGTTTAGTGACAAAGCTTTATCAGTTGTGTGCCGGAATTTGTCTACAAACAATTTCTCATACGTACTCTTTGGCGGTTTAGATGGGGAAGGCAAAAAACATTTTCTGCTTTTTTCTTTTAATCAGCCTAAACCATCTTGAGATTAGAAGCGTGGGTCTCCCTTTGAATTTCATGGATAAGGTTATTAATGGGGAAGTAGAGGTTTCATTCTTATTGAATGAGCTGCGCTTCAGCGTCCCACGTAGAAACTCTTTAATGAAAATTATCACTTATCCATTTCGGATACTAAATATATGAAACATAAGATACTCAATCGATAATGTTCTAGTAAATTGCTAACTGTTACTGTTATTCTTCTTTACCTTCCTTTTGTCATTATAGTCTTCGGTATAGGTTAAGTCGTTTCCAATATTTTGCCTATAATATGTATTTTGTTTTAAGTCATAATGATATGTAGCTGCTAATAACTAAAGAAATAAATTTTCCCATTGAGGGAAACGGTATGTACCGTAAATGTTTCAAAACATCGTTTAGTTGTTTTTATTAGTTTAAACGATCACTTAAACATATACGTACACATATTAGGTCATATAAAAAGTCTTTGCGGTTTTTTCCGTGGGATGGGCCTATATATCGGGCAACAGTCTACTGACTCTCTTAAACTAACATGTGCTTAAAAGATTTCGGCTTATATTTTTGGGAAGACACTTATCTAAATCTTTGCAGAAGAAGTTATATTGATTTGAAAATGGATGAAATATCTGAAAAGGTAAAACATACAAAAACATGTTAAAAAATTGGTGAAGTGTACACTGAAAATGCTATGAGTGGACGAAGGTTTCGATATCAAAGGTGCACCTCGCAGTCACTGAAAAAGTCGATGAAATTTTGCAACTAGTGAAGCTACACCGGTACGTAAGTTGTCAAGAATAGGGGAGGCACTAAACGCCAATCAGATGCCAGTTTGCAATCATTTGAAAAGAGCAGCCTAAAAAAAAGATGTCGAAACCGCGAAAAAAACCACAGCCTTTTTATATGACCCATTATATATCATTAGCTCAAACCGTATTCACTTTAAGTCATATGCTTGTATAATTTACTATCTCATAAATATACGACCTTACTTAAAGTTATATACGGTGTTTGGGTGGCTGAGCTTGTTAATTGAAGGATCTGTAATTTTCAAGGTTTATTTTAGGAAGTGATAAGATAAAATGGCCACCAAGTTCGTTTTTCTAGACAAAGTGCTGAGGCTATAATTGTAATTACAACGGAACAAATATACTCATGCAAACAAACGTTTCTAGACTGACTTCGCCGTTATATTGATCAGCAGTATATACGTTTTATAACGTACCCAATGCGAATTTCAACGCAGTAAAATCTATTGACAAGCCTAATGCGATGCATATCCTTGTAACGAATATATGTACTGTTCGGTGATGGAAATAAAAATACTAGAAGATTATTATAAATCCCTTTTCTTTATTAATCTTTAGGTTTTTTTTGTTCCTATATTTTAAATTTATTTTTCTTTATATGATTATTGTTATGTTTTTGTTACGAGAACCATTTTCTTTCTTAACTCCAGCTACAAAAGTTTAATTTAACTATTAAAGGTTATCTGGATAAAGATCTTAATAAAAGAATTGGTGAAAAACCAAAAAAAAAATTTTAAAATCTAATATAAAAAACTAATAATGTCATCAAAAAATATCTCATATTAGATAATCAAGCACATAACACAGCAACAGCCATACACAAATGTTCATTTCTAGATAGACACATTAACAAATTAACAAATGTAAGCATAAAGAGAATTCAAATTTAAAACAAAATAAACAGGAAAGTATTTAACAAGAAATAATTACCACTGGGGCCGAATTTTTTAGGGCCCACCGATGGGCTTATGTACAATACTTGATGAATAGTAAAAAAATTCATCCTCCCGACATGATCGTATCCCATATGTAGCGTTGTGTTTATGGTACATCATATCAAACCATACTTTTAGGCACAAGTGATTATTACACAAACTAAGAACTTTTCTTTGGTTATTCTGCGTGATGGTTGTCCTAATTTCGGAATTTCTAGCAAGGGCGTTATTGAGGAACAAATAATTGCCAAGCTTAAATCTCTAAACTGCGAGCTCTAATTTGAGGTATTACTTTTCTGCGAATTGTAGGCAGGTTCAGGGCCGTAAGATTTTATTGACTCGAATGATTACGTAACTTATGCTAGTAGGAGTCTTAATGCTTCCGAACAAGCAGCCCGCTAAGCCGCGGCCGATATACGCGCTGATCAAGAATAGTTATAGTTTCATTATAAGTATAATGGCAACATTTACGACTCGAACAATATTTAAAATAAAAATAATTGTAATTTTTAAAATTACTGCTTCTTGAACTGGTCCGCTCTTGGGAATTAATTTTTGATCACAGAGAGAGAACAGATGATCTGATAAAATGCAAACCAGATTGGCATAAAAATTAACAAGCCAGTGTGCCTTGATTTCGAAATCAAGCACAAATTTGCCAATAGTTGCTATGCCTGTAATCTAAATTTAACATATTTCTAATGTTTATTTGATTGATTGTTGTTAGCCAATTAAATAAAATATTGCTTACGGGTAGTAAATTTTTGTTTTCAAATTCTTTAGTGGTAGTCCAGCTTAATAGTCTTAAATTTCCACTCCTGATAAGCATCGTTGGTGTCACAATAAGCCAAGAATAATTGCTGCGTAACCGGATGTAGAGACATGCACTTTTTTTGGCCGCGGTGAAGTAAATGTTTCGATTGGTCATTATAACTCCAAGGGCCATCTACCGTGCCCAAGCGGCAAACGGCTAATTTAATACCTTGACGATCACCCTCTATGCAACGTTCGCCTACACCCAATTGACCGGCTGCGTTGAGCCGTATTAGTTGATGGTTGCCGGAACCATGGCAATGGGATAATCCCATTAGTGCCGGAGGTTGATTGCCCATTGAATCCAGACAAGTGTCGGTGGCCACAGCTCGCAATTCACCCCAATGTAAATTGGCAGGTAAAGAAGGAAATTTATCGTACACATCGTATGCGATATTATCCATATACCATTGAAATGATTTGCAATTGAGCCGTTTTTTCAGATTTAACTGTTGACTAATATTTCCCATATCTAGATAGCGCGCTAAAGGTTCCCGTGTGTAAAAATACTCTTTGTGTATATCATCAAACCATGTCTCAATAACTCGCTTATAATTGATGGTAATTAAGGATCCTTTCTTCTTCTCGGCCAATTTGCCGAAATTGTAGGGCATAAAGCCTCGATAAACGTGCCCCACGTGTGAACACGGCACCCATTCAATACTTCCACCACATTGCCAAATTTTAAAGCTTAGTTCAAAATTCTCACCACCCCATACCAGTAGGCCTGGATCATAAGCTCCCAGCTCTAAGAAGTATTCACGATTGATGGCGAAGAGACCGCCAGCATGTGTAGGACTACGATAAGGCTCTGTGTTATATTGACGGCGTCTTCGTTCCCGCTTGGGTAATTCATTTTCCTTGTATAACATTCCCCATTCAAAGATACCCCGAAAATGATTTTCGGTTCCATACACCGAATGGTACCGGAAAGTCCTGTGATCAATGCCGTCAATGATTGGAACAGTCATAACAGTACGATCTCGATAAATGGGAGCTAAAAGTGGTGGCAGCCAATTAACGTTCACCTCACAATGAGCATCCAAATATACGATGACTTCCCCTGAAAATACAAGACAATCTGTACAACACCGAATATGCGCATATAGAACAAAAATATTGTGTTCAACCTTGACAGTTTTTTTTTATTTAATATCTATCTATATCCATAAAAGAGCAAATATGTTTCACCAAAATAAGAATATTATGTAAGCACATAACAAGCAAACATATACCTAACATAACTGAATTAACCAGCAAGAAAGTTATATTTGACAGTGGCCGAATCTCGCCTGATAATAAATCTTCATTTGAGGAATGTGCAAAGTAGTTTTAAACATTCTGTCTTGTTTGCCTTATGATAAATATGGATAAAACCTCAAAAAAATAAAATTTAATCACTTGTAACTTTGTGTGAGCATGGCCGGTTTTTTGCATTTTGTCATGTTGAGAGTAGAGTGTTTCGTAAAGTAAGTGTGGAAATTATAATCCTTATAACTTTTAACGTTCACTTTATGGGCCACTGCGGGCTTTGCTTTGAGCAATTTGGCCGATTCTCTATATCAACCCGCGTGCCAAAACCTTCAATCAAAATTGAAGTCTATTTTTTGCGAGTACAGGAGTGCCAACACACAGCACACAGACGGGTGGACATGGCTTAATCAATTCACAATTTCACGCTGATCAAGAATATACATACTTTATAGGATCTTTGAAGTTTTCGTTGTGGGCGTTACATACATTATAAAAAAAAACCAAAATTAGTATACCCTCATCCTTCAGTAATGGGTATAAACAACATTAGAAGGTACATTTTGATTTTTGATAACTTTACGAACGCTTGGTAACCTTACATGCTCTTTGTATGAAAAAGAAAAAAAAGGATTGTGCTTGCTTGGGTCCATACTTTTTATTCGCCTTCTGACGTTGTCTTGGAAATGCTATTTTCTTACTTGGTCAATGAAATCCCACCAAGCATATATAAGCTAAATTTCTTCTTATTATTAAGAGGAAAAGACGCGGCATAAAATATTAAGCTGATCTACAATATTAACACGTTACGCCATCGATGATGCTTAGTCCGGTTTCGTCTCAACTCACCTGTTGCTTCTTTGGCTCCCCTTGAACGGGTCCGTATTAAACCCTCTCTTTCAGAATTTCGTATTAAACGAACCAAACCGTTAAACTTTTTTATGTATTCATCTAAATTATTTTTAAGATTTTGTTTGTCGGAATAATCGTCCACAAGGAGTATTTCATGTAAGATATGTGGCGGTGTGCGATCAACAACTGAATGTACGGTACGCATGAGCACTGAAAATCCCTCATTGTGAAAGACTATAATTACACTAGTTGTTGGCAAATCGTACGGATAATTCCAGTGCTTACACTCCTCTAGACGAGTGTCAAGTATACGACGATGCATAGAAATCTCATCAGAGCAAGCTATGTTCATCCCGTACTGCATTTCAGATTCATCAGCCTCAGCTTGCTTCTCGGCTGGCAAATGATGAGGTTTGCCATTTTCCCCCGGGCCATTATGTTTTGGCATATCTTTAGGTTCAAAATTGCCCAAGCCTAAACCAAAAAAAAAGAAAATACAGCAACCTTTAACAGACAGAACATTTTCACAGAATTACCCTCTACCAGAACCGGAACTTCTTTCAGTCTACTCTCTAGCTTTTGATAATGCTTAGACTGTGACTGATAAACCTCCTGAGAACGTTTATATTTTTCACTCCATGTGGTAAGCAGATATAATAAGGGAAATATGACCAAACAGCATAAGACCAAACGGCAGATACGTCCGCTCCGTATGTTGTTGATGCGCATTTTTTGCACAAAATAACGAAAAAAAAATTGTTTTTTAAATCGAAATAATTTTAAAATATCGCCTTTAATCTAACTCCAACCAAGAATTCTAAATGGTAGTTTGTTGACGTGTCTAGGAAAGTTCAGGCGAGTGCACAAAAACAACTTAAGAGTAAATAAGATTTTGTATACAAATAGATAAATACAATAACAACGGTAAACCAAGTTGCCATTGTCCCATAATAACTATTTGTTTGGGAATTGGCTAAAACGCCTAAAGTAAAAGTCAATTTATTGGACTCAAACTATTCCGAATTTCATTACGAGCTATAGAGCTAACAAAATATTCTATTATTCCTATGATTATGTTAAAAAGTCCCAAGGGCGAAACACAAGGAGAAGCCGCGTTACCAAGAGTAAGAAAAAACATATATGACGTTTGTCAACAAAGTAAAAGAGAAACAAAATTATGTAAAATATTTGATAAAATGAAATCCAGAATGGCACCAAGCTACAGCTAGCCAAAAAGAGAACGAATTAATTCGGCCTCATGAATTCGACAGTGCAAAGGATTCGGATTAACTTATCTCGGTTTTCATTTTTGTTTCATATTTTCATTTCATAGCAAAACTTTGAACTGTGAAGTTGAACTTTAAATTTTGTACGATTTTATTTATATTTTATATATTTATACATTAACATATGAATTTATTTACAAAGAATGCGTAATATTTTAATATGAATTGCAAATCAGCGCTTGCTTTGCACTCTATAAATATAAGCCAACTTCCTAATTTTCGCAAAACATCTTAAAGCGGATGTATTTCTTATATTTTCTATTTCAATATAATTCAATTTGAAAGTGCACAAGATATTCTGGCTTTTATTTCCTCACTTGTTCGCCTCAATTGGGAGATCTCTAGCGAAGCGTCTACACCGTCGTCAAACTAAAATGCAGGAGCTACGAAAGTTAAATCTTCAATTTTCGGATTTTCTACTTTATAATGAACGTGACCGTTGAAAAGGGCTGCACAAAAATTTGCAAATTATTTCATCATTCTTACATTGCTTTTCCTCTCTTCTGTTAAAATAGGACCTTGAAAAATATGAAAGCTTAATTTATATTTTTGAAACATTAATTTAATACTGTCATTTATATACACCAATACGAAACTTTCGAAAAAATCTACATATATAAAATCGTTTATTTACAAATTTTCGGATAACGTCAGAGGATTTAAAGCATTCCGTAGGGCCTTTCTAAGTCTTACAAGATTTCTTTTCGCCCAAATCTCGATGTTTCTCTACTGCCAAATGATGTAATATATGTATAAGTATAATTAAATAAATAAGTATAATTTTTACTTTTTTATAAATGCAGCTCTAAACAATTCACTAACGCAAAACGTGAGCAATTTTGTTTACGACGGTTTTGATAATTTTGAAAGAGCGCTTCTCGCACCTCTTGTGCATACATATAGCTAAAAGTAGTCCAAAATAAAATCTAATTAACGTCGCACATACTCGGTACGTTGACTTTCAGGTATATAATAACTCCACTCTTTTCTCTGATAAATGCAACTCTAAACGACCAATATTAATTCCAAAAGACCAAAACACAAACTATTTCACTATTTTGTACTCGTCTAATTTGACAGATATAAAGGAACGTATTTCACAGCTGTTGTACACACATAATGAAAAAAGAGGGAGTTAATGAAAAATAGTGAGTAGCGATAGCATACGCATTCAAAATCAACTAAAAAACGAAAGAAATAATAAAATTTTTTATACATTATTACAGAGTTCATATATCTTTAACTTCCGACGGTAACAATAGAATCACAGAAACGGTATGTTGAGAACAAAAAAAGCTAGTTTTATAAACCGTTACGTTAGCAAAGTGACGGCTTATATTATTTACTTCTTTTTTATGCAGGTTATTTTTTTTTTTTAAATGAAGTTTTAGTACATCACAAAAGAATTTGAGCCATGATCTTTCTCAAATTTTATTCGATCTAATTCAAAATTTCGATAAAACATGTGCAGCGCCTGTTTAATGGGCAGATAGTAAAAACTTGGAAGTAGTAGCTGCTTCATTTCACAATCAACACTTGAAACAACACGACATATTTTAAAAAACGGCAGCTGAAAATTTTTCGTGTCTTTTTCTGTGCTAGTGAAAAAAAAAAACTTCGCTTATCTCAATTTGAAGGAAATAAATAGAATAAAAACTAATAATATTAGATATAATTCTTTAGCGATTTCTTTTTCAAGTGAAAAATTATACTTGTCGATTTAATGTCGTAAACTTGTTTTTTTTTTTTTTTAAATATATATTAAAGAGCCTTTCTTTTCTTTTTTACGTCTCTGTTTTTGGTAAGTGTACTTCGGGATAGCATTCAAGCTAGCATAAAAGCTAATACAACATCAGCATGTCTCCCTATATAGCCGAGATCGGATCAGATTATTGTAAATGTAAATGACTTTGACAATTATTGTGTGTATAATATTGATATGAACAAGAGATTGAAGATGGTTGGGCATGGTGCTGAATTAATTTCCTCATTTGCTGATGCATCAGTACCTGATAATTTGCTAGTAAGGTTTTTGATTGAGTGCCAATGGCATTCCAAATTCTGAAATTAACTTATATGACTACTACGCAGTATAATTTCTTTGTATTTGTTGAAAAATGTGAAAATGCCGAGGGCAAACGCATGAATATCTCTTCTGATTTATTTTTTTTTATGAATAACTTAAAAGTTTTAATATTGGTGGCTTCAAAAAACTCAAAACAATTGGTAACGGTAGAGCCAAATTACTGTTTAGCCATGCTCTTCACGCTAATATTTTTATTAAAAATAATGATTTTAAAAAGAAAAGCGTTAAAGGTTACATTCCGCGATTTTGTACGGAGAGAGTTGGAATTATCTGTAATGTCCCTATTGAGCACGATATAAATGGGATTATTAAAAATGCGATGTCTGATATACCCATCAAGTGTGCCGTTAGGCCTCGAAGAACGAATTCTGACAACAAAAATGGTTTTGTTCCAACAACCAGTATGAAAATTGGTTTCAAAGGAAAAGCCCTCTTCATGTTGGTTAAGTTTAATTTATGTAATGTTCCGGTTAACGACTTCATTCTCATCGTAAAATGTTTCGAAGTTTTGTAAAGACAAGGAGAGCAGGTGCCTCAATTGTGGCAAGTCTCCTAAGTATACCGAAAATTGTGAAACGATGAGGTGTCTGTCCTATGGTTCAAGTGAACGCAGCACTCTGAATAGGTCTTGCCCGAACAGAGGGCGTAAGTTGGCTGTTAACAAGAGTATGGCTGTTAAAAATTTTGAAGAGAAATTATTTTCTAATTACTTTCAATTTCTGGATGATAACTCCTATGGTGCCCTCTTCCCTTCATTGGTGAAGTTAAGAGATTAAAGTTTCCAATTACACTTCAGCCACGAAAAGCGAAGGTGACGGCTATGGCGGTGTTAGTACACTAAGAAAGACGTGTTCCCTACAATTCTGCTGTTGACATTATCAGCATCAACGCCATGAATCTTAAATCGAAAATTGGTGCAATATATAATAATCAAAATAGTTTCCATTTTTTTCTACATATTTTTCTACATATTTTTGCAAACATGGCGATATCTTGTCGAAAGAACTTATATTGGTTTGACAACGTTCCACATACCGACCCATTCTCGCACTTCTTTAACTTCGCGGACCCGCGTGATACTCAAGCCATACTGTACCGATTTGAACGAGTGGTAATTAGAAGGCGCCATGTCTGGCGAGTACTCTGGGTGCGGTGAAACATCTCATTCGAGCTGCAATAGTCTATCCTGGACGAAAAATGGCATTTTCACTCAATTCGTGTCGGCACTTTTAAACCGTTGAACCAAAACCGACAATTGGAATATGATGGAGCAGCACTATAAATGTCTTTGATGGGCTTCAGCAGCAGATTTCTTCAAATAAACAATAAAAGTAATGAATTTGGGAGAAGAATTTCGAGCATTCCATGATAGCGTCGGCGTACGCAGAATAAATCAATAATATTAGGGGGACCCATAATAAATCAATTATTTTCGCAAGATACCATTTCTCATTAGTCCTGCGGCAACCAGACAAGTGTAAGCAATCCTTTTTTTGGTGTTATTCTTCAAGCAGTTTGTTAGTAATTTATTCCCACCAATATAAATTTTTTTTGTAGCCCTGTAATAAAATGGCGGACTTTGTACCTGAGAGCCATATTCGTAATTGTGTTCTTTTCCATTTTAACGCCGGTTTAAGTGCCACGGAAATAACAAGCAAAATTTGCGACATATATGGAGATGTGTTGAAGGTCAACAAGTGTCAACATTGGTTCAGAAAATTTGCTGCAAGTGGTTATGACCTATCAGATAAGCATCGAACTGAACGCCCAGATCAATTCGATAACGACACCTTAAAACCTCTAGTGGAGTCCGATCCAAGGTTATCTGTACAGGAACTATCAAGAAGCCTTGCGTCTATCTGGTCTACCGTACAAAGACATTTAAAAGAAATTGGCAAGGTACGTAGACAAGGTAAAGGGATTCCACACCTGTTGTCTGAGGCCAATAAAGATCTTCGGTGAACAATTTGTAATTCCATGCTCACCAGACTAAGCAGAGATCCTTTTTTGTCTAGGATCGTAACTGGAGATGAAAAATGGATCCTTTATGATAACATAAAACGATCGAAACAATGGTTGTCTGCAAACGAGAGACGTCTTCCAACCCCTAAACCAACCCTATCCCTGAGGAAAGTGTTATTGTGTATTTGGTGGGATTGTTCCGGTATAGTGCATTATGAATTATTGAAACCTAAGTAGACAGTTACTGCTGACCTGTATTGTCAATAATTACAACGGTTACAGTCCGCACTCGTAGAAAAAAGACCAGCTTTAGTGAACAGAAAAGGTGTGAAACTCCAACGAGATAATGCCCGTCTCATGCAGCGAAGATTACTCAAGAGAAAATTAAGCAATTAGCCTGGGAACTTCTACCGCAGCCTCCATACTCTCCAGACATAGCACCGTCGAACTACCATCTGTTCAGGTCACTGGAGCATTCGTTACGAAATAAAACTTTTAATTTCTTATCCGATGTCCAAACGCATCTTGAGTTATATTTTAAGTCACGCCCACCCCACTTTTCCAAGAGAGGGGTTGAACTTTTACAGGAACGATGGCAACAAATCATCGCAAACGACGGTGATTACATACACGATTAAAAAATAAAAATGTCATTTCAAAAAAACATTTTGTCTATGAATGCAAAATAATTGATTAGTTATGAGTCCCCCTAATATTAAATGGAAAGCTGTTATTTAATGTAGAGGAAGGTCAAGATTTAACTGTTACGTGCACTGGTATTTTCCATTTCTTTATCATTTTTACCTGTAGAAGTCGCTGATCAAGATTTTTGCAAACACCTAATATATTTATAAATGGTCCGCACTATTCCATGTGATATATGTGACGTTTGTAATATTAGCGAGTTTGCTGAACATCTAATTTTCAGATGTCACAGGCTTGATGGTATTAGAAGCTCCTCTGGCTTTTTCAATTTATATGGTGGCTTCCTCGAGTTCTTGCAGGGGAACTAACTTGCTTTAGAAAAGCGAATTAATCTTTTTAATTCACGATATATTTTTTTTTTTTTTACGTTCAATCAGAGGTGTTCTCTAAAACATTCTTTTTTCAGCCAACGTTTGGAAGACTATTTTTACATCACTTTCAACAAGTCAGCAATCTACAATTATACTCAACATATCGGCTATGGATATCATGGTCGCAGTTATTTTTTTTTTGTGCTCTATGTACATTTCTTGCAAATAATTTCTACTGTTTATTATCTGGACATATTAGCCACAAATTTCATTGGCTTAGTCCACCTTAACACAACATCCAAAAAAAAAAAATAATAATAATAGCGGCTGGGCTTTCTTTTCGTACAAGGGATGGAAAGGAAATGTCAACACGTATTGAAGCATGATATGCCGCAAACGCCGCGGGTGTCTAGCAAAGTAGTTGATTATTATATGAAATTTGGAACTAGAGATTTAAAAAAGTTTATGCGTTTGTATTCGCCAGAAAGCGATAGTTCTCAAGATGATCAAAAAGCTGAAATTGTTAATAAAACAATCCTTTACCAACAAAACGTCGATCGCGAAATGGAATGCAGTCGCAGTAACGAGAGATTAAAATATTTGGAGGCAAAGCCTAGTTTAGGATATCGGAAAGAAATGAGTCAAAGTATGCATAATGTCGGTGTCATAAAGGTAAGTAAAAGTAAACACCATTTTCAAGACAACATATTAATTTTAATTCTATGGGCTATTAGGCTATGAGTATATTGGATAAGGATTTAGAAACATCGAAAAGCAGGATTATTCATTCAAAACTCGCACAGACTCCAGAATCAGTGGCCAAAGTTCACAAGCCTTTAAAATGGGATTCTCTGAGTTATGTAGCTTACGACCAATTGACATCCAATATAAGTGTTAGTTATTTAGAAAGATTTCTATTACAAAAGCTAATTAATATAAAAAAACTACCAGAACTCACGTGCTTCAAAAAATGCGTCTGAAAGAATTTCGACTGTATCGTTCATCATCAACAGGCAAAACGCTCAACCTTTACCCTCCAGTACATTAATGGATGTCGGGGTTGGCTCGGGAATGATTCCCAATGTGCATAAAATAATTTCTCAAGGTACTTGTGTGACTGACAAACAAAGAATTGATAATTTTAGCCAGACTACGTTATTGCGAGCACCGCAACTTATTGATAAGGAAATACAAGTTAACCTTTCACCTTCGACTTCAGTACCAGAAGGAATTGAAACTCCGTCCAGTTTTGAATACATCAAATTCGATCCTACCAAATCATACGCATCCTCAAACGGGCAGAAAAAAAAACATGGTTTTTTTGCCAACTTAACCGATGTAGTGCCACGCAAAGTACATATGGAAAAAAGCGTCCAGCATTCTAATAGTATTTCCAATATCCAAAAATTGCAAATTAAGTTCCTAGACAATCTTGAAGGGAGCGAAGAAAATATCTGCCACTCTTCTACAAAAATATCAAGTAATAATTTTTCCCTTCTACATTATGCACCTGAATTAGATTTGGGTGTACAGTTGATATGTTCATTAATCAACAGGAAAAATATCACACAAATCCAGAAAAAAGAACTGGTATGTGAAATAATTAAACATATTAAACGTTTAAGCGGCGGTAGTGATTTTGCCTGGCAAAATAACATTCAACCGACTTCGGGAGATGACAACTTTCTTGAACCACGAAGCATAAATGTTAATTCGGTCACAGAAATATTGCAACGAGCAAAAACTGCAAATATAGTGTCACCTAATAACACCGTCTTAGCTGGAAGTGAACAAATACGTACTACTCAATCCGCAGTGCCATCGATTCAAACAAGAAGAATTATTTTCACCAATCCCGAATATGAATCCGCGTCACAGTCCCAAGACTCGACTGAAACAACAGAAAATCAGCAATTAATCTCATCATGCGGTAAGTTTGATAGCAAAAGTGGAGTATTGCAATTGTGCGACCAATAGATCCTTTTTCAAAAATGCCACTTGCTAAACCAGCGTTCATAAAATATTCGGCAAGTATTAGGGTTACCCATAACTAACCAATTATTTTATTTCAATTATAACGACGCCTTAAAATCTCTAGTGGAGTACGATCCAAGGTTAACTACACAGGAACTATCAGGACAGGACTATACAGGGACTATCAAGAAGCCTTGGGCCTACCTGGTCCACCGTACAAAGGCATTTAAAAGAAATTGGCAAGGTACGTAGACAAGGTAAAGGGATTCCACACCTGTTGTCTGAGGCCAATAAAGATCTTCGGCGAACAATTTGTAATTCCTTGCTCACCAGACTAAGCAGAAACCCTTTTTTGTCTACGATCGTAACTGGAGATGAAAAATGGATCCTTTATGATAACGATCGAAACAATGGTTGTCTGCAAACGGGAGACCTCTTTCAATCCCTAAACCAACCCTATCCTTGTATTTGTGTATTTGGTGGGATTGTTCCGGTATAGTGCATTATAATTTGTTGAAACTTGGGGAGACAGTTACTGCTGACCTGTATTGTCAATAATTACAACGGTTACAGTCCGCACTCATAGAAAGAAGACCAGCTTTAGTGAACAGAAAAGGTGTGAAACTCCAACAAGATAATGCCCGTCTCATGCAGCGAAGATTACTCAAGAGAAAATTAAGCAATTAGCCTGGGAACTTCTACCGCAGCCTCCATACTCTCCAGACATAGCACCGTCGAACTACCATCTGTTCAGGTCACTGGAGCATTCGTTACGAAATAAAAATTTTAATTTTTTATCCGATGTCCAAACGCACCTTGAGTTATACTTTAAGTCACGCCCACCCCACTTTTTCAAGAGAGGGGTTGAACTTTTACAGGAACGATGGCAACAAGTCATCGCAAACGACGGCGATTACATACACGATTAAAAAATAAAAATGTCATTTCAAAAAAACATTTTGTCTGTGAATGCAAAATAATTGATTAGTTATGGGTCCCTCTAATATTTGCATTAAAGAAGACGCCATTAAATTAGAAAAGTCATATTCTATACCGATTTAATCGTATAATAAATCGACATCAGAAATTTAAACTATGCTTTAAAGTTACGTTATTTATCTTCACCTACAAAATGTCACGATTACAAAGTTAATAAGTTTTTTACGTATTTCTTAGCACCACATAGATTATTTGTGTAGGGGTATTCAGATAATTTTCAATTCTCTAACTTCCCTAACGTAACAAACAAAAGTGTGCTTCTCACTCTCTATCTCTCACCTTTTCAATTGTGTTAGTCATCTTATAATTTTGCTATTTTACACCACTTGATATAAGGTTATATAAGTTTATGCGAACGTTTGGTAAAGGATTTGAAATAAACTTTTGTACTAATAGATTCAGTTTGCTTATGCACCATTGTTTTTATACCATAAAATTTTTGAGATATTTTGGATCAATTTGTCGCATTGATATATTTTAACACAGTTATAAGCGTTATTAAAAATGATTTAAATCAAACCAAGGTTACGACGACTCTTCATATCTAAACTTATTTTAAAAAATCATTACGTACAAAAATTTTTCGTTTGTAATATTTCTCGCCGAAGTTGTTGAAAAACAGCGTGTTGCAATACTAAACGAAATCAAAAATTTAAATGGGAAAAGTTAATTTTTCCGTACAAACGTACCTACAAAAAATAATGCTATATACCGCTACAAATGGTAATTTTTAGCACTTTTCTTTTATATGCTCAGGTTACCGAAAAATTATAACGCTTCAGTGGTTATGTGCGGTGAAGATAACTAATATGACTTATCATTTAAGCCGAACAAATAGACGTGTCGCAGGCTTAGCCTGATTAAAAGGTATTTTACAAAAATTTCATAAAGGAGAAAAAAATTAAAAAATTAGTAAAAAGTATCATTCAGAGCAATAATGTTTTATGAATATGTAGAAAAGTAATAAACTTTAGATTTAAAGTAATTGAAGTGATGTATTTTCATTCCTAATGAAATAAGTTAATTCCTTATTTTGAGCGCAATTGTGAGCATTGAAAAGACCATTTGCATTGCTGTACGTATTAAAAACCTTAAAAGATTTTGTGACATTTCCAAGTCTACGGTAATTAAAAATGACATGAGCAGTTGATTCTTTTGTATTTCACATTTCGCACATGTCATTGGGTGATCAAACAGTCATATTCATGTAAATGTAATGGTAAGAATGATCAAGCAGTCATATTCATGTAAATGTAATGGTAAGAATGACCATTCTTGAGCCCGTAGAGCATTTTAATCTCGCAGGCTCTGAATGGTGACACAGACAGCTGTGTGAAGACAAGAAAGGGGTGGATTTTGTAGATTTAGTTTTTGTACTGGAATCACACTATATTGATTATTCAGCCGCTGAAAAATTTTTGATAATGCAAAATGCTTGTTTGAGATTGTATTTAATGGACAGCATGTCATTATTGTGTTGTGCTTCGCGTACATAGAGGTCGGCTTTTTCATTTAGACCGGAACCGCAGTGGTCCAAACTAAAACACAACTCTCTATAAAAGAGTTTTTAAGCATTTGATATATCTCAAAAACGCATTGATTTTTGCCTATATAAAGTAAATTTATTGTCAGTGAATATAAAAAAATTTTTTTAGCGCTTTGTATTTGTTGTTTTAACGGCATACCAAATGGCAAGAAGCCCTACTAGGGCTGAAGATAGTCCTTCAGATATTTTGGATTTGAATTCAACATTTAACAGATATTTCTAACCGCCGAGAAACTAGAATCGCTGTTGTTAACCGACCAATCTATATATATATATAATAATATAAATACCATACCATATATATATAATATAAATAGTTTTTATAACAGACTTAAAGCCTTTTCTAAAACTCAGATCTTGTATAGGATTAATTAATATTTCTTTTGGAGGCAGATGTTGAAAACACGATATGTGAGATGATTGTACACGTTTTATGAGTGAAATCCCATACTGACATGTGGTTAACTTTGATTAACTTTATGGAAACACGCATTAAAGAAATCGGTCTAAAGTTAGCAATTAGATACAAATCTTTGCCTGGTCTTGGAATCGGTATAATTTTGATAAGGTGCCAGTTGGCATGATATTATTGGTCCAAGCCTAGTTAAGTGCAAATGTGATAAGGCTTGTTACGTAGGTACCTGTCGTTATGTATTCACCCTACGGCGCCCATTGGCATAAGGAGTGAGAAAGCGTCACTAGCGCTCTACAGCGAGCAAAACTACCCTGCAGTTTCAGATTAAGAATATCTCTATGGCATGTCCTTCCCTCTGACTAGGGTTTGGGCTATCTAATACCTCAAATGTTTAATGTTCCCGCGATTTTGTGGTAACCACAGTCACCACGAAACTCCCGTAATGGGCCGTTCCCGCTGTCACGTTGAAGCTGGAAGATTGCGTCGGGGGCTCCTGATGCTCGTGGTACTAGATTTAAAAGAGAAAAAATGATGGAAGAAGAATTAATAAAAGCCTCCGGTCATACTTCGGATCAGGTCCCATATAACCTAAGATTCGATGTGGGGTAGAGTCTGCAGATGAGACCGCAATGTGGAACGAGTCCACATGCTGTATATGGACGTTGTACTCTCACTGGGTGGAGGAGGTCTATCCCGACCTCTTTCGTTTATTAAAAAAAAACGACACTCTAGGAGATAAAGTGATCAAGGCTCAAATTGAGTTTATACAGTAATAGCAATGCAGAAAAACGTGGAAACGGGTTTCCACTACACTACTGTACCAGAAAGAGGAGAAACCCCTGGCAAAACTTAAGAGCCCCATGTAGCTCATCCCTTCACAGCACGGGAGACTAATGCAGACTAGAGTTTATCGATTCCCCTCAAAGCCATCAAGTGCCTCTACTTAGTGAAAACTTACGAAGCGAATGTTTTCATCATCATCACCGTCTCTGCAGTAGAGAGTGGCAGACTAAAATCTAGTTCATCGTTTGCTTGTCTTATACCCATTGTCTCTAAATTTCTGCAACCAGAATATGACCACACAGGCCATCGTAACCATCGCTTCATATCGGAAAAATAGCCTTTTTATGACCGCGTTGGATTGTGAATTTCCATTAGCACACACCTCATCAATGGTGTGTACTCTGTGTTTTCGCGTTTCTAACCATCTTCAGTTATTCTAAAGTTCTTATAATAAGTTGGGATAAGGTAGCTGTTTACTTTTTTAATTGGGGCCTGATATTGGCGGACAAGGAGGTATTACGCCATGATTTCCCTTCACCTATGCATTGAGCTTAAAAGGTAGCGCTACCGCAAATTTGTTAGAAAACCAATTATTTTCATTGGCTTAAATGATCCCTTATATATCAAAAAGAAAATGAGAACATTGTAGTTGACCGGGGCCTGTCATTAAATATCGTACACCATTAGCCTAAACCACTCCGTTCAATACAATTATTTACGTAACGAGTAAGACGCTCGAAACTGCTTGAGAAAATGATCCAATGGGAAATAATTTCCATAGTGTTCGTTCTTGGCCCAAAACAACTCGGTGTACCAAATTTGCTTAAAATACCTCAAAAATTGCGATCCACTGACTGGACACAAAAAAATCAAACGGACAGACAGACCGACAGACAAGTTTAGATCGATTTAGAAAGTCAGTTTGAATCGATCAGTATAAAAAAAACGTGAATCAAAAGTCTTTGTGGATGTTGCATACATCCGCGTAAATTTAATGTACTCTTGTGCCACAAATGGTGTTGGGTATGGATATTGTATTTTGTAGTTTGTCATTCAACTTTTACATACGCTTACGGACTGGTTGAACTGGTTTGGTTTGGTTCGTTAAAATAATGTTCGTTTTCGTATTGTTACGAAAATCCCAAATCCAGTTAATACTAACTAATTGATTTTCGTAAGTAATAAATTCCTTAGTGCATATTCGCGGCGCGTCATGCAGGTGCCGGCCAAGGAAAACGATTAGCAGCAAAGCAGGTTAACGGATTAACAATGAAACCATGGAGTTAGGGTATCGTAACATGCTTGTAAAAATGTATATAAGTAGTGTATTTGCGGAAGGCAGTGTTAGTGATACGAGAGTCGTAAGAGAACATTCAAGTAAAGAATAATAATAGTTGTGTTGAGAAAAATTGTAAATAATCCTAGCCTTAAGAATGGATTGTAAATAAAGAAACTTAGAGTTAAAAGAATTCTCATTTCTTTTGGAAATAATATCCACAATCTAGTGATATGAACCGTATCTTAGAAAAGCGGAAATTTGTAATAGTATATTAGAAATGTTTCTTATTGAGAAAATGTTTGTGACCGGATCACGGCCATCATGTCGTTGTTGTATTAGATTGTCCTGGTAAGCGGTAGATGAAGTTCAAGATGTGTATTTACCACAAATTATACCTATTTCCTTTTTTGGATGTTGTATTCGTATCACGTTCAAATTTAAACTTTCTCTGCAACCAAACATTATGCCAAAAATGTAAATATGTAGCAAATATGGATTTAAGCCTGACTTATCTCTTTACCGTGACCATCGAAATAGTTCATGCCAAAAACGGTCGTGATTAAGTCACAGCTGTTCAAAAGCCCCGTGTAAAGAGAATTTAGATTTGCAAATTAACATGTCCACCGCTTACGAAACACGATTATATCCCTTTCTTTTTGAATTATAAACCACAACAAACGGAGTACTCATAAGTACTCAACCATATCTTAAAGCCTTTATGAATCGAAGAATATTTCCATTTTCTTTGAAACCTCTCTACAGCTATATAAAAAAATTACTATATAATTCATATTTTCTCTTACAATTGTTTACCTTTGCTTAATGTAACCAAAACCAATAATTTACCACCTTTAAGTACTAACAGACCTTGCAAAGTCAAATTAGACTAACATGGACCAATGGGACCATAATCCGACAAACGGCATTATTAACGACGATGCAGCTTAGTATGGAATGATAACTGGGTTCGGAAATCTAACATTATATAAGCGTTATTTAAATCTGATGGGTAAAATAAATATATAAACTGAGTTTACGTATATACAGGCAATTAGCTAATTCTGTATACCCAATCATGTCTTCTGGAGAACACACTTTGGCAAAGGGAAAATTTGACATTTGTGCTAGTTACTAGCGAAGAGCGATTTACTCGAATTAGACGAACCCTCAATTAAAAGCGATACTAAGCGGAACATTCAGCAGGGGACGCGGTAAACTTTCTAAATTATGCTTGGTGTTTACGTAAGAGGACGGAAAAAGAGGGGCTCCACCATGATTTTGGTGCCTGTGTATTGACACCGTTAAAACTTGATCTAGCAACTGAGATTTCAGACTAAAAGATTCTTTATTCGAATCTAGATTGACTTTGGACAGACTGTCAAAATAAACGTTTACGGGGAACAAAATTATCAATTTTTGTTGGAAACTAAGACTTACTTGGAATATAATAGGGTGTGGCGGTTTTTGGCACCACTTAAAGTATTTAAACTTTCTATTAAGCAAGGCGCAGACACGTTGTTTATCATCACGAAAGGTTTCAATGTCGGCGGGAAGTAGCGCGAAACAGTGATAATGTTAGGCGTTAGAACGAGGATCTCGATCGTAACAATATCAGACGCAGAGTTGTAACGAATCTGGTTGAAGCAGATATATTTTTGAATTAAAATTGTTACATCTCCATAACCATCACGACATTTGGTGAAAGAAATATGACTGCCAATTTTGAATTGGATACTGTTTCATCGAACAAGAAAACTTCACTGCAAACCCAAAAAAATATATCTTTTGTATTCACAAAATGACTATGACAGACAGGCCAGTTCTCCGGACACTTTGCGCGTTGTAAGGAGGACTCGATGAATCGTTATTGCAGACCAGATTTCTGACATCTTGGAGCGAACTTTCAAAAAGGTTTCTTTGTTCATTAGACTTAGAAACTTAGAAAATGTATCTTTGGAAATGTTAATCAATTTGTCAAATTGAGACGAACGAATTAATTTAAAACACGTCGATAACTGCTGACAGGTTTTATTTTGCTTGGCTACGAGAGGCAAGTGTGAGATTTTAACATTCTTTCTGGCAACCATACTGTACTTTTTTCATGTTAAGATCTTATTAATTTCGTCGGTGGGGTTTTTGGAAGAGATAGATGCAGGGTCTGATAATGCCGGAAACGAAAATCCTTTTCTTTAAGTTTATATCACGACGTTTCTTCTAGTTATTTACAACCCGTCTATCACTACTATTTAAATCGCGCATCGATACATTTAACGATTGTACAAATTTTTTATTAAATTTTGTTTTCGGGGCAAATTAACTTTGGGAGCTCTATTTTCAATTCATGATAATTTTTATCGTTTCGATAAACGAACAATTGAATGGTGAGGGGGAAAATGAGACCCACGTCTACATTTAAACGCATGTGTTAATTATTTAGAATTAGGAGGTGTGGGTAGTGGATCGCGACTGTAAGCGAAATTTCTGATAGCGCTTTGCATCTATTGATTCAGTTCTAAAGAACAACCTATCTTTGCGGCCATCTTGTGCCATATTCATTCTGCAAAAATTGGAATGTACGAGATGATAGAAACTTGTCGACCGATGATTGTGATCATAACAGTAAGCGTTTTGTGTCTATTTTACGTACACTCGGCCCCTATAAAATAATGTTGAAATAAATTGAAAGTATTTAGATCGGCTTGAAAAAAACAATGAAAGACACCATGAAGACTACCAAAGAACTGATTTCGTGAAAGACACTTCAGTGAGAAACATTCCCAATAAAAAGATCTATGTGTGTACCAAAGAGAATGAGAGGGATGGAACAAATATGGATATATTTTCCATCAAGAGGCTTTTTATTTTACCTTTCAAGAATACATTTTTTGTGAAGACTTATGTGATAAGAAATGTGTGCTAGCGAATCGCATATTTTTTACATAAATTCGTTTGTCATTTTAAATTTTTCATTTCTTAAACGTACATATACAAAACACACTAATAACTCATCAATAATTGAAATTTAAAATTCAATACGAAATCATTTCAAAAGGAAAAGCAAAAACAAAACAAATAACTGTTTGTAGAACGCAGATGATATAGATTTGTGTAGGCGCAATTTGCAATCTGCCCTCGATATTATTTCCTCTCTTCTTAAATCACTTCAACTCACACTTCCAGTCAATAACACCAAAGGCGTGGTCTTTTCAAAAACAAGGAGAGACCCCATGGTTACTCCTCTGCTTATCTATGGTTGTTCCATCCCGTTTGTTAAAAGTTTCGACGTTTTAGGCTTCGTCCTACACTTGAAACTTTCCCCAGCAGTTCACATTGACAAAACTGCCAAACAATGTTTTCAACTTATTAATGTATTGAAATAAATTTGTGGTATTTCTTGGGGCTCTGACCCTTCTTGGATGATTAAATTGTATCTTGGCTTAATGAGACCAAAATTAGAATACGCCTGTTCACTCTTATTGGACATCCGAAAGAAGGACCTTCTGAAATTATGCAGAATCCAATGAAAATGCCTTCTACACGCTAAACTTGAAACAAGTGGCAAATGTTATGCCTCTGTAGGAAAGATTTCGCCAATTTTTTATCTAATAAAATTCTACCTTACAACTTTTATCACTCAATTCCTCTCCCTCCTTCTTTGCAATTTTTATTGACAAACTACTAACTTCAACATTCCAGGAACTGATGTACACAGCTTATTCAAAATTCCTCTTGATTTTCAATACTTTCGATCAGTAATTAAATTCCTACCAGTGAGAAAATTCGCAGTTACACCGGCAGAGGTACACCACCGCTAATTGAACTTGGTCAATACCAAGTTTTAACATTTTTCACTCATTTTTACTGATAGATCTAAGACCGATGTTGTAGGTAGCGGCGTTTGGTTTCCAGATATTAACCTAGAAGCCTACTTCTCAAATCACCCATGTAGCACTATGTTTTCAGCTGAATGCCTTGCGGTCCTAGACGCCATCCGCTTCGCGAGTACTCAACCTCAAAAGAAATTCCTTATAGTATCAGACAGTAAATCTATCTTATCCGCTTTACAATCATTTCCTCCAGGTAAAACTCATCCCCCTAGCCTCAAGTCTGATACATTTTGTTTTCACTTTCTCTGGGTGCCCAGTCACATGGGCATTCTTGGTAGCATCACTGCAGATAAAATTGCATCTTCCAGACCATCTCATTTTAATGATCGTTCTCTGAAATCTGCAGATTTGAGGGCAATCGACAAGAACTTGGCAACAGAGATGGAATAATTCATCTTATGGTCGTCACTTATACAAATAAATAAAGCTTCTTGACTTATCAACAACGGACTCAAACGTGACATTATTTAGCTAACAATCTGACAGTCTGATGTTTAATCACACAAAATGTAATGATCATCTATTCCAAATTAACATGGTGAATACCCCCTTATGTACATGTGGGGTCTTACAATCTCCTGATCATATCCTATTTGTCTGTCCGAATGTTACCACTTCTATTCGCCATTCCAGACTTCGCAAATTACGTATATGTGGTATTCGTGACCACAGCATTCTTGACATTTTGCGTTCGCGCAATTTAACAGCTTACGCCGCAGTCTTTTCTTTTTTTAAATCGCGCCATCAAGCCATATAAGCGTTTACAGTCAATTTATGAATCTACTCTCTTTTACACTTTTTTGCTTTCACACCCATCAATTCCTTCATAAAATTTTTGATACTCATATACCACTTACACATCAGAATTTACTCCTCGCTCTTTTGTTCTGTCCTACGTGACGAACGAATAATATGAGTATTTTAATAAAAACTATAAAAAAAAAAAAACTAAAATTAATAAATAATACCAAATCTAACCCCAGTTTTACTAAGGCCTAAACAAAGGACTATGTGTTCACATTGAGCCTTTTTTACACATCCCAGCGAATTTGCGGTTGTTAATTTGCTGAACAACAGAAGAAGAAGGACATACACATGTGTGTACAAAATTAATAGTTTTCGCTTTTTTTATTTTTTCTTATTTATTTTTATTTTACCTTTTTTTTAATTTAGTATACGAACCGTCAAGAGCATCGAAAATAAGAAAACAGGTGCCAGCTAATCTACATAAAAAAAGCGATATGTTAAAAGTGCCGCCATCCACAAAACAAATGGCGTCAATATCGAAATCTACCTCAATAATAATAACAAAGGAGTCTAATGACTTGTCTTTAAATATATGTAATTACAATGGTAAAAACACCGGCAAAACAGAAAAGGGTTATAATGAATTGTCAAAAAATGTTGGAGAAAATAATTTGTGGAAATTACCTCCTCTTAGCACTAAAATAAAAAGTTTATCGCAAGTATTAAAAAGTGAGAAAAAAAGAGATATATATTCTAATTTGCATGTAGATCTCGCACAACCAACTATGCGTGAATGTTTAAATCCAATGACGAAATCTGAGGGAGAATATGAAAGGAAGCAGCGAAACGAACGACTAAGTTGGATTGAAAACGAAATTCGAGGGTTACAACGTTTAAAACGTTTGCTACTTTATCAGGATAGCTCTCCGGTAGAAAGTAATACTACACAAAGTTGTATACAGGATCGTATAAAAAGGAGAGTAGTTATAGAAACTCAACCGCAATCTAAGAATCTATACTATTCCGTTGACACGGAAAGTCACGAAAAAGGTGAAACTAAAACGTATAAGTCGCCAGAGATCATAGAAAAAAATAAAATTCAAGACATCGAGGTTGTAATCGACGAATCGATTGGGGATGTTGTTAATTTGAATAACAATCTAAAAAGAACCAAAGGGCGGCGAAAGGAAACGCAGTTGATATACGAAAACCCCTCAGATGTTATGACGGCAACTGAACAATTGTCAGTTATACCACGTTTTCGTAGCATTCGCAAGGGTATAATCGTCACCGAGGAGCAATTGTTAGGTGATGATGTTGATGATAATCATGGCAAAACTAAACATCCAGAAAAAATTGGCTCTCCTACGCTCACTTGCAAGATTAAAGATAACAATGATACTTTGCAAGATCTGATATTGCAGCGTAAGCAAAACT
The DNA here is from genome assembly GCA_000688735.1 of Glossina austeni. Classification (NCBI taxonomy): domain Eukaryota; kingdom Metazoa; phylum Arthropoda; class Insecta; order Diptera; family Glossinidae; genus Glossina; species Glossina austeni. Next base: position 667,016 of record KK502441.1, read on the forward strand.
TTATCGAACTTCACAAAAATAAACGTCAGAGTCACTATGAAACTTGGAAACAGCGACAAAAAGAAAGAGGACAGTATGAGCTCCCTTCTGTGCAACGAGTTACGGATTCTCCATTACCTAGCAGCGCTAGCCAAAAATCTTCAGATTTGAGGGAAGAAGCTTTATCAACAACTGCTTCTAGGCTGACACATGTTATCTACACTTCCGCAGCTATGCACGCTAGTAGCCAACAAGTGAGAAGGAACTTGCAGCAGGATGCCGTGACAGCCTCAACAACTACAACTTCATCACTCTCCCTGTTTTGTGTATCCTCGGATATGTCTGTACCTAGTGGCTCAGAGAATTCTTCTTCGACACCTACAACCACTCACCAATATGATGATGTTGCCGATACCGGTGTAGGGATACAAACACGTGAGGCGATGTTGCGTTCATATCCTATTTACGATTTGCAGCGTTGCAAAAATTTACACGCCAAACGCATTGGCTGCACTCTACGGGTATGTAAAACTTGCCTCAGTACATCTAGAGCTCAAGTTAAGTCCAAAGGTATTGCTTATGTGATTGAATTCAATGATGACGAGAAACCTGATGATGGTAATAAAGACCAAGCCCCGCCGGATAAGTGTTCAAATATGAATAAATCGCTACCAAAAACGACTACCACTTACCTAACCGAAAACATCAAATTATTTCATAAGGACCGCAAAGCGCAACGGGTAACGCTGCAAGAACATTTGGAAAATTGCCTTCCCAAATTTTTACGACACACGAAAAAACGTGAGGATCTACTTAAAGCGAGACAAGCGGTGCGCGTGGAACGCCGACGACAACTAAAAGAAATAATAGATAATGCGAGTTTCACTTCGTTGGAGAAACATATTAAGCTTTTACCACCGGCGCCTATCGGTAAGTCATAAGGTATTGAAACAGTGTCTGTGTTAATCTGATCTACTACTTATTGATATGTATGTTAAACTAGAAAATTTACGCATCGTAAATACAAAGCAAATAAAAGCTTGGACGGACAAACGTTTCGCTAAACTACCTGAAGTGGTAGAAAAACGAAGACGTGTGCGGGAAGAGAGAGATCGACGTAATAGTCGCATTTTAAGGCATTTATTTAACCAGGTAAAATGGTAAATTGACGTTAAGATCCACAAAATGCGAATAGAATTAATCTTCGTTATAAATTATATATATAAAATTACTATAGTAAATGTTTCAATTAAAGTATTTTCGAGAGATCGCTATGAGCAATAATTTACTATATAGTATTTCTACAGGGGTTGCAGCAACGTGTGCTTGACAGAAGAATTTCTTTAAGTCACAGCAGAACAGTTGTTTAAAATAAATCTAACGAGAAGTATCAACAAAAACGAATCCGAAAATCTCCTTATATGACGTGTACATGCTTTCAAATAAATTTATTGTTTGCCTATTTATTTCTATATTTGCTGTTATATTAAAATAAATGAAGTCGAAATGACAAGACTGAAAATAGACAACAACAACTACACTTTGACCACACTGGCCTTTGGTTTCCTTTGTTCAAGGCGCATAAAGGACAAAATCACTCGGATTAAAGCGGACATGGCGATTGCTGCGTTATAATTCAAAATGAGTGACTTTATTGTATGGTCGGAAGAATGTTCCCACTGTTAAAAACAATTCTTTCACATGGCGTTACTTCGTTAGGTGATTTTGTTGTCAGCCCAAGTAAAATAGTAGACTGACTTATAATCGAGTATGTTATAGAGAGATATTTTTTTAATGAACGTATTATACTGAAACACATAGAAAATCAAAGCCCACAACGCGCACTTTCAAAGTGGCTTCAATCAAAGAATAGTACTCGTTACAGTTTCGTCCCCAGGTATTAGAAGTAACCATTAACCTCGAGCGATTCTCAAGCAGCTATATCGTACCGGCTAAAATTGTGAAAAGTTTACTTTAAACCAGTAGGGAATGTATTAATTTCCAAGTTTGGAAAGCTCGGAAAACCTCATCTTTGACAACGTTCTTTAAGCAAATCAGGTCGTTCAAAATTATTTGTTACGCAATTTTCAAATATCGCAGTTTAGGTCGGTTTTAAGTTTAAGTCCGTAAGCTATAGACGAAAATGATAATAAAATTTGCACTTTGTATTTTGAAAAGCGAATGACAACCTCTCTGAAGCTTTCTCATTTATGAAAATCAGGCAAGAATACGTGTGCTTGAGTAAATAAACCGATGAACTAAAGTTCATTAATGCTAGGTTTTCTTTATGGAATCACTGATGCGTCTGAATATTACATTTATGTTGACAACATTGCTACATCTCCAATCATCGATGATTTATTATTAAAGCAAGTTCTGTCAAATTAATCAATCAATAGTGATTAACGCACGCTCTAAATAATTAAACGAAAAATGTTCTTAAGAAAGTGCGGTTGTGTCTTGGGGATTTTAGTTCTTATTAAGTACCTGGGGATCAATGGAAAATATAACGCTTCTGAATCAAAGGAAGGTTCTGAAAATAGAGCAATAATACCACCAAAAGAGCTATCGAAATACTGTTATCCGTTCATCGATATAACCTATTCTTTTATGTGCCGTGGTGAAGTTTCAACTGATATAAAATTGAGATACAAAGATCAACGAGTTTCGGAGGGAACTCCGTTTACGATATATGTAGCCAAGAACGTCTTTAACTATCTATTTCTTACTTTTCATGATTCCCCATTGTCCATCAGATGTCGTGAATTTCAATATACAAGAGAAACAGAGTTTAAGTGTATGGAAGGCGACAACCTAGAAGCGCCTTCCATTATAAGTTTGAACTTTAGTCATTGCTTTTGTTTCAGTATTCAGTTGAATTACGTTTTTGAACATGCCGACATTTGTTCGCCGAAACTAGATGGTGAATATTACCAATACAACGAATATATGGCAGTACACTACACGCGGCCGAAATCGCAAGCCCGAAGTTCTCGTAGAAGCGAAAATAAAAGAATATTGCAATCATTTGCTATTTTATTAGCAATGTGGTGGAAAATGAAAGAATAAAACTAAATGTAAGATAAAAACGGTTTACTTTTAAAGCTACACACCGAAAGGTAGAAATGCACTAGGTACGACGTCACAATTACAACAAAGAAAATCGCATTACCTCTATATCCTCTATGATTTATTAGTGTGACACTTTAGGTCGAGCTGGCCATGTTTATTCGTGCTACATTTTTGTTGGAGTTCTTGCAAAAATTGAGATAGGAAGCTGAAACTTGTTAAACAGCTTCACAGCTGATTGCCACGAAGTCTAATACAAATATCGATTTTAAATTTAAATTATACATGAAGCTAACACATAACTAGACTTAGTCAGCTCATTACACTTTAGTCAGCAACTAACACTTTACGTACAAAAGACCTAAAACTGTCTTTCGTCATCTTTGAGGAAAACGTTGTTCCAGGTTAATTAATATAATACCTAAAACCTAAATACGTGTACATATTAAAATTGCATTTCGAATGTTTAAGTACTAAAATTATCATCCACTCTGTTAAATGCTTAATAATATAGTCTACAATGAATTTAGCTCACTTAATGGCGTTGTAACCATTTCTTGCAAATAATTAAGTAATTCCAAATAATAATTGAGCAATTCTCAAATGAAATAGCCAGTTCTCTTCCTCAAAAATTAACAAAATTATATACATTCGTTTGAGACTAAGATCGCAAAGATTTATTCCTTTATTTTATTTTGTCAGCATGGAAATTCGTTACAAATTCAGTTAAAACTATATTTTCTAACAAAATACTACCAAAATGTAGCTTAATTCTTTGATATTTTTCTTACGCGATATTCAATCATTTTAACAAAAAATTGAGCTAATTAATATTTTATTAGAACTTAACAACTGGATGGTTACGCTATCGTGAATCAGTTTTTATTTCAATAGGAAAGTAGAGCTTTATTGATACATTTGATCAGCATGCAAATCCACACCGATTTATCCATGTCTGTGGAGTTTCATTGGAATAGAATAGTGGAACTTGGCGTTTTGATCTTTTTCGTTTTTATTTATGAAGTATAAAAATGACCATATAATATAATAATAATAAAAATGATGTTGGCGACACTTTATAATGCATCACAGGTACCGATCTAAAACTTAAGCCTTTCAAAGAATCCTGTTTAGTTTATAGATGTCGACGTCGAGTAAGCTCAGTCGTAATTTAAATATGTTACTCGGCAACAATTTGACGATCAAAAGATTTTGCGTTCGATAGTAAGAAAAATGCACACTTTATCGACAGTTTTAAACCGACCACAGATTCTTCTTTTTTAACGTCATTTCCATAAAGTTTCCATTATCATTTTTACTAGTGCGGGCTTATTTTTACAGAGACCGAGCATATCTTCAATCTTGAGTGTGGACATTCTGATCAGCTTCGAGCACTTCAGTAATGGGTGGTGAATGGGCAAATATTGAATAGGCATATGCAAACTATGAATCCTGCGATATGTGGGCAATATTTTGGACTTTTGAGACTTCGAACAACCGATGACACATTGCTAAATTGATTCGAAACCTCATGTTGATCAACAATGTGTATTCTCTACGAAGTCTCTGATGTGTTTTTTTGAACATTACTAAACCAGTGATAAAGTAACTACATCTAGAACCTGATTGTCTAGACATTCCAGAAAAGTATTAACGTTTGTTAAATAATTTTTAATCGTTCAATTGACTATTCATTGCTTTTACAATTTTAAGTCTATTTCTTTTCTTCACGTTTAACAGAAGCATATTAGCTAATAGAAGTTTAAGAAGATCGTGAAATGTTTTCGCAAGTTTTGAATTTAAATTGAGTAGTCTATTAAATTTTTTAATACCAGTTTGCAATGTACTATAATTTTGATTCATACTCTCATAATAGACAAATTTCGTATAATTATACCTATTACAGAAATAAAGCCATCAGCTTCAAATTTGACAAAAAGGTTGGAAGTTCTTTGTCGCAGGTTGGTATTAAAAATGGGCCCAATTGGTCGAATGGCATGCCTACAGTACTGCATAAAGTGAGGATAGCTATGTTTTTCAAAAGGAATGAGTAATTGGTTTTTTGCTCATTACTCATAAACTATAGCAGATAAATCTACAAAATTGTGAACCTGCACGAATATGGAAAAAGATTGACCATGCCTATCCAATATTATATAGTATTATCATAATGTATCAGGCCTTTTTTATTCAACGTCTTTATAAGGCGCAGAAACAAGCTTCAAAAACTTCATAAAATATATAAATTCTTGGTCGGTTTCAAATTTGGAATGCATCTAAGCATGTCCATTCGATCATCTGAGAGAATTGAGGATTATCTTACTTGTTGTATATTATATAACAAATGACATTTGTTTCTAATATTTACATACGACATTTCCGATAACGGAGCTTTATATTAAATGCTTTTTTTTTTGTTTTTTTATATTTTTCATTTGAATCAATACAGTCTTCAAAAAATAGTTGGAAAATAGTTACAGTTGCCCCTTCCTTTCTAAACTGGCTTGGTCCTCTATTTTTGGCAAAATTTTGATTAAGGTTCAGTTTGCCGTGCCAAATTAACCAGACCCAGAAATTTTTTAATAGTAATGAAAAGTTTTTTATTATTTAAGAAATAACGAAGAGCAATTATAGCATGACTTTAGCGAACAGCTATGCTTGCCTCGGGCAGAATCTTAGATGCTCATGGTAAACATATCAAAATTACCATCTGCTCTAATCTGACTGCATCATAAAACAGGCACGAAGAATTAGGCTTTATTAAATAAAAGAAGGATGCTTGCATACTAAAATTATTGTCATGTAAACTAGAATATGAGAATTGGAATTTATAAGACAATTTTAATATATAAAAATATTGTCTTATAAACCATAGGAGAGTTAGTTTGTTTTACATATCAGTGCGTGGGAACGATAGTCACGATGAATTATTTATCCATATCATCACCGGGCAACAATACCATCTTTACCTACAGCCGTATTCTGGCGTTGTCATCGTTGAACTATTATGGGGACCAATAATTAACCAATTATTTTCGCAAGATACCATTTCTCATTAGTCCTGCGGCAACCAGACAGGTGTAAAACATGCTTTTTTTTGGTGTTATTCTTCAACCAGTTTGATAGTAATTTATTCCCAACAATATAAATTTTTTTTGTAGCCCTGTAACAAAATGGCGGACTTTGCACCTGAGAGCCATATTCGTAATTGTGTACTTTTCCATTTTAACGCCGGTTTAAGTGCCACGGAAATAACAAGCAAAATTTGAGACATATATGAAGAAGTGTTGAAGGTCAACAAGTGTCAACGTTGATTCAGAAGATTTGCTGCAAGTGATTATGACCTGTTAGATAAGCATCGAACTGGACGCCCAGGTTAATTCGATAACGACGCCATAAAATCTCTAGTGGAGTCCGATCCAAAGTTATCTATACAGGAACTATCAAGAAGCGTTGGGTCTACCTGGTCCATCGTACAAAGGCATTTAAAAGAAATTGGCAAGGTACATAGACAAGGTAAAGGGATTCCACACCTGTTGTCTGAGGCCAATAAAGATCTTCGGCGAACAATTTTTAATTCCATGCTCACCAGACTAAGCAGAGACCCTTTTTTGTCTACAATCGTAACTGGAGATGAAAAATGGATCCTTTATGATAACGATCGAAACAATGGCTGTCTGCAAACGGGAGACCTCTTCTAACCCCTAAACCAACCCTATCCTTGAGGAAGGTGTTATTGTGTATTTGGTGGGATTGTTCCGGTATAGTGCATTACGAATTATTGATACCTGGGGAGACAGTTACTGCTGACCTGTATTGTACACAATTACAACGGTTACAGTCCGCACTCATAGAAAAAAGACCAGCTTTAGTAAACAGAGAAGATGTGATACTCCAACAAGATAATGCCCGTCCTCATGCAGCGAAGATTACTCAAGAGAAAATCAAGCAGTTAGCCTGGGAACTTCTACCGCAGCCTCCATACTCTCCAGACCTAGCACCGTCGGACTACCATCTGTTCAGGTTACTGGAGCATTCGTTACGAAATAAAGCTTTTAATTTCTTATCTGACGTCCAAACGCATCTTGAGTTATATTTTAAGTCACGCCCACCCCACTTTTCCAAGAGAGGGGTTGAACTTTTGCAGGAACGATGGCAACAAATCATCGCAAACGACGGTGATTACATAAACGATTAGAAACTAAAAACATCATTTCAAAAAAACATTTTGTCTATGAATGCAAAATAATTGATTAGTTATGGGTCCACCTTATGAAATATATGCTTGTGTTTCTGTGTCATAGGTGTCACTTTGTATGACATTATGAACCAAAAGTGACAGCAAAACTCGCCAACAACAATTTCGAGTTAAAACAGGGCTATTCATTTATGAAAATCACCAGTTATAGTGCTAAAAAAAGACAGCAAAATATGCGGCTTTACAAACGAAAAAAAAAAATATCTGCAATTGGAAAGTATTGAAGGTAAAGTATTATTACATAATGTTAATATAACCATTAATATATTTTTTTAAGTGCATGTAAATTGCAAAAGAGGTTACCAACGAAGATGTACTCAGGAGCAACTAAACTATTACTTGGAAAAATTTATAGGAGGAATTGCAAATTGAAAGGGTATGGCTGAATCTAGCATAAGTGCGTCGAAATAAAGAAGGAATATATAGAAAGGTCTTTATTTAAAATACCTTTCTTTTTTATTTTCAGTCTTGAAATCATTGGAAAAATCAAGCAAGATACAGGGCTCGCGTGCTTCGAAAAGTTTTTTTATTTAAATTTAAGTTTTTTTAACTGAACATTTTTAAATGTTTACATCATTTTAAATAAAGTTATTGAAGTATTTTTATCTTGTTAAACAAAATTTTAGAAACAAATCATGAAATAAATATATTTATATAATTTATTTTAATTCTCTTTCCTTCTCTTTGGATGTTGGCTGGATTGCTGTTGGTGCTAGCTTCGTCTACAGAATCGATTGATGAGTCCATATCAGCATTAATTCCTCTTTTCGTAAGAACATTGTGACGAATGCAGCATGCATAAATTATATGCGCGACATTTTCATGGTTATAATCCAAAAGTCTTCCCTTGAATAAACATCTCAACTTTAATTTGAGGACGCGTAAATTGAAGACAAACTTAATATTTTTTTTTTTTTGTTGAGAGGTGAATAGAGGCGTGTCGGCGATAAAACCTATATATCCAGTAGCGTGATTAACTCTTAAACCGACTTATTCTTTTGGTTTTATAGTTGATAGCAGCAGATTGAATGATTTGTTGAACTGTTTTGTTAGGCAGCAGATTTAATAGAGGAAATCAGCTGCTTGAGATGAATATAGTTGTCAGGACGAAATATTTCATAAAGATTATTGTATATGCTGAAAATAGAGGAGGGTTTTCTAAAGGCGTCAATTTTTCTACATGCTCAGCTGACTCTGCTAAGTTGCATTCATCACAAACATCAGACGGAATCGTTTGGACCATTTTTGAGTAGACATTATCATATGTGTGAATGCCCATGAATCTGTTGAGTATTTTAATTCCCCTAGTCTTGAATTTGGCATCCAACAGGAATTCAAATGTCATGAAAGGATGAATCTTCTAATAAAGACGATTATTTTGTGCCCGCGCTATCTGCCGATATTCATCCTTCAATTCTTGTACGATATATTTCCGTATTATGTGAAGAGCATCACTGAGAGGATATTTAATAGAAAGGATTGTACAATCAAATCGAACTTCACGTACGCGTACATATCAGCTTTTCCATTTAAACTAAACCCTTGGTGTGCCGGTACCCAGATCAGATGACATGCATCAGTTGCAGGGTATTTAAGATGTCTTATATTTCAAAGACATATATGTTATACTGATCTTTGCTTTTGATTAACGTCAAGGCTTATTTGTTATCAGGAATGATAACGCATTTTTCAATGTTGTTTGATTTAGCGAGAGAAACAGCCTGCCTGATAGCAAGGAGGCCGATGAAGGCGGAAGACATCTTCCAAAACTTTAAATTCACCTAGGAGGTCTTCAGGATGTTTGACCACCGAAAAACTGGATATTTCAGGACTAACACAAAATCCGTAGCATATCTTATGAAATCATTGCTTACGTATTAACTTAATTTTTGTAGACAGATATTTTTTTGTATTCGCGGAAAGAATTACTTGTAAAGACCATAATCTTTTGGTCAGATCTTTCTGCTTTCTTTTCAGATAGTCTTAACTTTGCAGCTTATAATTAGACGAACCACAGGCTAAAGATTTAGTTTGGGCACACTTTTTCGGCGAGCATGCTGGAGAATTACCATAACTGAGACAGCAGTACCCTTTGTTTTGGTAGAATTCGGCAATATATCCAAATCCGCTACATTTAAAACATCATTTTAAAGACGGAATATAGTAGTCCGCAGGGAGTACGTAAGAATTGAGTTTGATAACTTATGGGATGATTTTTCCCTTACAGCCAATTTTGATTCTGTTCGTCGGAATAAACGTATTTTTGTCGGAGAAATCACGAAACTTGGTAATTGGTTTAATTTCAAATTCAGATTCAGCATTTTTCATACCTCTTTCTTTAATGGATGTGGAGATATTGAGGACAATTCCGAATATGCCTTTAGGTACTTGGAATAGAAGTCATTATTTTTCAGAAAGTTATTGGCATTTTGGGCATTGTTGAAGAGTAGCTTAGCCTTGCCATTGCTCATTGTTTTGAGGGGTTTAAGCCCACAAAGTTTGAAATACTTGATGCATTCAAAGAAGAAAATATCTGACTCGATGACCAGCGTATTTCCATACGCTTCGATAAAGACATAAAAGTTAACTTAGGCGTCGATATCATAAAGTGCGGGAGGTGGCACTTTTTTCATTCGATCCCGAAGTATTGTTAACGTTAGGCAGCAGGAATTCCATTGCTATTGCTCGTATCAGAACCCAACACATTATTGGAGCTTATTGGTGAGGACGCAGAATCATTGACATTCACAGCTATGTTTTCAACTAAGGACGCAGATGAGAGATTTTCATCGTTTTTTTTGCATTATTTGAAAGTTTAGAGTACTATGCTTTGCACCACTTTGGGATTTTGCAAACGTATCAGGACCATTTTTATGTTCCCCAGCCTCTTCCGGGGCGGGCTACTTCCAACCAAATAGTAAGGAACATAACGTCAAAAATGGTTCGTTGAACCCGCCAACACAGACCATTCTTAGATTTAGAAAATCAAAGAAAAACACTTGCCAGTCACCACTTGGGGTTCTAGGTTACAAATCAGACAAACTACATTATGCGGGAATAAAATTGGCACCAGCGGTTGGTGTTGCACACTGTGCAGAAAGATGACAAAATCCTTTATTCCTTGGATTGTGTAATTATTTTTTTTTTTTTTTTTTTTTTTGTAAGGGAAATGGATTAGGCCTGTATGTGTCGATTTAGACCCATAATCCAGTAGCGAAAAAAAGGCACGTAGGTGTTTTTGATGATGCTTATGCTTGTTGAACGTGCGACGTTATGCACCGCAATCATTCCCAATGTCTTCAGTGTAGTGTGGTTGGTTGGTATTCCGGCAGAGAGTGCCTGAGAAAGAAGTATGGGCGATCTGTATAGGTAGACTGAGTTATGAGTATAAAAGGTTTAAAAGGAAAAATCAGCTGATTTTATGAAAGCAGTCAGTTGCTTTAAATGCCTGAAGTTTCCAGCACGAAAAATTTCGAATAAGTTGTTGTACAGACTGAATATAGTGAAAGATTGTCTGGGGATGTTAAACTTCCTGCATTCAAAGATGAGATGTTCGGCAGACTCGGTGATGTTACATTCTTCACACAAATCAGTGGAGGAGGCTCTTATCATTTTCAAATATACCTTGTCATAGGTGTGATTACACATGAGTCTGTAAAGAACTTTAGATTGCCATGTTGTAAATTTTCCTTTTGGTAGAAGTCTGGGTGTAAAGAAGGGGTAGATTTTGTAAAAAAGCCGGTTGCTTTTTTCTCTAGCTAAAGTATGATATTCATCCTTCCATTCTTTTACGATGAGTTTTTTGATTGTGTAATTACTTCTCAGACGTTTCAGTTTTTAAAATTTTTTAAACAGATAACAACAACAGCTGTTTGGGGGAAATACGTAGCTTACGATCTGTCAGTGAGGCGTTATTCCTGTTTTCGGGTTGGGCCTTCAACTTTGCCGACTTTTTACAAAGCTTTATGGGAACTGAGAAATCATATGCTATTTTCAATGCGTACATACAAATAAAAGAAATAGGAAACAGCGTCGCAAGGCGAAATAAAGCCAATTTATTTTAAATTTAAAATTATTTATCTAATTTATTTTTATATTATAACTAATGTACATTTTTTTTTCATATGTGATTTGCATTATTTTCTAAGAAATGTCAAATCAAGTTGTTTTTTAGAGAATGATAGATACTAGTTTTCAAAATATGGATTAATATATAAAAATATATCTAATATATATGCACTATATATATATGATCAGTCTTCTTTATCACTAATCAATTGTGTACTTTTATATTAACTTTCTTATTGTTATATTTTATAACTTTCTGCTCACGTTTAGGCCGATTTTTTTATATTTGGTTCCATTTGGTTTGGTTGGTTATTTTGGTTATATTTGGTTTTTGTTTCCATTATTCTGCAAAACAATATGGTAGCGCGACTGCACATTGTCTTTACCACTTGGACCCCCAAGAGTTGGAGGCCCTGGGCAAATTATCGAAACGGACTTCTTTTTATCTATTGGAACCCAACCCAAAAATAGGAATAACGCCTCACTGTGTCAGCAGCCTATGTTTTTGTCTTACCCTTCTTTGGTAAAACAAGCCTGGTTCCACCTAAATTCTTCTCCCTCTTATTTCAAGTTTTTATATAGATTTTAAGTATGTAATAAAAAGCGAAATAATAATAAAGAAAATTGCAAGATATAGTTCAACTAACTGTACTTATCTTTGATATAAAATGTTTGGACCAGAGCTGAAATCTATAAGAAAATAAATAAAATTCAGATTTACTGAAATTGAAGGCGGTATGCATCCTAGGGATTTTTAATGTTTCTCCTACCGGAACAGAAGCAGTACTGTTACATTAGCATCCATCCATTACCTACAAATTAGAGGTGGTCGTGGTTTGGTTGTTGCATTTTGAAATTTTGACCATTTTCTGAGTTTGTGATTATTATTTAAGTGAGCACGGACTGAGGCAAATAAAAATGGTATTAAATTAAGAAAATTTCGATAAGTTGTCAAAAGTTATAGTGGAATAAAAGTAAAGTGAAGTAAGTGAAGTTGCCAAACAGCGCAAATAAAGCACTTGTTGTGAATCTTACATATTCGTTCTCAGCTATGGATATGGCTGTCGATAAGAATGTTTCTATGTAAACGTCGTTAAATTCCAAGAATGTAACAGATGGGGAAAATATTTGTGATAATGCTGATGCATATATTGAAGAAGATGGAAATACTCCGATCTTGGGGGATAAAAGTACCATTCTAGATCATATCAACTTCTACGATTTTCAGGCTTTTAGTGACTTTTATGTTTTATGGAGTCATATCAAAATGTTGACAGTCTATCTAAAGGCCATCTAAATTCCGATCTGTTCTTCTATGAGTATATCAAACAATTCAAATTTCGTATTCTTAAATATCTTAAAACAGTTCGCAATGGCAAGGCCAAATTATTTTTTTATAATGCTCTAAACGTCAACAACTTTTTTAAAGGCAATGAATCTATCCATATTCCTAAACGCATACATTCCCCGTAATTTTCCAGAGAAATTCGGGTAAACCGTACCATTCCTAGCTCCGTTAAAGGAAATGAAATAATGAATAATGCTCAGTCCAAAGTACAAATGAAGTCTGTTACTATAATGTACAGTTGCGACCCCTCTGACAACAGGAAATTTCTTAACAGGAAGCCCCGAATAATCATACTGAAACAAAAGGGGTTGTGGTTCATCTGTCCATAGCCTACGTAGAAACGATTTTTCAAAAAAGGGCGGGAAGAGCAGATCAATAAAATTAAGCCTGTTTCCATGAATGTAAGGAATAATGCTGCTTGTGATGAAAAACTTTCCATACTTAAGTAGTTTTGCTGCTCCAATCAACGCGGGAAATGGTATGGACGATATTAACGAAATTTTGGCCATGAAGAGGTCCAGTCTCGTACCTAAACAAAACTCTCATCTCTTCCAAACTACACACGTTAATCTTCCGAAATGCAACCAAACTCTTCCATCTGAACCCAAAATTTTTTATAATAAGCATAAATCCTTGAATTTGAAGACTTTCTCATTAGTGCAAAACCAAGACAATCTCAAATATATGCCTGTGAAAATTTCCCCTTTCAGACTGCCTATGAAAAGCAGCTACAATCTGGTTAATTTACAGCTCTCAAATGCCATGCCGAGGAATACGGGTTCCTTATCAAGAAAGAAGCGCTCTTTAAGCAGATAGTATACAAGTCTTCGACACGTATATTCATTGCCAAACCTAGATGTCTTAGGCCGTGTAGAAGGTTGTCGTAGTAACCTTCTATTTTTCACCAAATAAAGACTGGGCGACTTCCACGAACTTCGAAATGTAGTTCTTGCTAGAGATTTTAACTCGTAGCATTCTCATCTTGATGATTTAATCTCAAAGCTCCACTCAATATTATAAGCTCTAGTTACTTTAATTGTCTGAACAAATCCATGTCAAGTTTTCGTCACTCTAATGGTAGTTCTACTGTTCGTAGCGTTTTAGACTTGGGTTTGTTCAATTCGAATCTTGTAATATTTGTATGGAGTATCAGTAGAGATATCCACCTGGGAAACAGCCATTATACTCTGATTGCTTTTAAAACTTGTATCAATTCTTTATAAAAGAATAACGGTTTGGTATCTCGCAAAATGTGGTTGGATCGCTTATCCAACTAAAGTTTTGAGTGGGACATAGCTTCAATCCAGAAAACTTTTGAACATGACATCAAAGCTGTTCGAAACAATCTTCAGATTACCAATAGTTTCTCAGGTAGACCATAGTGGAATGTTTCGCTTTCTGCAATCTTCCGAAGACTGCAGGCTTCCAAGCAAAAATTCTTAAGGTAGGCAAACGCTACTATCCTTGAAAATTTTAAAGAGGCATAAAAAGAATGGAAGGCAAGCGAAAATGCGAATGGAAGAAAAGCGAAAATTAAACATCGGCGTCCAGCAATTCAAGACACTTGCACTAATTTGGAAGTTTTTAAATGGTCATCGCCAAACAAACAGAATGTACAAGTATCCAATATGGAATAATGCAAACAACCAACCGTTCATCCTCTCCAGCATCCTGCGGAGGACATGTCTGCCTTGTGGTTGGAAGAACTTTCTAATGTCCTACAATGAAGAAAGTAGTTTACCGGTGCTGGCTGCGATGATTTACATACAACACTTTAAAGGCTGTTTCCGGTTCGAGTCTGTCTGCATTATTGGATGCCATAAATCAATGTTGGACAAACAACACAATTCCAAATGATTGGTGGTGAATTAACTTTGTACCAATCTTTAAGTATGGCAAAAATCTTGATGCGCTCGAGAACTATAGATCCGTATTTCCCAACTCCGTCCCTATGAATGTCACAAATTTCATGGAAGAGAAGACTTAGAAGATTTTTAGGACCAGAAATCTCATTTCTGCTAGGTCTTTAGCGTATTAGCAGCATATACCTACCAACATGTGCATAAACGATGTTTCAGTCATAATATCATGCGAAAAGTAGAACGGAAGTAAGTTTGTAGCCTCGCCTTTACGCATTAAGATTTGATTCTTTCGATCTGAAGAAGTTGAAAACAGTTTTGAGAGATTTTAAAATATCCTCACATTTCAAATTCCGGATCTTAAGTTTTCCTTCAACTCATATTTCAGTTATAGGCTCTGATTCGGTTGAGATACACGGGGGATTGCTGGAAGTCACCTCTCTGAGCCCAATCCTCATTATACAATGCAGCTGGTTTACATCGCCTTTAG
Source organism: Glossina austeni (assembly GCA_000688735.1). NCBI lineage: Eukaryota > Metazoa > Arthropoda > Insecta > Diptera > Glossinidae > Glossina > Glossina austeni. The sequence goes on from KK502441.1 coordinate 682,087, forward strand.
GATTACAGAACACACATATTTCAGTGTGCTGGTGGCTTTTTGTTAGTCTCGGCGGAAAGGTCTTTTCATAAGACAGTGAATAACCTTGCCGTCACGGTCAACCTCTTTTATGATGCTTGTACTAATTTAAACATTTTGTTAAATCTTACGAAAATAAACGCAGTCAACTTTGCAAAATGATCCAAGAATGATGTTGGAATATTTCCATCAACGGTACTTTGTTGTACCGAGAAACTTTGTTCAAATTCCTTGGCAGGATTATTAATGCAAGCCTAACTTTCCTCTTCAGGACCGTTAGTATGGATCGAATATCATTAAACTCATGACCAATCCTCAAACTAGGCTTTTTAGGCAAACTTTGGTTTTCGCCAAAGAAATCTCTGACTATTCACAAATCCTTAGTCCGATCAAAACCCAAATATGCTCATTCCTCAGCATGCAACTTTTCAGACTAATAGTCAAAAAAATAAAAATCATTCAAAACGCAATGCCAAGACCTCTCTATCTCTGATGAGCCACTTGCTTCTGAGAGGGTTTGTACTCCAACGGCTAGGGAACTAATGAAAGTAATGGTTTTTGGACGTTCAGTTTTCTAGATGGTGGCTTCCAGGTGTAATGCGATCCCTAGCGACTATGTAAAATACTATCAAAAATGCTATCTCATTTTAAACAAAATCAATCCTGTGCCAATCTGAGACCCTACTCATAGCAAGTGAAAAATTGATCTAAATCTCTATACGTCTATTGTGAAATCTAAAAAGAACTTTTCGCAATCAGTTCTGAGAGCTGAAACTAAAATCTGATCTAGACAATGATTTTACAATCTATGCGACTGACGGGTTTGTTGATCCTGGAGAGTCCAGCCTCTCCGTGTCCAAGCATGCTGGGGCACTGCTAGGTAAATTTGAAGCTTTGGAAGGAGTGTCTTCCGTCTTTATTGAACTTCTAGCTGTCAGAGAGGTCGTTTTTCTGACCACGTCAGACTGCATTAAGAAATTCGTAGTGTTTTCCGACAGCAAACCGGCCTTGGCCTTAATCAAAAACAAAAATCCGTTCAACATGTATGTTTTTGTAATCTATAACATGATAAAGGATCTTCTCATCGATGAGTGTCACTTGATCTGGATACCGGGGCATTGTAGTTTTATCTTAAGTCGAAAGACTTGCATATGCAGGGGGAGATCGGTTTGATGGTATAACCTTAATATTGTCAAATGCCCTCCCAAAAAAGCTCTTCGTCTAATTCGAATTGGAAGGATAAATAACACGAAATAGCGGGGACACCAAGTATTCACCTTTTCTATAAGATTCATCCCTCCGTGACATTTGAGACCCTGTCGGATGGCATCTTCATAACATGGGAAATTAAGATACTCAGCAGACTCATGAATAATCGCACAAATCACCATGTCAATTTAAAAATGATACGGACACTATCGTCTGATACTTGCGAGGAGCGCGGCTCGGCAGAATCAGTCAGGCATCTCGTTTTTGGATGCAGGAAATTAGATATAATTTTCAGTATATATAAGAACCTTTATGAAAAAGTTATGGACAGTACTTAACTGACAACCGCTATATTTCTGCCTCCTAACAAAGGAGACCGTTAATTCTTTTCAAACATTATTTATCATTTATCATTTACATAACGCAAACATCAACAAATAATATAAACTCATCAAGCTGCTGGATATATTGTTCCTACAATCAACAGACCTAATCAATTCATCTAAAGAAACCAAGAAAAAGTAAGTAAACAAAGAAACAAAAAAAAAAATGCAAAATACATAAGCAATTTCGACAAGCGGTGAGATTTTATAAAAATTTGGACAAAATTAAAATTCTAATTTGGGAAAAACCTACTGAAGCTATTATGAAAGCTGTAAAACATCGTCAAGTAACAGCAACCAAAGCAGCGATAAGCACAAATAAACCGCCAAATGGAAAAAATTATGTATTGAAGCCGCGATTCGTTCGTGTTTTTTTAGGCGCATATTGCTATGAATTAAGGTTCTGTGCAAGATTTTCGAATGTTTTGTGATGTTCTTCCCCGGTTTACAACAGTTTTTCTATTGTAGTTCAATAAGAAGAATTGTTGAATTTTGCTTAAGTCACTTTTGGTGTTAGTTTAGCTAATTATAGGGAACATAATCGACAAAATATACATAATATATGTTGTGAGGATCCAAAGTCGTCCCTCGTTTTGGGCTCAAGGGTTCTCCGTCTCTGGTGAGGGTTAAGGTAGGATAGAATAGATTAAGCTAGCAATAGAATGGAATAGACTAAGATACTAGTAGCATGGAATAGATTAAGCTAGCGGTAGTATTGGATATAGTATATAGTATAGCAATAGAATACATCAGGTTAAGTATAGGGTAAAGGTAGAGAAGAAGAGTCAGTCGAGTCTGAGTCGTTGTCGAGGAGAGTTGAAGTTAGGCTCTCGAACGGAGAGGTCGTGGGAGTCTCGCTCGGGACGCCAGCGAGCCTCCGCGGCGTAGGCAAATCATTTTCACTATTTATTTTAACGTTGAGATATCGGTAAAAAGCTGTGAATCATAGAAAAGAATAAAGAGCCCCTGTAAAAAAATAAATGTCTTGCGTGTTTTTTTCCTCCCCTGGGCCGCTAAATGCCCCAGCGTAAGGAAAGGGACGAAACGCCCGAGCAGGGACTCTTTATTGTGCAAAAAAAAAACTCGAAATTTAAACAAAAGTGCTCCTAGTGAAAATATATAAAATATAAGAAAAGCAAGAAAACCGATCGCGAACGAAAAAAAAAAGGAGGATGTGTGAAATTATTCTTTCAAAGCAAACATTTTTATAACTGAAACGTCTAATCTCTCGAAAAAAAAAACAAAGCGGAAAATATTTTAGAAAATTTATAAAATATTAAAATAAATTATTCAAAAAACTTGAGGGGAAAAATTTTGTTCATAAAAAAAAAAGGGAAGAAAAGTATGCAAAATTATATAAGTTATTGTGCAAAAGAAACAAAAAAACCATATGAAATAAGGGATGAAAGGAATCTTATATGAATTTCATGCAAAAGGCATAACACATGCATACCATTGGCAAAGGGTAAGGACAAGCATCCAAGTTAAGAAAAGCCGACAAAAGAAAAAAAATGCAATTCAAAGTTAAAAGTTCAATAAAACTAAAAAAAAAAAAAAATATAAAGATCGGCTAACAAAGAAAATTGGAAGTTTAGTGGACACTGTACAGTTCTATATTTCGGACAATCGAAGGTCAACATAATTTAAATGAGCCGTTAACAGCGCGAATGTAACGCATTTTATAGTTAAGCCTAAACCAACAAAAAAGAACAGGAAATCTAAGTAAAGCTACACAAGTTTGTGTGAGAAAAAATGAGTCGAAAAGAAAGAAAATTGATAGCGGCTAATGAGACAAATATACGCAAAAACGAGCATCCAACAACAATGCTATACATCACAAAACCCACAAGAGACAATGGTAAGGAAAGTTTCGCAATTTGGTCGCCGCAAAACCGCCGCGAGCAATGATGCGGCAAATTGATAATTTACGGCGATACCGATAAGACAAAAAAAGAGAGAACAGAGGGCATTCGCATTTCAAAAGTATCGGTGAATGGTTTCAAAAGTGTGTTTTAATCATATTTATCTAAAATAAAATTTTACATACCCCCACTTAATTTGCAAACAATTTGCAATTATTACAAAACAAACATTAAAAAGGGTGAATAAATAAATAAGTAAATTATTATAAAAAAAAAAAGAAAGAAAAGCATTACTTAACACTATTGTACATAAAACTAAAAATTGCAGTTCACCTTCCTTTTGTTATATAGCCACAATCACTAAAAGCAACAACAATATTAATAAAAATAACTGTTGTGAATCAAATGTTGTGTTCGGCAGCTCACGTGAATTATGGAATGATAATATCACGTCGGGGTCACCAAAATGTGTTAAGTCGTTGATTTCTTCGTCAAGATTGATTTATTAGCGTGTCCAAGATGGACACTAAATAGACAAAGGGAGAACCACGTTGTACTGTTTGGTACAGTATATCTGAATGATAATTGGTTAATAACCTAATGGGTTGACATAAACCGACCAAACGATGCGTCTGGTCGTGTTAACTTATTGTGGTGGCCCTTCCAGCACTTGTAACTGGAAAAGCCCTGATAAAAAACAACAATGGTCGATTGAAAGCAAAAGACAAATTTTATTAATAAAAATGCAGATATATAAACTGAAATTCTTATAAACTAACTTAGAATTATAGTGCGCTAAATTTGTGCATAAAAATGATGCACTTGCATTTTTGCGTTTATTTACTCCAGAGAAATGAGGAGCTTCAAGTGTGCCACAAAAATGCAACATAGGCAAATTACTGTAAACAACGGCGACACACTTCAAGGTCTGAATTACGTAATTTGTTATATCGTTGTCTATGGTCAGTTATGTCAAACAGACCAACACACAAACATGAATGTGCAAATGCAAGTGCATGAACAAGTAAACATTAATAAGGGGACATTCAAACAAATATGAATGTGCAAAGCAAAAGTGAATTGAATACAAAAGAAATAAAATGTATGTTTGAATTGAATGAAAATAATATGTTTGAATAAAATAAAATATATATACTTAGACTAAACAATATGTTTGAATAAAATGAAATATATATACTTAAACTAAACAATAACAACAAAAACAATTTTATAAAAGACTTCAAATAACAACAACAAAATAACCAATAATTAAACACCAAAGTTAATGGAATAACAAAACTCAAAATACACAAATTGTCTCAGAAAAAAAACGACAAATCGGCCAATCATTAAAATACCACAATAAGAGTAACAATAGAAACAATAACAAGAATAACAGAACCAACGCTGTTAAACGTGAATTTAACACAAAAGGTTGATAAAAAAAACAAAGGAAGGTCAATCCAATGTCAAAACGCACGAATTAAGGGCGGAAGACTTATTGAAATCTGTGACTTTGTGCAGCCTCCTTTAGTTGACACCATTGCGTGTCACAATAAAGAAAAGGAAAAAACTATTAATTACACGAAACACACACCGCAAGACAAAATTATAGCTTTTATCTAGTGGAAAAGTTTATTCAAAAAAGAAAAAAGGCGAACCTCTCGCCAAACTATTAAAAAAAAAAAATAAAAAAAAAAACAAATAAAAGAAAACCGGTCAATCGAACAAATTTTGCTAAAACAATTTTGGAAACTATAAAGTTTAATGTGCTTATACAAACAATGACAAACAAGCGAAACAAAAGAGAGAAGACATCATAAATTTCAAAATTTTTCAGAAGCAGCAAAGTGGTGCAGAAGTCCTGAAACGTTTTTGTGGAAATTTGAAATCCTATGCTGACGTTATCGTTTGGGGGGAAAAAAACATAACGAGGCGCGTGTGCAGTATTTCATTCTTACGACAACGTTCGCAGATTTTGAGCTGCGAGCAGAAAAACTTTAGCCTTATAGTGCATAAATTGGATGCACGGTTTGGGTTGGGAAAGCTAGCTCTAAATTACAATCAATACAGAGCGCTAGTGAAACAGCAAAACGAAAGACAACGAAACCAGCAAAGAAGTCCTAAGAACAGACAAACAGAGAAATGTGTTTTTTTAAGTAAGCAAGAAACAGTCTACTAATTTTTCTTCTTTTACAGTACCTAGTGAAAAATAAAAGAAATTTAGAAACCAGGAAGCAAAACCATTTCAGACACCCTTAAGAAATTCAACAAAAGTCACCGGTAGAGGACGGAGCAGTAACAACAGAACATCAGGATATATCAGCACCAACAACAACACCTTCTTCAACAACACGGACAACAACAAGGACAATAACAACTACAACCTCTGCAATAAAAGGGACAACAGGTATCTCCACAACAACAATACGGTGTGAGTTCAGGTCAGTAAGCAGCAAAGTTTCTAAACGGTCGATTTAGGTGTAGTAAGAAGCTATAGAGAACCTCAGAAAAGGAAAAGAAGAGAAAACCACAAGAGGGGTTTTCAGTTTAACATTTTCTCGTATACTTGCCAAAGAATTAGTGCCTTTAATCACATCTGTCAACCCCGTCCGTGTTCATTTCGCTTTCGTTGAGGGCGCGTCATAAAGCCTTCGACATGGTTCCGCCCCAACACGACCCCTAAAAAAAAAAAAAAATACCCTACCACTCCACTGCCATACTTATCCAAAGCTACTTGACACCCTACACCCAATATCGTGTGTCTGTGTTACCTCTCGTTTCTTTCATTTACTTCTAAACGACCGCCTTATAATTAATTCAAAAAAAAAAAAAAACGAAAGGGATTTCCTTTTCTTTCTTCATTCTCCTTATACTAGATTTTTGGAAAAGAAAAAAAGAGAAAATTGAAATTCCAATATTCTAACCTAATTAAAAGCACGAACGGCACTGACATCGCACTAATACTATAATAAACAAATATGGGCAGCCGTTTAATGATTAGTAGTAAGTCAAACGAAAATGGCTTCAATTAATAACCAAAACGATGATTTAAAAAAAAAAAAAGAAAAAAAAAACTAAACGCTCATAAAACTATTGCAGTTAAAATTGTTAAAAATATAAGCAAAACACTGAGCAAGATCACGGAAAACATTCTTTTGTTCGGTTGAGAAAGATATCAAATTGAGATGTCCTTTCTTTTACATAAAATCGAAGCTACTAACCCCTCGTAGAACTTGTGAGGGCAGAGGGAGTCAAAATATATAAAATAATAATAACAAATTTACAAAAGGAAAAGAGAAGTAAAAAAAAACTACAATATCACATCTCTTGAAATCCTTAAGAAGGAATTTTCTGTCTCCCGATTTGTCCAAATGAATACTAACTAATATACGTGCGATCAGATCGCATTTCAAGTTAGAAAGCTTCTTTACAAACCGAGGGTTCTACGCATCCCTGTATTATAAGAATAGACAACTGACTCCCTTTGTAGACAATTGTACGGGCTAGCGAGGAAATAAAAGAAAAAATAATAATAAAAAAAAGAAAAGAAAAAAAAATAATAATAATAATAATAACAGAAATACAAAAAAAAAGAGGAAACAAAGAAAAGGCAAATTATAAAAAAAGAAGAAAAGGGAATATCCAAGCACCCAGGGAAGTACTAAACCTAGTTAAGCCCGCGTCACGCATCACGCGTAAGGTCTCCCGTACAACCACCAGTCACCACCAGGCCACTGAATTTTCTCCAACCGCTCACGAGACGAACGCCAGAGGCAACGCCCAATACAAGTCTGCACTCATCGCCACCGTCTGATCAACGCATTGTAAGCCCTATAGTGGCTAATGTTGACACACGACCCCTACCTCTTGGCAAATGGTCCGACATCTCAACGTCGGAAAGTCAAAGGTACAAGATTACTGACACGACTCGCCGTCAGCAAGAGCCAGACGCCACGTCGATGGCACGACACCCGTCTCGAAACAACAACCGAGTTTGGCCTTTACTAATGTTAATATCGTCACTCCTTTGCAGCAGTATAGCAATCATAACGATAATATTACAACAACTACAGCTCATTCGACAACGACGACGGTAACTACCAGCCCAACTAATCGGGTGCTGCCCATGCAGCAAAGACAATATGCGCAGAGAAATGGCAATGAAAACAAAATTTCTTATGAACCCGAAGTTAAACGAATTCCTTCACATTCACTCATACCGAATGGTATGAAGGGAAATACCAACAGTACTAGTAATCAATTGCAACAGCAATCTGATTTGCATAATCAACCACTACCGCAAGCGAACGTTACAAAGCATGCACTACCTTCGCTTGTGGCACCCCAGCCGTAACTTATAATATCACTGACTTGGTAGAGAAGGCCACAAACCTTCGGAAAAGAACAGTTTCAAACAACGGCGTTACAGCAACAACAAGATCATGGACAGCATCAACCTATACTAACGTCGCACCAACGGCAACAGGCGGCTACTGTCGCTAGCACAAAACGGTTACAGCTACAGCTACTACAACCAATCCGGCCTGAAGTGTAACACAAAGTTTACCCTAAAATTTACCAGAACAACTCAGCCAAAACGCAACGATAACCCCGGCCATAACCAACTACCCTCACATCAATCGCCAACGGTAATATTGCGACCATCGTCGGCAGCGGTTTTGGGAGCCGCTGTTATGCCGACAACAGCGACAACCGTCAACAATTTCACACACCATAATACCAATAACGACAAAATCACGGCAATAAGTCACCCACAGCCTAGGGTCTGTCAACCATAGTGGCCAAAGTTGACACAACCCGTACCTTCCTGGCCAATGGGCCGGCTACTCAACGTCGAAAAGCCAGAGGTACCAGAGCGCTGAAAGGACCAACACCCACCACGCCAAGGACGGAAAGCCGAAAATACCACCAGATGATAGCACCCTGCTCTGCTCAGACAACAGGCTCTGCGTCATCAATAAATGATGGCACCCTGCTCTGCTCAGGCAACAGGCCCCGCGTTATCACCAAATATTTCAGCGTAACAGCTGCGAACGCAGCCACATTCATTCAACTGCAGCAGCAAACAGCCCCCGCCACACCGAAGCCGTCATCAACAGGCCAACATCGGAGAGGCGCATACTTGAGTCACTTCTTCCCCCCCGAAGAACGCAGGATCTGTGAGGACCCAAAGTGGTCTCTCGTTTTGGGCTCACGGGTTCTCCGTCTTTGGTGAGGGGAAGGGAGTGCTAGGTTAAGGTAGGATAGAATAGATTCAGCTAGCAATAGAATGGCATTGATTAAGATAGTAGTAGAGTGAAATAGATTAAGGTAGCGGTAGAATTGGATAGAGTATAGTAGTAGAATGAAATAGACTAAAATAGTAGTAGAATACAATAGGCTAAGTATAGGGTAAGAGTAGAGAATAAGGAGGAGTTGAAGTTAGGCTTTCGAACGGAGAGGTCGTGTGAGTCTCGCTCGAGACGCCAGCGAGCCTCCACGGCGTTAAGCAAAGCATTTTCACTACTTTGTCTATTTAACGTTAAGGTGTCGGGAGATTGTAAAGAACTGTGAATCATAGAAAAGAATAAAGAGCCCCTGTGAGAAAATAAAAGCCTTGCCTGTTTTTTTCCTCCCCTGGGCCGCTGAGCTGCCCCAACCTAAGGAAAGGGACGAAACGTCCTCGCAATGTATATTAAAACATTACAAATTTATTGGTATTATTTTCCTTTATCAAATATTATATAATAGAAGATTACTTACGTATTAGTCATATATTTGATATGTACATATGTTTATTTCTCTATATTTTATTTCTCAGCATTCACCCATCCGCCTTAACCGAGCTGAGAGCTCTGCGAAGATATCGACGCCGCCATCTAGACATGTTTCGGATGCTGACAAATAAAAAATTTTCGCGTTCGCAATTTTGCGGTTTATAAAGTTCGCAAATATAGAGTGCTACACAAAGGTTACTAATTTTAATATTGTTGTTTGCTCTGCTCTTCTTCTGTGTTAGCTACTCTTTCATGAAAATGCGTCATCGACCTTGGATTATAGACTTAATGTAAATTTTTTAATAATAATCTAAGCAAGTAATATTCAGCTGATTTCACCATCCGAATGCAGTTCAATATATATTAACCAAAAAAGTTTCAAACATTTTTTCCTATCTTTCTGGAAATATTGCGATACCGTGCCGGAAGAACGATGGTGGTTTGACGGCGATCCAATCATCGAGTCATTTTTGCGCTTCTGCGGCATTTCGAAAGAGTGTACCAGCCAAGCCATGCTGCATCGTACTGCGCGAGTGGTAACAAGAAGGCGCTATCTCTCTTGAGTACGCTGGACGCGGCAGAACGTCACACTCGAGCTTCAACATTGCGTCCTGCAAAACACTTTGAATGTGTGGTTGATTGTTGCCATGCAAGAGCACGACTTTTCGTCTGTTAACCGCTATTCCTGGTCAGCTCTGCAGCGATACATTGTTCAATTGGTTTAGTTGACGTTGGTATGCTTCTCCAGTAACAGTTTCCTTCGGCTTTAGCACCTCTTAATACCCTATACCTTGCTAATCTCACCACATGCACAGCAATACTTTATGATCATGAATATTCCGCTTCGATGTCGATTTGGATGGCTATCATGAACTAATTCATGACCTTTTGAGCTTGAAAACTGTTATTTTATTTAGAGAAAACTCAAAAGCATCGAATTTAACCGTTATGTGGATTGATATTTCACATTACTTTATCATTTTCATCAATAGATGTCGCTGATCGAAGTACATCCAAGCATCTATTATGTTGCCCTCAAAGCATCGTTTGGCCCAATTGACTGTAATATTTGAAAGACGTTTTTGAAACGAATAATTTTTTTATTCTTTGCACTACTTGAATACCAATTAAAGAAATATATTTTTCTTCTTCTTAAGTATCCAAAGAATTGACAGCAGGTTGTAACAGGCACGGCTCAATGTGAACTCGAAGTACCTTGCATGCCTCAGTAAAGTTAGCAATCAGTTTAGTGCATTGGTGAGTCTTTGGTTTGTTTGTTTTTATTTTGCTTTCCGTTTTTTTTTTAATAGTTAATAACACAAGTTGTTATTATTGCATTTATCAAGCTTCCCAGCGAAAATTTGGAAAAAGTAATGATATGGGTTGACCGATATAAGATCGTAAATGAATGAAATGCAAAGCCAAATTATTCTCAAAAGATAGAATTTTATTGATGACAATATTGGCACGTAAACTAAACCTGTTGGGTAGAGGCATGACGTCTGTCATTTGCTTTAAGCCCAGAGTGCTTAAGGTTAAGAGAGGTCGGCTAAAGCAAGGCGGAGACATTTCCATTGAGCTCAAAAGATCTTTCCGAAGCTCCAAATACAGCGGCAAGGCGTATTCTAATTTTGGTCTGACTAACCCAATGTATAATTTTGTTATGGAAGGAGGATCAGATCCAGGATATGCCCAGGGATTTCGTTTTCAATACATTTTCAATGATTTTCAATACATTGATTAGTTAAAACCGTCACAACCGTGACAATATGAGGTTCAAGCAAACGTTTTCTGGGCAGAGCGAAGCCTACTCAGAGCTAGAGTGGGAGCTGAAATTAAGAAGATTAGCTGTATATTTCAATATCGAAACATTCTCAAGTAAGGAGTTAAATATCTCATGTGTCGAAACAAAGTTGGGAGACCCTGCACGTGCGCTTTGGTAGGACTTTTCACTTTGTGTGTGTAAATTTTGTAAATCCTTTTTCATTTTGCTTTACACGGCTTTAAAGTACAAACAATTATGAAAGTGTTTACTTATTGAAATACATTGAATTTTACTTGTAATTTATAACAAAACGCACTGTTTTGCGTGTTGACATCATTTTTGTTTTTGCGGTTAGCATTTGCTCTCGTCAAAAAATGTCGTTCTTATTTTTTGCTTGTTGTAGCTTCTTAGCATCTACTTTGGTTTGCGGCGTTTACAGTTTTTCTCTTTCTTTATTGTGTTTTTAATACTGTGAGGTTTGCGCGCTAATTTAAGAGAACATTTTGAATACGTAACAAAGTGTTTTGTTTTTTCTTTCTTCACGAATTCTATCTTGTCTGTTGCTTTCTGAGATGGGTTGTTTATTTATATCATGTCGAGCCAAGTGAATATGAGCGATCCCTCTATCGTTGACACAGCTGGTAACAGATGTTAGAAATAAGCCGGGAAGCCCTTCCTATTTCAGCTATGCTGAGGTCGCAAGAGTATCTCTTTCCACTAGTACCACACAGGCTACTCTGTCTGCATCTCCATGGGGTATTAATAAATATAATAAATCCTTTTCTCCCCCTAGTTGTTCGGGTATATCTGCTGGCCGCACAAGTTGTACATAAATTCACAGTTCAAAATTCGCCACCCGTGATTAGTAACGTTCCTAAAACGGATGACATCGTCTTGATAGCAGCACTTCCCCGAAAGACAATGTTCGTGCCTGACACCTCTGAGGATGACATAAAAAGTTATCTTGTTGCAAAAGTCCCATCCATCAATTTGAAGCATGTTAGCATTTTCAAATTGACTCCATCTCAACACATGGAAATATTGTTAAATAAACCATTGTGGCCAGTTTGACCCTTAATAAGAATATTCATTCTTCGTGATTGACCCCATAATTAAGTCGGTAGTTCTTCCATCCTCAAGAAACTAAATCTTCAGGCTCAGTAACTTTCACTTACCAAAACACTATGGGCATATAGTCAAAAATTCGTTCTACTTTCCTAAATTCAGTGAGCACGGACCTTTTCTCTTTGGCTTTCACTGACACATGGTTAAAGCCTGATTTACATTGTTCGGAACTTTTCCACAACTCTTTGCAGGTTTTTAGAAACGATCTAATGGATCACACTGGTGGTAATATTTTAATAACGACATCTGCTCCAGCTCCGTCCTTTTCATATGAATATGGTGGCCGAATAGTTTAAACCTACTGATAAGATCATACCGTTGGGGGACTTCAATTTGCCACAAGTCACTTGGTGTTATAGCGATAATTCTGGCTGTATACTGCGGCATCTATTAGAGATATTGTGCTTTTCAATGAATTATTTAATTGTAGTTTACTTCAATACGACCGTATTCCTAATTGTAATGGTAGACTGCTTGCTCTTTGTTTTGCCGAATTCGCGAAGATAGCTGTAAATCGCTGTCCACCTTTTCGTTTACCTGAAGATCCGTATCATCCAGCAAATTGCATTTCATTGCAGCCATGATGGTCCGTTGAACCACTCTAACGTGTCAAATCTAACTTCCTCAAATAAACGTTATGATTTTAATTAAACTAATACTTTATTGCTTTAATCTCATGTTTCACATATTATGTTCAATTTTTCTGCTGAGAATATTGAAAGCTTACTATCATCGTTCTATAGTGTATTAAACTTAGCTATTTCTCTATCCGCTCCGATCAAGCAACCTCGACCTCGAAGCAGATGCCCGCCATGGTTTAACAAGAGAATTAAATATTACAAAAATAGGAGAAAAAAGTCTTCAAAAAAATTATAAAAAATGGTTGCGTTTACGACTATTTCGCCTATTCTGCTGCAACGCATAGATTTATTTACTTCAACCACCAATGTTATTGACTCTCCATATATCCCCCGCATGTACGAAATTTTTCAACTGTTAATTCCAATTTAAATGTTCAATATTCATATCTCACAAACGTTAACTATCCCTAATTCAATATCAATAGCTAACTTGATCATTTCAGAAAATGACGTTTTACGTGGCTTCAGGTCTCTAAAATATAGTTGTGCACCTGTGTTTGATGGAATTCCATCATGTGTACTCAAATCATGCTCTGACGAGCTTTGTGGTGTTATTTCAATGACTTTCAATCAGTTCTTGACATCAGGTGTTTTCCCTTTGTGTTGGAAAAATAGCTTCGTTATTCCGCTTCACAAATATGGAAATAGACATCACGTTGAGAACTATAGTGGCATCACCAAGTTGAGTATCTTACTTAAATTTTTTGAATGAATTGTTACTCAGCACTTAGCTTTTGCTATCATATCTAATATTCCTCCATTCCAGCATGGCTTTCTGAAAGGAAGATAAACCATTACGAATCTCTTAGAGTTTACTTGCCACGGTTTCAAGCCCTTTTCTAGTGGCTCTCGTATGGATGGTCGTATATACTGATTTTAGTGAAGCGTTTCCCTTTGTTAACTATAATTTATTAATCTTCAGCAGCCTCTTGTGGCGCCTATGTATTCTATACATTAACGATCTCCCCTCGGTGCTTAAATGCAGCCGTATCTTAATGTACGCTAACGATGTCAAACTATTTTCTTTTTTTTGCAGGAAGCTTTCTTTCGCAAGGCAAAAATCATTCCATACTAAGTATTTCATTGATTCACCCAAGTTGGAAAACGTGGATTCGTTCATTGATTCTATTCGACCAAAGATTATATTTTAATTTGCACATTGAGCTCTCTGTAAGTAAAGCTACATCCGTGCTAAGTTTCAATAAGAGTTAATTCACAAAGCTTAAGGATCGTTAGGTTACAAAAAGACTATACATGACCTTAGACCAATACTTGAGTATATTTTTGTTGATATATAGATATATATATTATGTAGATAATATATAAATATTACGTAGATTCAATTGAATCCATTGAAAAGAAATTCTTGCTGTTTGCCCTTAGGAATTTGGATTGGGACTCGCTTGTCTCTCTGCTTCCTTATGAAAATAGGTTCCTTCTGTTATTCTTACCGTCACTTGAGAACCGTAGATTTATTCTTGGTGTTTCCTTCTCAATTAAGCTAATTAATGTTATTATCGGTTCGCCCACATTTTTCAAGCATTTTATCTTCATTAAGCTTAGTCAATATAAATATAATTATAAGCTGTTCAATCCGTTAAGGGATGTTTGCAGAAACCTAAATGATGTCTATCACTTAATCTCAATATCGGAGTCTTCAAAGTCCATCAAAAAACTATGCTTAATACGCGTCGTGTACGTCGTATTTAAACTAACATGCAATCTTAACATTTCGCTATGATTCGAAAATTGACTAGTATCGTTTACTGTTATCGGTTCCGAAGCTTTTGCATGTTTGCAATGGTTTGGGGGTTCACCTGCAACTTGGGTCTCTAGTGGTTTTGGATGTGCCTCTGTGCGAGCTTTTTTTTCGTTTCTTATTTATTTATACATGAATTGTGATATTTTGTTTTTCTTCCTGACTTCTTATATACTTTATATTAGTTTTTAATAATAATTAGTATAAGATTTCCTTCTAAGAGTCTATTCGGCTGTTAGTTTGTTTTAGCTAAGTTTCATGTGTAAATAAATAAATAGACAAATAAACAAATAATAAAGTACGGATCCTCGCGCAGCTGGAATGCTTTTGTAATGAAGGAGTTCGTATAACAGGTTGCAGAATCTTGTTGGCAGACTTAAAGAGAGCAGTGCGGATCTCGGAGTGATGGCCTTCAACAAAAGCTAGGTTAACAGTGAAGCACACAGTAATAATATTGTCATAAGCGGACTTAGAGTGTCTGAAACTGGATTAAGAATCGTTGAGAAGGTTTTCCAATTCTAGTTGCTAATTTAAGCGGCAGCATTATATTCTTTCAAAGAGTTTCTTAAGAGTGAAAGCTACGGCAATGCTTCTGTACGAGTTGATGTTCTTCGGCTGGTAATTCCTTTTTTTTACAGTGATAAATGGAAATTTGGACCAGCTTGATGATATGTGGCACGTGTTGAGGATCTTTTTGTCGTCTTCAATTACAGTTGACTTGTTTTCAGTGCCTAAGTTCATAACATAGCCATTCCAGATATCGTCTAATTCAGGGGAAGAGTCCCTTAAATTATTGATCGCCTTGTGAGTTTCAGAAAGCGTAATATCTTTTAGTAAAAAGTCGCGTCGCTCGTTAAAATATAGAGAGGGCATAACAGAACAAGAGAAGACGACGACGTTGTGTGGCATAGGATTTTACATAGATTTGATGCCTCTGAATAACCTGATTATTCTCCATATGTCCGAAGCTGAAGAAAACACAAATGTATGTTAGCTTCTCAGAGATAAGAATCACTCCGTCACAATGGGAGAAGTTTGACCTGCATTCCAATGACGCAAAAATTTTTAACTGTGAAAGGGTGATGACGTTTAAGGAAAGTTGCAAACGAACATGCGACTAAAATGACATGGTACTAAAGATATTTCTCCATGCACTATTTTTTTACGGACGTTGCGGCAATTAAATTAGCGTATTTCCATTGGTAATAGGGTATGAGATATTTGATGGTGCCTGAGATTTGACTCCGCCCGTGTGTTTGTTTTCACGGAGGGACTGACTGACTTGAGTGGCTAATGGTTTCACAATTTGTAGAGGGTTGATATCTAAATTATATTAAAAGCTGTATATGGTGCTTACTAAATTGGTCAAAGAATTATCATAATCGGCAATTTCATGAGTATGTGGGGGCTCAGAAACCTTTGTCTTCCTTTTCTGACCTGGTACGCTTAAATTTGGATGCTTTACTTTGTAGGGTGACGAGAGTGTTTATGTTAAGGCGAGCGTAGGTGTTTTATGAAATGCTGAGAGGCGTCGGTTTGAGACGGTAGGCAGAGTTTCTATTGCAGAGTTGCAGAGGTGGTCACCCTGGGAGTTAATGTATTTTCTATTGTGAATGCGACCGTGCCAGACTTCGTGAGTGATGCCGCAAAAGGGACAAACAGAGTTTTATTTTGAGGTGCCCATGTAGCGATATTGTACGGTTGGTTCGATGTGTGGCTTCACTGGATAGGTCATACGCTCATATATGAAAGCAGCACATTTACTGCAAACCACATATGTGTCGAGTCACGATAGAAGACCTTGTTGTTAGTGTTGTTTCGTTTGCTGAAGCGCATTACTCCAAGATATACACAATAGCCTAAATTTTTGCACATTTTTGGCCAGAATGTTTTTATAAATATCCTTGTCTGTGAATCCGCTGCGACAAAATCGACTCCTCGAACTTCAACGAATTCAGAGGGAATGAAGACTGAGTATTTACTGGTTCAGGAAGAGTTAGAAGCAAAGGAATTCGCTGTAGAATTTATTTATTTATTTATTCGAATTTATTTATTTATTTTTTTTTCGAAATAAAAAAATGTCTATATTGTCAGGGTATGTGTGGTACAGATTGTTCCTAAGCTCTATGATTTTGAGTAGTGCATTGTTTCTTAACTGGAGGAAGACGGAATACTCAGACATGGAATGCATGATTAACTCTGGGAACTATCATTTGTTCCTTGTCATTGATTTTAACCACACGACCTTGCAGCCACACCATGTTTTGTCAATTGTATAGGAACTTACGTAATTTTAAAACATCTCTTTTTTTTTAAAAGAGTTGGTAGCGTTGTTCAGCACGAGTGCACTTGATTGGTTAGATTTAGTAAAAATATTGCATCTTTGTTTTGTTGGGTTTTTCTTTTATACGCGTGAGCTATTTATTTGACAGGTACGAGAGTAAGTTATTTAACCCAGCCAAACAAAAATCTAAAGCTGAATGCTATCACATATGGCAAGCAAAATCAGATAAAACCGAAAACGTAAGCTAACTTTCAAATAGGTGATTACCATGCTTGTTAATGGCTATACAATTAATATATATCAATGCTTAATTTGTTGTTTGTCGGTTATATATATATATAACGGTAATGTGTATATAATGTATAAAAGCACCTATGTAACGGGAAGTGAAAAAAATGTAGAAAGGAGCGTAGAGCAAGTTATCAACCGCATGAATTATATAAAAAAATCTTTATGTAAAATTTTCTGTATTATTTTAGACGTACAAGCGTATGAGAGTATCCCCAATAACGTATTGTAACAATAATAAAAACGCTCGTGCCAAGCACTTACTAACTATCTTTAAGATGAACGATTAAAATAGAACGCCAAATAGAAATCATTCCAATTAAGAGTGTAGCACACAATTATAAATATAAGTTAGACAAAACACAGCACATGCAATAAACGTCGTTATTTTGTTTGCAACTGGGCTGAAGAAGTAAGTTCAGCAGCCAATTTGTGGGTAACAATTTAATGAAAATTTTGGTGAGGTATTTTGTTAAAGGACTGTTGGTACCCATGTGGGCAATGCCTTTTTTTATGGTGTATAGTGGGTACTACAAATATTAACATAAACGTGCGTAAACACAACAGCTGCTAAATACACCCTCTCATCCTTGCCAAATTACGCGAAAGCAAACGATCTCACGTTTTGCGTTAGTGTTGCTTGTTTAGAGTTGCATTTATAAGACAAAGCAACTCTCAATTAAAAAGAAAAATAAATTCCAAACAAAGTTTTTTACTTACAAACACCTGAACGAAAACGAAAAACTTAAAATACTTAATTAAAAAACAAAACCAAAACAAAAAAGAAAATTATTGTCCAAAACAGTTTGATCAGTTTGGCAATTTAATCACAGAAACAAAAATTAGGAAAAACAACGTTTTTTCCCTTAAGGTTTTTGCAGATATTTTTTTGAGTGGAGATATAAG
Organism: Glossina austeni; assembly: GCA_000688735.1. Classification (NCBI taxonomy): domain Eukaryota; kingdom Metazoa; phylum Arthropoda; class Insecta; order Diptera; family Glossinidae; genus Glossina; species Glossina austeni. The sequence continues at coordinate 700,107 of KK502441.1, forward strand.
CCACATTCCTAATTGGCTTAGTCCTTTTAATCTCGACAAACTACAAAAAGGAGCTTATATTTGTGAAAGGTAAGCAATATATTGTTAAATATTTATAAATAGTCGTATTGGGTTAATCAATATATAAATATTATACCGAATACTTTCGCATATGTTGCACCATTTAGTGGAAAAAGATCGACATTAACGACAAAGAACGTGTCTATTTATATTATAATTAAAATTATCATCTTTTAGATCAAATTAGAATACATAAACGATTTGACTTAGTTCTTCTTTATCATCTTTAACGTATTAGAAAGTCTACGATCTGAGGTCGTATCTTTTGGCCCCTGCTGTATTATAAAAATCTATATATGTTAAAAAGGTCGGCAGCTGTGATCGGATGAATGCACGCGTCGTTGATAAGCTAGCTAATTCGTAAGTAATGGAGAGTTTCAGTTTACATCGCACAAATGCGCAGACGGATACACTATAGGAATACACGTGCTACAACCCTTACGAGGACCAAGGGACACACGAACTCTACGTTACGGACAGGCTCATCTTAAGCCCAGAGCCACTCTATACCTGACCTACCAGTGGCCTCTATCCGCCCATGATTTTATATGAGAGACACCGATCATTTTTTGTAAATATATGTTTATATTTATTAGGGGGACCCATAACTAATCAATTATTTTCGCAAGACACCATTTCTCATTAGTCCTGCGGCAACCAGACAAGTGTAAGTAATCCTTTTTTTGGTGTTATTCTTCAAGCAGTTTGTTAGTAATTTATTCCCACCAATATAAATTTTTTTTGTAGCCCTGTAATAAAATGGCGGACTTTGTACCTGAGAGCCATATTCGTAATTGTGTTCTTTTCCATTTTAACGCCGGTTTAAGTGCCACGGAAATAACAAGCAAAATTTGCGACATATATGGAGATGTGTTGAAGGTCAACAAGTGTCAACATTGGTTCAGAAAATTTGCTGCAAGTGATTATGACCTATCAGATAAGCATCGAACTGAACGCCCAGATCAATTCGATAACGACACCTTAAAACCTCTAGTGGAGTCCGATCCAAGGTTATCTGTACAGGAACTATCAAGAAGCCTTGCGTCTACCTGGTCTACCGTACAAAGACATTTAAAAGAAATTGGCAAGGTACGTAGACAAGGTAAAGGGATTCCACACCTGTTGTCTGAGGCCAATAAAGATCTTCGGTGAACAATTTGTAATTCCATGCTCACCAGACTAAGCAGAGATCCTTTTTTGTCTAGGATCGTCACTGGAGATGAAAAATGGATCCTTTATGATAACATAAAACGATCGAAACAATGGTTGTCTGCAAACGAGAGACGTCTTCCAACCCCTAAACCAACCCTATCCCTGAGGAAAGTGTTATTGTGTATTTGGTGGGATTGTTCCGGTATAGTGCATTACGAATTATTGAAACTTGGGGAGACAGTTACTGCTGACCTGTATTGTCAACAATTACAACGGTTACAGTCCGCACTCATAGAAAAAAGGCCAGCTTTAGTAAACAGAAAAGGTGTGAAACTCCAACAAGATAATGCCCGTCCTCATGCAGCGAAGATTACTCAAGAGAAAATGAAGCAGTTAGCCTGGGAACTTCTACCACAGCCTCCAAACTCTCCAGACCTAGCACCGTCGGACTACAATCTGTTCAGGTCACTGGAGCATTCGTTACGAAATAAAACTTTTAATTTCTTATCCGATGTCCAAATGCACCTTGAGTTATATTTTAAGTCACGCCCAGCCCACTTTTTCAAGAGGGGGGTTGAACTTTTGCAGGAACGATGGCAACAAGTCACCGCAAACGACGGTGATTACATAAACGATTAAAAACTAAAAATGTCATTTCAAAAAAACATTTTGTCTATGGATGCAAAATAATTGATTAGTTATGGGTCCCCCTAATATATATATTTATTTTTTTTGTGGTTTCATAAAAATTATTATCGGTAAATTTGCTTTATATAGTGGTATATAATTAAAATTATTTTTAAACTTTTTTTGTCAATTCATTTAGGATTGAATGTGGTCACACAAAGTATATGAATTTATAATTTGTGTCTCAAATTGTCTATGAAATTTTCTTATCAAATTTATATAAAAAAAAAAACTTATGTGAAACTTATTAAGATTAAAAGACTGCGTTACACTACCGAAACAACCTACCAGCCAGAATTCAGAGCTGAATACCAGGAACTTTCCTTTTTCTTATTGACATATACAGACTTCCAAGAAATCGTAACTTGGCTTGAAATTTGTGGATCGTAATTGAATTTGCAAAGGCCAAACAATAGTTTGAACGATTTAGTGTCTTTTGTTAATACATAGATTTTTTTAAGGAATTCTTATTATGTGCAATGCATTTAAACAAATATAACACGAGTACTTTTCCTATGGGCTTTTAGATAAAAGTGTAAAATATTTTTACGCGTCAAACAATTTTCACGTATATACACAAATAAGAAAAATATTCATAAAAAAAAAAAACGTTTATATATATATCATTTAATTTATGTAAACAAAAGATGCCTATATTCTATTCGTTAGTCATGTATTTGTGCAAACATATACGTGCATCCAATACTCATAGCATATGAAAAGATATGCCTTATGCTAGTGTTAACATATATAAAAAGACTACTAGTTGTATTCTTGCAAATATTTTAATGTTTTCATAGCAGTATTTTCTTAGTCAAAGGTTTGCAGAGATTCTTCCAATATTTAGTTTAATATGTAAACTTCGGTTTAGCCAAAAAAATAGACTCAAAATATTGCTTAGATTTTTGTTGACTACAATTTACAAGAAAGCGATTGTAGCGAGGTTGGATGATAACAAAAATAACGTTGATACATTAAAGATGATATATAAATACGGCAATAATCAGTGGATATATTGTTACGGAAATCCCAAATCCAGGTCATTCCAACTAACTGGTTACCGCACAAAATAAATTTCCGAGAGAGGGAAAAAATTCTTTACCGCCTAAGTTGTTTCCTGCGTTTTGGGTTTTTGTTTGCTAATCTTTGGTTGACAAACAGTTCGTTCAACTCTGCGAAAGTCGTTTTGTATAATGTGGTATTACTTTTAAATCTTTATACCCTACACCACTTGTGGTAAAATGGCATATTACATTTTTGTGGAGATACAACATCCATAAGGACTTCAAATAGACCAATCTTGTAGTATACCTATCGATTTAGAATTATTTTCTGAAAGCTTACTGATATGTCCACAATTAACGGTTAAATAGGTGAGTTAGCATTTATATACTTTATTTATTTAAAAATATATATATACTTAATATAATATACTTAATAACATAACTTTGGCAACCTTGCGCGCGTGTTGTAGTCGCGATTTAACTTGTTGCAAGAAATATTTCATTTTCTTAGTGAATCTCTTAAATATTACGCTTTATTTGAGTCTAAAGTATAAAAATCTTTTAAAGAATAAAGTGTAATTTAATTTACATGAAATGTATTAATCTTTTGCGTGAGATTCAATTTAGTTTTGTGCAATCAACAGTTGGAACTGTTGGTAAAAGTCTCTCTTTTTTTCTTGTCTGTTAATCTCCGTTTACAGTTTGTTTTGCTTTCGCTCTATATTTACAGTGTCAACGAAAGTGAGAAGTTTGTTTTAATTAGCTGACAATTTTTGTGTCGTGGAACGTTTTATTTGTTTGTTCTTTTTTTCTTCATAATCTCCTTCTGTCGTGTTTCATTGGACATGGATTGTTTATTTACATCATGTCGTGTGAAAACAGGCCCAGAATCTGAAAGATCCTTGTCGTCCTGGCTCTGCGAACGTTTTGCCATGCAAAGTGTACTGATCTTAATGACCGCGTTGCACATGCAGTCCTAGATTCCTCAAAAAGTTTGCGATGGTCATTTCCTGACTGTAGGAAGCGGGACATAGATTTCTACAAACTCTTCACGGAGTCGAGAAATTGCTTCTCAGATTTAAGCAAAAATCTCGGCTCCTTGTGGGAGAAGTTTGAAATAATTAAGACTAGGTTTGATGAGTGTCGTTATATTGAGCATTCATCTTCTTCCCAAGCTGCTAAAGTTACAACTCGTAACGTGGCGCGTGGTACGTCATCTCCGAGTTCTCCCAAGTTTGATTCGTTGATTCAAGTTAGCGCTTCCTCAATGTCTACAAAGGACGATAGTGTGGAAGTTCTTCGGGTTTGAGTTATCCTGAAGTGGCAGTAGCATCTCCTTCCATTGACGTGAGTGACTCTACTCAGACGTCATCGCCTAAAAACTAATAAAGAGAATAATAAATCGTCCACCCCCACTGGCTGTTCGATTGTGTACGCTGGTCATCAAACTGGGCACGTCGCACAAGCTGCTCGTGCAAGTGCGATTACCTGTTTTATATTCTCCCCAACTCAAAATTCCCCAGCCGTGAGCCCTCCTACTAGAGATGACATCTGCTTGACGGCAGTTCCTCCCAGAAAGGCAATATATATGTCAAGACTGACGCCTGATACATCTGTGCATAATATAAAAAGTTATCTGGCGGCAAAAGTCCTATCAATCAATTTAAAGAGTTTTCAAATTGGCTCCTTCTCAATTTAAAACAATCTCATCTTTTAAAATATTAGTTCCGACTGAAAACATGGATATGTTGTTAAATAAGCCATTGTGGCCAGGTGCATTCTTAATTAAGGAATTTATCTCTCTTGATCGACCGCGTAATACTAATGCAGCAGTCCTTTCTCCTTCAAAAAACGAAATGTTTCTTCAGGCTCATTATCTCTCATTGATCAAAATGTTAGGGGTCTAAATTCAAAAATTCGTTCTACTTTCCTAAATTCCGTGAGCACGGAGTTTTTCTGTTCGGCTTTCACTGAAACTTGGTTAAAGCCCCATCTACATTAGTCGAAACTCTTCCATAGTTCGTTTCGAGTTTTCAGAAATGATCGATTGTATCGTAATGGTGGTGGTGTTTTAATTGCCATATCTGTGGCAGTCCCGACCTTTTCAATTGAATATCCCACTACTCTCTTTCAACTTTTTCAAATAAATATTATTATTTTCGTAAAATCAATATTTCAATGCTAAAATCACATCTTTCACATATTAAGCTTGATTTCTTAGTTGGAAGTATTGATAGCTTGCTAACATCGGTCTACAATATATTAAATGTAGCTATTTCTGCATCCATTTCGATCATGCAGCCCCGTCTTCGAAGCAGGTGTCCCCCGTGGTTTAATAATACAACTAAATATTACAAGAATAAGAAAAACTAGCTTTTCAAGAAATTTTCGAAAAGTGGCTCTTCTTTCGACTATTTCGCTTACTCAGTGGCAAGGCATGGATTTAATTCTCTCAACCATCAATGTTATTACAGGTTTCTTCAGTTCATTAAATCCTCTCTGTTTGCTAATTCTAAATACCTTTTTAAGTTTGTTAACTCCACGAGAAAAATTCTAATTTATCATATGCTAATTTCAATTTATTAGCAAACTACCCATATCCGATAACTGATGTGGTTTCAATTCCTAATTTAATTATTTCTGATAATGACGTTTTTAAAGAGTTGAGTTCTCTAAAATACAATTGTGCGTCTGGACTTGATGGAATTCCATCAAGTGTACTCAAATCATGCACTGCCAAGCTATGTTGCGTTATCTCAAAGATTTTTAACCACTCCTTGAATTTAGGTGTTTTCCCTTTGTGTTGGAAGAGTAGTTTCCTTATTTTTATTCACAAAAGTGGAATTAGGCAACTTGTTGAGAATTACAGAGGCATTGCCAAATATGCACTGATTTTAGCAAAGCGTTTGATTTGGTTAACCGTAAACCACTTATCTTTACAAGCCTCTGGCTTCCCTTTCCATTTAGTGAAATGGATAAGCAGTTATGTGCATAACAGATCATTCAGAGATCCGTTTAACTTCATCACCTCGGATGAATTTCACGTAACATTTGGCGTCCCGCAAAGGCGGCCACTTAGGGACCGTTTTATTTATTCTATACATTAATGATCTCCACTCGGTGATTAAATGCAGCCAGATCTTAATGTATATTAATGATGTGAAACTGTTTTCTTCCTTTTCCTTAGGATCGTAATCACATCAGCTTCAAATTGACTTGAATAATTTGGTTGCACGGTATACGTTGAATCATATAACACTAAACCCAAATAAAAGAAGGTTTCTTTCTCAAGAAGGAAGTCATTCATTACCCAGTATTTCATAGATTCGCACAAGTTGGAGGAAGTCGATTCGTTCACAGATTTAGGCGTTCTCTTTGACCATAGGTTACGTTTTAACTTGCATATTGAGCTCTTGTTAAGCAAAGCTAGGTCCGCGCTTGGTTTTATAAAGAGGTGGTCCAAAGAGCTTGATGATCCGTACATTACGAAAACGCTGTACATGTGTTTGGTTAGACCTATATTCGAGTATGCGAGTGGAGTCCTTCCTATAGTTGCTATGTAGATTCAATTGAATCCGTTCAAAAACAATTTTTGCTGTTTGCCCGTAGGATCCGATTGCCTCTCTTCCACCCTACAAAAATAGGTTGCTTCTGTTATCCTTAGCGTTTCTCGAGAAACGTAGATTTATTCTTGGCATTTCCAGCGTAATCAAAGTAATAAATGGTACTATAGACTCACCTGCATTACTTGGTGAGTTAAGCTTTAATGTCCGTAACCCCTTCTCTAGGTACTTTATCTTGGTTAAGCTTAGTCAATTTAAATATATTTATGAGCTGTTTAGTCCATTCAGAGTTGTTTGCAGAAAGCTAAATGACGTCTATCACTTATTCTCATTATCGGACTCTTTAAAGTCTATTAAAGCAACTTTGCTTAATACGCGCGATCTACCTATGTCGTACTTAAACTAACTTGCGTCCGTAATATCTAACTTTTTTTTTCGAAAATTATATGGTGTTGTTAACGTGTCGGTTGCCAAGCTTATGGCAATGGTTTAATGGTTCACTTGCAACATGGATCTGTTCTTGTTGCGGGTGTGGTTCTGTGCTAGCTGTGTACATGTTTTTTTTCTTTTTTTTTTTTCCTTGCTATTTATCTACACATGAATTATTATTTTTAAGTTACTTTGTTTTTGTTTTTATTACTCTTCTTTTTTCAAATCTTTCTTTATACTGTACACTAGTTTTTAAAACAATTAGTATAACATTTACTCTTAAGTTGTATTTAAATTCGACTGCTAATTTTGTTTAGTTGAATTTCCTGTATAAGTAAAATAAAATAAAATAAAAATAAAATATCGATCTCATGCTTTAAATTACATATGTCTCATTAGCATAACTATATTTTTACTAGCCTTCAATACGTCACGTATTTGGTTTAGCGGTTATTATTTTTAACAGTTTTTATCTTCTTTTCGCACTCAACAGTACGTAACTGCAAACTAATCGCTTTCTATGCATGGCAATTTTTGTTCCTGAGAAAAACAAGAGTTTACCTTATGCAAATATCTTTTGTTATGTTATTTTACTGCTTTTGATTATCACCTCCCCTCCCCCTATTTCTTCTATGCTTTTACCACATTTAATGGTTTCGGTTAATAAACCTCCTCCTTGTCTCTTAAAACTCTTTCATAAAATATTCAAAATGTGTTACAAATTTATTTTATAAGATGAGAGAATGTGTAGGGGTCTGAGGATCTAAGCTTGGGGCCTCCAGGTAAGAATGTACCCGAACGGAGACCACAGGCAGGATAAGGTCCAGGCTGGCCGTGAATATAACATCTCGCGAGTCCGGTTAATTAGGTAAGCTTTATTCTATTAGTCCGTTCTCTACCTTGTTAAGGGTATTCTTCTAATAATTGTAACTATCCGAGGTCTGCGATATGCCCAACGAACGCGAGTAACCCCGTCCATTTCTAGCGAACAAGGTAGTTTTTCGATAACACATGTCGACTCTTGGAAGTGACCACTGTGTTGGCAAGTGTAGAAGATTTAGAGTTATATAGATAGAATGTAAGGCTTAGCCAACCAAGACAAAGTATAAATCCTTCAGTTACACATTACAAAGTCCGAAATCTCTACAGGTAACATGAAATATTGAAATGGGGTTTTTTTTTATCGTATAAGTATTCAGTTTTTGTAAAAGCGATTATATGGAAAGGCTTACAAAAATTTCCCGCTGCAATCTAAACTGTATGCACACATGTTTAGAATACCGAAATACTATTATTCAGAATCTTTTTATACTCTACACCGCTTGTGCTACAAGATATATTAAGTTTGTGCGGATGTACGTAACACCCAGACGAACATTAGATAGACCTACTTTTTATTATACCGACGGATTCTGAAACGATTCTAAGCTTCTCCGCCCGTCTGTCCATTTACTTTAATGTTCAAGTCGCTAAAAGTTAGCAAATGTGATAAAAGAAATTCGCTGAAAACTCTAAAATTGTAAAATTTTGATCAATCATTAACCAGAAGGAGAATCGGAGCCACAAGGTACAGTTTGAACGGAACAAATTCTTTCTGGCCGCTAACTAGAGCACTCAGGCACAAAAACGCCTTACCGTGCCCGCATTTTTTCGTTTGTGTGTACAGCAGCTCAATAAAATGTGCATACAGTACGCAAAATTAAGGTTTGTCTTATTATAGATTGCATTTATGGACTGAGGATCAAAAATACATTGCTTAAGAAACACAAACTTATATTAAATAACAATTCAACATTTTTTTGATTTTATTCAAGTGTTTCTTTAAAAAGATTTTTTTTTTTTTTTTGTTTGTAGAAAGAAATGGATTAGGCCTGTATGTTTCACTTTAGACCCATAATCCAGTAACGTTATTTAACTTATGAATTTCAAAGTTTTAAGAATTATTGGTGATGTTGAATTATTTGATGATTTTTTTTAGAATTTTAGATTTTTGTTTTATAGGTTATGTTTGACTAATTGGTGATGAAATTCTTTTTGTTCAATTGAGTGACATGCTGAGGTTGGCTGTGAACACCCCAACGACAGCATGAAAACTGGAAAAAAAAAATTATATATTTCATGCCCAAAAGGAATTTCACAACATAATTTTCACAAAAAATTGAAGTGCTTCATTTAAACCTTATTATTGGAGAAATTAATTAAAATAAACCTAGAGGCTTTTGACACATTGTTCCTAATCCTTGACAACAACAACGGCAGTGAAGCAATAAAACTTTGTAGAAAAGAAAGGAAAAGTAGATTACTGTTCAGAGTAGTATTGGTTTCAAGTTCACTTAGTAGCAACAGCACATACATTAATGAGATCGTAACAACAAAACTTAAAGTCGAGGACAAACCACAACATCTATTGCTATAAACACGGAACCAGCAATAACAACAACTAAAGAAAATTTTAAAGTATACTTCGATTTAAACTTTCTACACTTCGTGTCTCATCCAATAAGAAGTATTAAGCTTTTCTTAAGTCGCCATGATTGCTAGTTTAAAACTTTTCGCTAATTGTGGAAGAAATAGTCGGCGAAAAAACCATAAACAATATTTTTTAGAGCTTTACAAATTTATTAGGGTTGATTGAATAATTAATAAAAGATGAATAATTATTTTTATATTTTTGTTTGTTCCCTTTTAAATGAGCTTGTTTTTTGACACCATACCAAACTTAAGTAATAGGGACTTCAGGAAAAATTATGAAAACCCATAAGTAGCTGAATAGTGGATTGCCTACTGATTAATATTACTCGATTGTTTATCAACACAACTTAACAATATTTTGTTTGCCTTTTACCCTTTTTTGCTTTACCTTTTATTTTGGTTATGTTTGTAAGAAACACTTTTTTTTTTTTGCACAATTTTTTGCATTATTTAACACCAGGTAGAGAAACAACATGCTTTCTGTTTGTTTTTCTTATGTAGTTGTTTTTTCTTATAAACGGAAACTGGAAAGAAATTTTTGTAGTAACTTGTGTTGTGAATATGCAGTTCTAAATCACTTATTATGTTAGCTACGTTTCATTTTCGAGTTTCGATTTTTTAAGCTATATGTATAGACAAGGCTGAATATATCTTAGCGTCAGCAAGTCTCATCCACTTTACTAAGCAAAAAGAAAAAAAGATAAGTAGTGTTGTTATTAAATAATCAAATAATATTGAGGACTATATATATATACATTCGACTGAGTGGTTGCTTTTATTAAATTATTTAGAAGTAGACGCACATCAAGATTGACGGAAAAAGAATCTTGTAAGAGGTAGAAGGGCTCTACGTAAACGATTTTATACAGTTGTTAACAACATAAAAGGGGCTCGCAAAGGGGAACGCATTTTGGGAAAAATTGGTGCGTTTGCTATTCTTCATTTGTCATATCTCCGTTAGTCAGTATAAACACCAGTTTGCCCGTTAAGTTGTTGTCGTGTTCTTTATTATCTACTTGACACACAAACAAACTACACGACCCCCACGAAACCACTGTATTTTTATTCTTAACAGAATATTATAATTTTTCGTATTTTTAAAACGTCCTTTTTGTTATATAACAAAAGGTACGCAAATATATAAAAAAATAACAAGAAACTTAGTTGTTGTTAAAGAGGCATGTCGATTAGTCGCAGTACATTAGCAATGAATCCCATAAGTGACCTTGGCCCCGCTAGTGCAAACTGTTAGGTAACTATCCATTTAGTGTACCACGGAAAGACGCATTTTTTTATTTATTGTTATAAAATTTTTAAACTTTTAATTTGATTTTTAGTTTTTAAGTTATAAAATTTTCTGTATGGTGTATTTTAACTAATTTTAAGTAATAACAATTATTAAAGTTTTTAGTTATTGTGTATTTCAATTGAAAATTTTAAAGACGTGTTATCTTAAACAGCTTTTCATGTATTTGGTTTTAATCCTTTTTAACACATTGTTACAGAAATCCCAAACCCAGTTTACTCCATCCAATTGATTTTCCCAGAAAATAAGTTTCGAGAGAGGGAAAAACCAACTATAAATTCGTAGCGTGTCATGCAGCTGCCGGCCAACGAAAAAGATTAATGGGAAAGCTGATTAATGGATTAAAAATGAAGCCAGGAACTTAAGTAATAGTAATATGTTGGTAAAAATGCCTATACACAAAATATTTGCGGAAGGAACTGTCAGTCGGAAAATAACATTTGAGTCGAAAAGAAAATTTAAGTTAAGAATGCTGTCAAATTAAGTAAACTGTAAGTAATCCTACCCTTAAACAAATTGATTGTAAGTAGAACCACGATCTTGTGATACGAACCGTATCAAGAAAAGCAAATTTCGTAACAATATGTATGTAATATTAATAAATTTCACTTTTTAACTTATTAAGTCCTTAAATATAAATATTTTTAACTTTTTTATATGTTTAATTCATTAATTTTTTTATAATTATTTCTTTTTTTTTATTTATATAAAAAAAATGTAGCCACAAGAAAAAATATTGCTTTTTTTGACTCATAACACAATAAAATTTTATTAAATGAGAAACTATAGATCACTAGCTAATTATGCTTACACCACTTGTGATACAGGACATATTAACTTAGTGCGGTCGTATGTAACTCGCGAGCAGCTTAAAATATACCCAACTGTTATTATACCGATCGATTCAGAATCCTTATCTGAATTGATCTGACTGTCTCGCCATCTGATGTCTGCTTATGTAAATTTATGTTCAAGGTACAGGTCGCAATTTTTGAAATATTTTGATGAAATTCAGTACAGTGACGTGTTTTGGCCCATCGACAAACGCTGAAAATGGTTCGGATTGGGCCATTGTTTCGACCACTCCCCATATAGTGCCCTATTCTGAAAACTCGACATACGCAAAAAAATTGTAGTTTTCAAAATTTCTCCGCAAAAGTAGCTAAGTAGTAGTATTTCGGCATTCTAAATTGGTATGAAAACTTTGGACCGGCTGGGGCAATTTTTGAACCCCTTCCCATGTAGCGAAAACTGGACTTTATGCGACAAAAAGATATAATTTTCAATGCGTCACGATGAAAATTATATCATAATAATAATTTAACATAAAAAATTAACTGTGCCAAATTCGGCCTAGTTTTTGGATCCTATCCATAATAGTGATTTCATACTAGAATGAGCTCTACAAAATTTGGACCATTTACGTCTATTTTTGGATTCTGCCCCTTGTAAGGATTAAAGTTGCACTATATTGGGTTGCGATTTGGGCGCGCACATGAAAAATATTCCTTTATATAAAAGCAAGATATAATTTTTATGTTCTATAACAAAAATAAGAATAGTGTTAGCTAATGTGGTGCAGGGTATTTACAGATCGACCTTGCCCGGTTATAATGTTCTTACTTGGTTTTTCTGATCTTTTGATCGTTTTGAAATTGGCCGCGTGATATTTCTGCTTCTGTTGTTCAGCCCCATCTCCCTCTTCGTTTGTTAAGAAAAATGACGCTATGCTATGTCTAACTCTGTCGATGGCTTGGTGTGCGTGGTACATTACAGGGAGAACCAATTAAGCAAGGCGGAATATACAGACGGAATTGGCATTTTTTCTCTTCTTATAATTCTACTTCTTTGCTTAGCTTTTACGGTGAGGAATTATAAAAAAAAAACATATTAGCGATTTTTCGCTATTTCATGATTTTTTTCCCTCTTCGCAAAGAACAAAGATAAAAACAGGACGACGCGAACCCACTACACCTATACGTTACAGATGTTTTCTGAAAACTAAACAGTTGGCTTTTAATCATATAGCACTGGGATTGATTTGCAATTCATTTTAAAATATTATACATACTTTATAGATAAATTCATACGTTAATGTGTTAATATATTATATATAATAAAAACAAAATGATATACATTAAAATTCAAAGTAAAAAATGAAAACATGAAATTATGTCAAATTATTTCTTCATTTCATTTTATGAAAAATATTATATCGATTTGTTTCTGTTTACGTTTAAATGATTTGAGCGATTGATTGTCAACAAACAAACGTCAAATTTCCCCCTTATTTTTGAATTATTTTTTCGAAGTAAATTTCAAATTACGAAATAATTGAAGATTTGAAAAAATACACTACTCACAATCAAAGGGCTTTCAAGGTACGCCGTCCAAATAAAAGCCAGCAAACTGAAGGAAACATAAGGAGCGCCTCGTTTTGGCTGAAGCAATTTTTTGAACCCCTTTCATATAACAGTTAATATAAAAACTGAATCTTCATATGGTAAAGAGTATAATTTTTAATATTTCGTAGTGAAAATTGGTTCATAATGGTAAATTGACAAAGAAATCCTCTTTACCGAATTTTCACTATTTATGGAGTGTCACCCTAGGCGAAGTGGTATAAGCTATCTAATGACGACTATAATCTCCGCACTTGTTTTATTGTGATATTTTCGTGTTATCTGTTTCAGTGAATTCTTGTTAATTTGTTTAGCAATGGCCATCATGCAACCGGCTGCTTTACTTTATGATATCGGCACCTAAAACATGAATATGTATTTAGTTTTTCAATTTTAACAATTTTGTTTCCTAGAAAATCGGGCAGTTTTCATGTTTTATCAAATGCGTGATCTCCTTAACAATGCACAATAAACAATGTAACGATACTGTCTACATCCTGGAAAACCCCAAAATGCGGCTGTTATCATATAGTGTGCCACACTTCATAAAAACACTTAGCAAGGAGATAATATTGATGTTGTTTGCCGATTAAAATAATGTACATTTCTGATGTAAATTAAATATAAAGGTTTTTTTACATAAATTTCTTTAGTTTAGAAAAACATTTTTTTTTAATTGCTCATCAACTCCATACAATTCAATTAACACCTTTTTTTGTCTTTTATTCTCATTCCATAAAAAAAAAAAAATAACGATTACTTCTTTCTTACATATCGGAAAAAGTATTCGTCAGGTTTTTCGATGACTAGTCAATAAATCAATAGCTCCGTGCTTCTTCGTGCGATAGCCATTCGGATGTCTTAACTTCTTTCCTTATGTTCGCATATAAAATTATTACGTAATCAGCAAAATTGCCGTCTAAATGGTTCCTTTCTTTTTACAATCTTCAGAATCTTATACCTTTTCCAAAATCTTTGTTTTCCTTGAAAATGTTTATAACTTGTTCAAACTGAGCTGTTCTTAGACTTCCTCGTTTTTTTTTTTTTTTTTTTTTTTTTTGCGAAATCGCTTTTATGTTGATCACGAAACTTTTTCATCTTCATTTTTCTCATTCCACAATTAATGCGTCCAGCCATTTATTCGCCATTTTTTCATCTCTCGTACAGAAAATCAGCGCCGACCAAAAGCCAACAAAAAAAATCGTCAAAATGTGTGCCGATATTAAACTCTTTCTTCCCCGAGACCTTAACAACCCTGTCAATACAGTGCTGCGTTCTTATTTAAGAAAAAAGAAATGAAACAAGATGGCTAAGCTAAAACCTCATATTACATCCATTGATTCAATAAATAGAAAATTCCGGGAAAGCGAGGGTGTTGAGGACATAAACAAATATTATTAATTTCAAAAACAATTATTCATTTGTTCGACTAACACAAAGCAACCTTCTGCGGTGTTCAACATCGTTAAATATAAGATAACAATAACTATTTCATTGAAATTAATAACAGCAGCAGACCTAAAGTAGTTTATTTTGAACATTCATAAAGACGCAATACTTATTAATATGATGACTTTAGGGAAAATAGCCTAATTTACCTTAAGATGAGTCGACTATTAAAATTTTGATACGCCTTACCGAATCCAAAAAAGAAAAAAAGTACTGACAACCATTGATGTTTTTACAAGCAGCGTGGAGAGGCTAAAAAGTTCATACTTAAAGTGATAGAACGATAAGTTAATTGCGATATAGTGCCTCGGTATTCGATGTGAGGTATTAAAATTAGTTTCACTAAAGAAAATAAGTGACGAACCGCAAGGGCCACCCCCAGTTCAAGTCTCCGCTTATAAAGAGATGGGATATTAATCAATTTCATACCATTAACATAAGAAGATAGATTACAAATGGGGTTCCATCCTATTCCTCATAACGTAAGTATGAGAAATTTTGCACAGACGCTATTACATTAATATCATATTCATAGGCGCGAAGCAACACTCTTTACGTAAAATATCAAACACCTTGTATGGTCTTCCCATGTATATTGTTAATATGTATATATTGCTAATTTCTTGAATATAAAAGTTTCTTACATTTACGTAGATTAACAGACATGAGATGTGTTCTACTGCAAACCGCTAAGCTTTCTAAATGTTGCTTTGAATGATCTGTTTCTAAAGCGAACAGTTTCACATCATCAGCATACATTAAAACGCCTATATAAAGTAAAATTGTAAGCAATTATGGAAAGCCATATATAGTAATAATAGTAGTACAAACAAATCATATAGCTTAGGTATATTAAATGTAGCTACAGCCCTATTATTTTCTATAGAATTTTCTACCGCTATTCTTTAAAATGGGTGCGGCCACTTGTCCATCCAACATCAGTTGCTGGCAATAGGTTAAATATATCGGTGAGGAGTCGAACAATATATTATCATAATTTATGAGCATCGACGGAAGTATGCAATCTGGACCATGGGAATGGAAACACTTTACAGATACTAGGCCATTACGCGTTACTGTTTAGAATAATAGTTTCTTATAGAACATATTACTCGAGGGAACACGACATTAGTTTATTTTTGAGATATGGTAACATAAATAAATTTAAGTAACGCCATCTGTGAACAATTGCAAACAATAAAGAAAAATAAATTAAACACGTAGTTAGTCCATACTTAAAAGGCAACGTGTTTTAATATAGTTATACTCTGACTGTGGAAAGATGTTTTTAGGGAGGGAAAGAATTTTGCAATTGCATTAGATACGATCGTACGGTCCGTTGACTCATCTTCTTTAATGCGCATATAATTAGCGCGAATGCATACAAAATTTTCGGATTTCTCCGAAAGCTAATGCTCATTCGTTGCAAATTGGAGGAGTAGCACGGTCTACTCATTACCAGGAATTGAATTTTCTCAACAATATAGGATGAAAAAAATTGGTCAGAGAACCACTCATCTTAAATTTTTTAAAAATTCCGCTTCTATGATTCCTTATCTGCTTTATTTCCTTACTATACCAGACTGAGTTATCATTACTACTATTCATTATAACGCAAGGTACGAGCAGCGATATGGCGTCATCAAACATAGCGTAAAAGGTGATAATATTATTATCCAACGTTTCACTTGAGCAGACCTTGTCCTGTGTTCATATTGAAATAGTCGCAAAGTTTGTTTTTTAGAAACAATTATTTTATCTTTAAATACATTTTTATATTGAAACTTGGGAGAAACATATTTTCTAAGCAATATATAGGAAGATGTCCCTGTGAACACTATTACTTGGAACTCACAGTTCAAGCTTTGAAGGAAAACTTTAATTCTCCTTATATTTTGATAACAAATCAAAAAGGAAACAGATGTCTAGTTTTTTAAAAGATAACCTGAAATACCAGTAGATGCGGAGGACATGAATACAGTAGCTTTTTCTGGCTTTTTGTAAACAAAGATTCGTTAATCAAGGCACCCTCAGATAGCAGAGATTTGTCTTATATCCGTTCAAATTGTTCTAGAGAAACAGCGATTTTAAAAGACCAAATCTTGTGCAGTTGTGCAACATTCATCTTGGATATATTCAATTTACTCAAATTTAAAAGCGTTAACTTTACTTTGAGAAAGTACATTATTATTTACCGTGCCCGCAAACGTGTCAGAAAAAACTCTGCGCAACTAAGGAATTCCTTGACGGAACTACAAATAGTTCACAACTATTATTGCCCGTCCGAGCAGATTTTATAACTGTCGTTGAAAACGATGCAGAGGCTATTGAATCCAAAGGAATTGAATGCACTGTGGGCGGAGAGGCTCCATTATCTTGTAAGGAAGCGTTTTGCTGCCTTACTAAGAAACGAGTCGGTCCGCACAATTGATAAGATTACTTTGTTTTCATATACCCATTTACACACACATACACATATATACACACCTACACACACATACATACATACAAACATATATTTAATATATAAACATATATTTAAACATATACATAAACATATATATAAACATATATATAAACATATATTCAATATACTTGATCATTGAATAGAGTATCATTGTACCTACGGAGAGTAAACATACATACATACAAACATGTATTTAATATATAAACATATATTTAAACACATACGTAAACATATATTTAATAATATTTTCAATCATTGAATAGAGTACTAGGGCATTAGACTTTATAAAAACATCTCCTACATAACTGTAAATAGGCAAAGCTAGTTAAGTATGCGTTAATCTGCATGAAATATACCTAACGGTTAACATAGAATAAGTAGAATATAAACATATATCNAACATATATCACATAACTGAAAATAGGCAAAGCTAGTTAAGTATACACCAAACTGCATGAAATATACCGAACGGTTAACATAGAATAAGCAGAATATATACACGCATAGCAATAAGAAAGCAGGTAGATGTAAGTATTATACGTAAGCCTATGAAGGAAAATAAACATGTTCGACCAGACAAGTATGATCGAACTTAAGCTGGCACATGTACGAGTAGATAGATAAGGATAACATTGTATAACGGTATAGTTTGGTGGCCAGCACTATAAAGGAGCGTATCGCAATACGCTCAGTCTTTTATTGTGTCATAGTCGCCGCAGAGGTAAGTACTGACTATACTACAAGCTGACTTTGACTATTAGGGTTTTTTTTGTTTCACTTTATGGATAGGGGATGAGCTGTTTCAGCTTTAATCGCCATCCCTGAAGGACTGGTAAACGCTCTTTTTGTTTTGACTAGGACCCGCGGCTGCTATGACCCTTGCAACGTATTCATATCTTTCAGTAAAACCGGGGAATCGAACAAAACACGTGCGGAAAAAATCCTTCTATTATATAGCAACAAGGTCGGGCCACCAACCTGGTTTTTTTTCCCGCCTACCGCTTTAAAATAAACAAGAAAAACCATTTGTAATCCTCCACAAAAATTAAATAGAATAATATAAAGAACTAAAGTAAAGTACGAACAACCCAAAGGTCCAATCAATAATAAATTGTCTTGGGAGCGGACTCTGGATTGGCATAGATCTACCCTGCCCAAGAAAGTACCGTTACAATCTTCAATAGGAACCTTGGGCTTTTCTGGGCAATCAGAACAAGCATCTCTACTGCATTAGCATAGTTGACTCTGAGACTACTACCCACGTTTTTATTCTCAGCAACAGCGGAGACTTGCACAATTTGTTTCGAAGCGTTATGCCCAATAGCTGATACAGGATTAGGCGAAGTGAGGTGTAGCAATTCAACCAAGGCAACGCTAGGATTTAACCCAAAGGAAGAGGTAGCCACGGAGTAGGAAGGAATATGAAGGTTACAGAGACCAGAACTGGAGCAGAAGCAAGAGCTTGATGCGAGCCCGGCGAAGAGAAACTGCAAATAACGCCGCAAAATGTTTTCTGTCGAAACTCTAATCAATGGTTACTTTAGGTCCAGATCACTATTTAAAACAAACACAAAGGTTCTTAGTGGGGCATTTGAAAGTGCCGGAAGAATATTCTTATCATTATAAAGTCGTGCTGCATTCTAAGTGTATGGAATTAAAAAGCAGTATGTGTCATATGTCTTTACAAATAGTTTTCAAACTATATATCCAAGTTATCAACACTTTACGTAGGCATTAGATGTGCAATCTATACCTACCGTGGTTTCCAGTTTTAAGGTTTACTGCCCAACTCAAAGGCTCCGAAACCTACCACACTTTTAATTTGGTCACAATTATTCGAAGCAATGCGTCTTTTGAGCCCAATAGCTGTAACAACAAAAATTTTGCTTCAAGATTTACAGCTGATGAAATTGGATTGATCTGTTCCCGTCGCACATATGCCTAGCCATAACCTACCCCAATCACCAACGCACTTAGCATTATGACAAAACACTTAACGTGTATTTTGTTAGTAGACGATAGCAATAGTTCTAAAATATTATATGATTCATTTAACTCTACCATTCTCTTGACACCATTTGTATTTCAAAACCAAACGAATAGCAATTCAACTTTCTAGTATTAAATCAATATTCCAATATAGTATTATTAATATAAGCACTGTAAGATATCGTTGTGATAAATTTGTATAAGAAGACAAATTTGACCAATAAAGGTCACCAATGTTAAACCAACAGCCATTGCGTGCAAATGCTGTTTTATTATTTGATATAGTGACTGATTGCTTATACTTGAGTGCACATCATGTCGAGGTACAGTCTAGCCATTCACGAGTTGTACCGAAAAAAGTTGACATTTCTAGGGGAAAAAATGTAGAATTGTAAGAGATTATAGAAAATTAAATGAGGTAACAATTGTCGATAAATCTCTACATCTAAACATAGACTCAATATTAGATAAATTAGGATGGGCACAATATTTCATAACTGTATAATTAGCCAAAGAGTATCATCAAATGCTAATCAGAAAACGAGACAGAGAAAAGTCGGCTTTCGTAACGCCACATGGACTGTTCGAATTTATTAGAATGCCATTTAGATTGAAAAATATCGACATCCCAAAGGCTGATGAGCAAAACCTTAAGCTGTCTGTGTGTAGTATAACTTCACGGTATTTTGACCTTTAGTACATCTCTGCACAAATATGCAAAGGCAATAACGAAGATGTTCACAATACTTGAACAAACAAATTTGCAAACTCAACTCGACAAATGTAACTTTAAGCAGAAAGAACGGATATTTAAATGAAAGTAGAATTGAAACCAAATCCAAATAAAATTAAAGTTATTCAATCATCGGAAATACCAAAACTGCAAAAAAA
Source organism: Glossina austeni (assembly GCA_000688735.1). Classification (NCBI taxonomy): domain Eukaryota; kingdom Metazoa; phylum Arthropoda; class Insecta; order Diptera; family Glossinidae; genus Glossina; species Glossina austeni. The sequence continues at coordinate 719,978 of KK502441.1, forward strand.
AAAAAGCAATTTAAAAGCTTTTTAGGTTTGACGCGATATTATAGAAAAGTATTACGCCAAAGTAGCTCAACCAATAACCAAATGCGAATTGAGACATTTGAAAAGTTGAAAACTTTGATTAGCTCACATCCAATTTTAAGGTATTCAAACTTTCAGAAACCACTCACACTTACCATGGACGCTTAGAATTACGCGATCGGATCTGCCTTATCACAGGAAGCGCATCCAATGTATATTCAGACCCTACCTTTACGGAAGGATATTTAAAATTTAAATCGACCACCAACCCATTAAATTCTTAAACTCCAAGGCATCAGAGATGGCTCTGTAAATTAGGAAAGCATGCTTTCGATACAGAATACATAAAATGCAAGGAGATCCAAGTAGCCGATTTTCTAAGCAGAATATAACATAACGTTGACATTATTCAGAAAAAAAAGGGAAGTGTAAATTCCAATGCGAACAAATTTTTTCGTCAAACAATACAGAGCAAAGCGATATATCGATGGTAACGATGCATTCGGCAAAAGAAAATCTGCACGATCATTTCTATATTTAAAGTAAATAATAAATAAAAACTCCAATTATATTCATCAACAACAAAGTTGAAGAATTTAAAACTCTAAATGGAAAAAGGAATTATCTTTATAGCTGAAAGTGATTTTGGCCAAATGGATTGAATATATATATATAAAGTATATTATGAAAGGTAAAGCACGAATATATTCGGAATTATCCAAACGTAATTATAATAGAAAGAAATTGATAGAAATGTTTTCTAATAAAGTTTACTAAATACGCAATTGGAGCCCAAGATATTAAAATCGCAGTTGATAATTAATCAGTGCGAAATATGTAAGGAAGTAAAGTATGATAGGAATCCTATTAAAATGAAATTTTCGCACACAAAAATATCATCAACAAAAAATTAAATAATACATGTGGACACATATATTATAACAGAATTTCAGTTTTTGACAGTAAGAGATAAATTTTCAAAATCCGGTGCAGCTTATCCACTAAATGATAGAAACCATTTGACTTTAATTGAGCAATTACAAGATCATATTAGGAAGATAGGAAAACCGAAGAAAATAACAGTTGATAATTAATTTGAAACAGCTACAATAAAAGAGTTTTCAGATAATGAAGATATTGACCTACATCTTACTAAGCCTAATACTCATAAAGGAAATGCTGGTATTGAACGACTACATAGTACAATAGAATAATAGTTGAACAAGAGTTATTAGTTGCTAGAAAAAAACTAATGACTTTAATGCCAGGACAAAATACAGCAAGTAAGAAAATTACATTCGATAGTGGTTGAATCCTTTACACCCAAAAAAAAAAGAAGAGAACTGAGTTTTCATAATGTATAATATACGGTGGGCAAGGCAGATTTTTTCTATTTTCTAAATAAAAGTGGAAAGTTGTATGGTGAATGTATTGTATTTTATGAGTAACAAGTAAAAAACAAGGGAAGCAAAAAAGTGCACAGCTTTTGTTATAGGCGTGTCGTAGTTACGTTCTTTGAAAATTGTGGGTCCTCTTCAAATTCTCTTGCAAATTTAAAGGCGACATCCTCATTTTTGCGCACCGGAGAATGTTTACTACAGGTATTATACGGTTGCGCAGAAAGACAAATGCACGAATAGACATGCTTAGGTGAGTTTCGAATTTGAAATAGCCAAAAATTTATATACTTTTTGGAATGTTTGAAGCTTGTTTCTGCGTCTTATGAAGGTATTGGAAAAAAAATTAGTATATAATATTGGGTAAATTTTTTCCACTTCTGTACAGGTGCTACGATATCACCCAAATGTTCAAATTTTTGTACATTTATCTGCCCCAGTTCGTGAGTAATGAGCAAAACAACAAATTTTTTGTTCCTTTGAAAAACAGAGGTATTCTCAGTTTACGTAATGCTGGGATTGTGCTTCTACCAATTGGCCCCTCTTCAATACCAACCTAGGTGCAAGAACATTTCAATTTAAAGCCGATAGCTTTATCTTTGCGGCCAGGAGAACAACACCCACTACACAGACGGACAGATGGACATGTTTAAATTGATTTAGGATTTGCTATTGATCAAGAATATGTATACGTTGTGCGGTTTTGATGCTTTCTTCTGGGCGCTACAAAAGTTTTGAAAAAACGAATATAGCCCTCAACCTTCGGTGATGGGTATAAAAATGAAATAAACTCAGTAAATAAACTCTTAGAAACAGAGAATAACAAAAATATATATCTGAAGCAGATTTAACTAATATACAACTATTAAAAAGTAATGTAGTATCTGCAAAATACAGAATTGTTCATCCAAATTTTTTAACTAATAATGGAATACAAAAATATAAAATTGGCTGTAAGAAGCTCAAAAATATTCAACAAATAATTATTTAACAACCCATATTTCATTTATGGAATTGAAATACCTAAAACGTCCATAATGGTAAAGTAAAGAACTATTCTATCCGCACCCGTGCCGAATATAGAAAATAATGAAATAGACAATAATATTGAACAAATTTTTGAATTGGAGATTACATCTTATAAATTTGAGGAGAACAAATATTTTAAGAACCTACAAATAAGTAGTCATTGCGTAGTCAAAAATAATTGCAAGCTATTACAGAATACAAAATTTTGAAATATTAGAATTAGACACGGACACAACTATTAATAAAAACGCTATCAATATACAGGTAAATCAAACTTGTAAGTCAGAAAATATCGTTTTATTTTATTATTTAATTATTTACAGTATCTGCTCAATCAAGGTAAAAGATTATTGTTGGAAACTCATAATAAAATGACATATGTATGTAATAGATTGATGATTATTGTTATAATTATCACTTATACTTGAACGGTTTCCTTTTTTTCTTTGGTGTTAGTGGTCAAAGTGATGACTCGAAGCAAAAACATTATGTTTATAAGACAAGACATTTCACTAGGGACATTTGCGCAAAAAAATTATCATGCCGCAATGCAGGACCCGGAACATAAACAAACGCTATGAAAAAAAGTAAGTGTAACAAGAACTGAAAAGAACACGTTAGCTGAAGTGTGTACAACACGTATCCGTAAGACTACGCACTATGAACGTTTGTGTGCGATAGTATGCGTATTGGATCTGTGCGTGCTTATATTCGGACTATGGTTGAACTACACGTATGCGATTGAGCGTGCTTTTGCTTAAACAATTTCACCTACAGTGAGTCTTAGTAATATTGCCTTTTTTCGCTCGACAAAAAGTAAACGCTTGTTAAATCTAGTCCATTGTTCAAACATAAAAATTTGCTTTACTATTTTGTGTTACTACTGTGTAACAAAACAAAACATTATTCTAGTAGATAAGAAAATTAAATAACTTCAATAACACAAAAAACATAGCGTCATTAATATTGGATTTTTTCTCATTTAAGCAAGGATACAAAAAAAAAACAACATATTACTAAAAATTAATGTTCGGTGGGGTTTCGTTTTTGCTTAATAAGGTCTTTTAAACGTTTTGACATATTTCGTATATTTCTTCTTGTGTAGGAAACAAGGATCTTACTCCATTCTTCTAGAAGCCTATTTTTAAGGTCTTGGACGGAAGAGATTGAGTTCGCACATGGCGCATAAGCAATAATTTTCAATTTCCGATTTATCTGCGCTTGACCGTGTACTCTTAGTGTTTTGATGAGCAACTTCCACATTTTCATTTGGTCAAAATGTGATTTAAATAAAACTAACCTGAGCACGAACCCACGCTGAATCGAACGCAGGGCCTCACACAAAGAATCCATGTTTCGATGACGGCACCTTTGCCAACTGTTATACTACAGCGATACCCCAATCTTTTGCGACTGCATATCATTGCTGATGTGCGTCCACTTGAAGTGTGTCATAAAGTATAAAGTAAAATTTCATTAATAATCTGTAATAACAAAGTACGACACACTTCAAAACGCTTCGAATTGCATTTCTCAATAATTTGCCAATTTTCATGTATAACAAATGCAATTCGAACCTAAGCGTCCCATTTACCAATTTTACTGACTACAGGATTCGTACACATCTAAGATAATAATTAAGCTAGAAAATAAAAGGGAAATAAGGAACATAAAGTAAAGAGAAGCAGATTGTAATTCAGAACTCATAAGCGTTCGAATCGCAAACATTTAGATAGGCACTCCTCTAGTCGAATGAACTTTGGCACAACATGAAGGAAAGAAGACTTGGTGCTTTGACGCCGAGCTGCTTAGGTGGATTTCTGCTTAAAGATCTCTATAGGAGGAGATACTTTACATTGATCCTTTTCAAAACCATAACATTACACCTTGCTTCAAACTGGCGTATATATTTAATATGCATTTCTATATTAGTTAATTCAAATGCTTTAGTTTAATATATCATGTTTTTGCTTTCCTTAAACAAGTATACATATGAAGGTAAGCAAGAGAGTATTTACTTTTGAATTTTTTGTGTTGGATCGTTTACTTTTCAACTTTTCTTTACAATCAGACTTAACATATTTTCTGAAATTGGCTTAATTTTTCTACATTTGCGTATTTCTAATTACTAATAATTTTTTACATTTTTTTTCCCGAATTTCTAATACATAAATTTTTGCTATTTATTAGGCACACCACCCCTGAGATATTGCACTAGGCGCGGAAACGATTATTTTAAATGGCTGCATCCGTTCGTTACAGTTCATAAAAAGATCTCCGTCCATACAAACCAACCCTCTTATGGTTTGCTTAAAGCCTGTGATCCAATGTTGGAAAACTTAGTTTGTCTTAAGGGCTGACACAATGAGGCGTCATTTTTGATTTTGGGTTAAAAACTCCCAAGTGGTAACCACAGTGGGCAGCCGCACTACCATATTGTTTCGCACGAAAACGTAAACAAAAAAATGTAGTGTTAGAACCAAATATAAAAAAAAACCAATTTTACAAGCGGAGTACTTTCACAAAAATAATAGTTTTGGTTGCTGAGAACACTGAGGAAAGAATAAGGAAATAATTTTACATTCGATATTTTTGTGTTAAAAATTTTAAGAAAAGTGTATATAAACTATTTAAAATAAAATGGTGTATCTGCTATTAAATAATAAGAAAAATAACAAAGAAAATATTACTGAAGAGAAAGATCATAATTCCTATGTTCTCGAAGATATATAGAGAAATTGGTCTTCAAAAGAAAATTTAACAATTTTAATAAGAAATTGTAAATATATGTAAAGGAAAATTTTACTTTCATGTAAATCCACAGAAATATTTCTATTTATTTGCAGATCAAAACAAAACAAATTTGTAGAACAAAAACTTTTAACTTGATCTGTCATCGCTTATTTTTGCTGTTATTATGGGTTCTACATGGATGGTTCAATTGTCAAATGGGTTAACTCCATAAAACAAGAACGATAAAATGTTATGTTGTTTTTTAAAATTCTTTTCAAGTTAAAAATTAAAGAATACAATGTAGACGCCTATTGATTTGACGACAGATAGAAACTATAAGATGGAATAAACTTGGAGTAACTGTTATTATTACTAAAATTTTTTCGTGATTGGGGGAGTTAATTGATTTGGCAACTCGAAGAAAATTGGATGGTTCAGTTGTAGATAATCACAAGTTTTGCATGTATCTTTAGGAGGTTGCTTAAAATGCAAATTAAATTTAGTCGAGAATATATTGTGATAATATTTTTCTTTCACTGGTTCTATATTTTCTTCTGTACATTGCGTGATGTAGAGTTCTTAGATTTTCTTAATATTTAAGCCTGAACTTAAATATTTTCTCCTTGGGTTATAAGCTCTTATGTAGTGGCTTGTGTATGCGGGAAATGAGTTTATATGTTTTATAACATATGTGTCACCAATTTTGTTACCTGGAGCATGGCGACTACGATGATCAATCAACAATGAAACTTGTTCCTTACAACAGCAGTCGTATAGTCGTCCGTTGCTTATCTGATAAGTATCCTTAAAATATTTTTTGCAAACCGAAATATCATCTTTTCCGAGTCTTCGATAATAATACATGAAAGAACGTGATCTCTAAGTTTTACTGTTATCCTTCGGACGCCTTCTTTTTATTTCTTTGACTTTAACGCACCTTCTTAAAAAATATTTTGCTCAACGTGACTCTCTAACTGATAAAATGCCTTCATGGCAGTTTTTCTTTCATCCGAAATGATTTTCTCATTGTACTTCTGACGACATCGACATGGCAGATTAGTAAATGTTTTTTCAGATATTAAACGTCCACTTCTATTTCTGTATCCTGAACCTTTTATTCTGTTATGCTTTTGGACATTTCGGTCCCATTTACCAGGATTGTGGCTTCTTCTTCGTCCACTCGGATTATTTGCTGCGATTTTTTCATTGCTGTAATCAGATGACGATTCCGAATACATACAAAATCGTTTTCTTGAGCCGAGCTTCCTGCCAATAATTTATATCGAAGAACCATCCGATTCATTATTTTTCTTACTCAAATAATTCTTATTAACATTTTCCATCTTAATGTTATAACGGTTTACTTTTTTTAAAAACAGAATTCACAATAAAATTGAAATTTACAAGTATCTTAGCTTGTGGCAGTTCGAATGCAACTAATTTATATTTTATCTTTCTCGTACTTAGTTCGTATGAGCGATAACAGCTCTCGTCTAAAGGGAATAATGAAATTAAACGAACAACTTACAGATGTCCCCGTAGGAGAGGAAATATAGTTCAGCGATAACGATAAATAGATTTTTATTATGATATAAATACATTATAGTATGGAGTTCATCAGATTGGCTTCAGATTCAGATTGGAAAAAGAAAAAGAAAACAGATTGACAAGCGGGTAAAAAAGGAAAAATTAAGCGAAAATACGATGCAGATAATCTCAAAATTCTTTAATTTAAAATAAAAATTAAGTTTAAAAAGTTCATTTCAATATGTTCTACATTAACCAAAAGCCTGAAAATACAAATATTTTTAAATTCGTTAAAAATTTCCGCAATCTTCATCAAAAGTCTGTGTCTCTCTGTTTTTTTCTCCGTCTCCCTGCCTAATTGAGGGGACATCATTAATAGTGCCTCGTTGCATCATTGCATGCAACGCACAGATTTGAAGCAGCTAATCAACACAGCTATAGTTTTACCAGGCAAAGAAAAAGCACGACATATTTGTTAACCATTATTGAATTTCATGGGCGTAATATGGACTACACTTTCGCTGAATACCAATCACCCCCAATATGAACAAATGCGTTTTTATTTGGTTAAAAAACATTTAGTTCCGATGTGTAGTCCTAATGGTTTATTAAAGATGAACATTTATAAAAATATTGTTTATTTGTATATTTTTAACCAAATACTGCCCGGAGGCAGTGTTGAACGTTAAATGCCATAGTTGAAAATACTTAAATTCAGAAAATATGTAAGTTACGGCCACAATAATAGACAGAAAAGGAAGATTCCTTAACAATTACTAAATTAAATTAAATAGATGAACGATTACATATATAGCAATGTACTTTTATTATATACCCTTTTCCCAGCAAACCTTTCTGCGGGCGGAAGGAAGACCAATAGCCAGCATGGTGAAGAATGAACCCAGGGGAAAGTCCCCTATCGGTTAGTTAAATTTTCGTCCGCCTGGTATTCGGTAAGGAGCAAGTGCATGCAAATTCTTTGGTGTAACCGTTCTAGGAGTGTCCGCGAACAAGTTATAGAACCCCTCCCACACCACATGCACTAGCTAGCTCAGCTATGGCACGTACGCTTACCTCATACGCCTCCATTCCTCTTCAAGTGGCACAGCAAGGTTGACCGAAACTTTCCATATATAACAGGATTACCATTTAGAGGACTGTCAGCATAAATTTTATTTATTATTTTTGTTACAATATAAGTAGATACATATATTTATATATTTTTGTGTATTAATTGATCCATAATCTGCAAGTTTCCATTTATTACTCTCTAACAAAATCATTTAATGAATATATTTCAACCTTAATATATATATGATAATATATGATCTATATTGCTTGTTTTTCATTTCTTACAAATAACGCATGGTACGAACCAGAATTACCAATGACATGATATAAAGAAAATGTATATAAGTGTAAGTTAAACGTAAATTAGACAAATAATTTCCAATTCTAAAATAAACTGTCTTTACTTCTTCTTATGCATTGTTTTCCATTGGTTTTATTTGTAGGTATACGTGCAAAACCATATGCTTTGTGAATTCACATAAAGTTTTGTAAAAATTCGGCAAAGTTGCGGTTCCAACCCGAAAATAGGATTAACGCCTCATTATGTCAGTCCGCTTACTTATATCGCCTAAGTAAACGAAATAACCCTACATTCTCTTGATTTCATCTCGTTTGCCTCTATATATTAGGCGTTCCGGAGCGTTTTTATTTTTGCATCGAAGTCGTCAAAGATGCCATTAGACTTTTTGACGAACTTCAAAATCGTGTCTGTACAGGATTCGATATTTTGAAGCAAATGCCTTTGATCATTACGAAAAGTCTCCTTACTGTAACTTCCAACAATCTATTCCCATATCCTAAGCCTACTAAACCATCCACTATGTCATCTGCTTTATTAAAAGTCAAAGCTTTCCCAATTATGATTTCATCTATTATGATTTTGACAAAGTGAACTATTGATGAAAATGTACAAATTTGAAATGATTTGATGATTGGAATTAGTAGCATTTGCTTAATATAGTGTTTAATATGGCAATATAGTGTTTAATTTTGGAGTTTTTGTGTTTGACCATCCACTTTTACTATTTTGGTGCAAACCTTCCGGTACGAGTAGATTTAAAACATATTCTTAAATTGACACAATTTCTCTACATGTCTGTCTTCTTCTTCTTCTGTTGTTCAGCAAATTAATAACCGAAAATTCGCTGGAATATGTGTATCTATTTACTAACAAAAATTAATATTATACTTTTTTTTCTAGTATTTATTTTTCCCACTTATTTTATTTTCTAAATTTATGAATTTTCTATTTTTGCGTTACACCTTAACTATATTTTGTCGACAAGAAAAGAATATTTCGGATATTACATTTTATTTGCATTTCAATTTATGCATATATATAAGGTTTTTTGGTAAGTAGAGAATCAAGACAGGTAAACTATTTGCTTACGCTCTAATATCAATGCTAAAAATCAATGACTTAAAGAAGTAAATGATTAAAGAAATGCATGTTTATAAACAACGCACTTATACAGAAAATCAATTAGAAAATGTGCATTTGCCATAAACCAAGGAAAGTGTCAACAAAGTACCTATGCTTTAATGTGAAATCGTAAAAACGTTTGATAGACGAATCGCACGGGTAAGCAAACTACCTTAAGAAATTATATGTTTTGGGGCGACAGATGACTGATAACTGGGATTATGTACGGATAATATCACAGACGGACATGTCCATAGTAAGGGAAAAAATCGCTATATATATTTATATGCATATAAATGCGTATATAGGTAGGTAGGAAAGTTAGGATAATTAAGATTTAAGCACTTCCTTATTTATTACTGAACTGTATTCTATCGTATTATTTCGGAAATCCCAAATCCAGTTCATTCCAACCAATTGATTTTCCCAAATAATATATTCCCTGGAGAGATAAAACCCCAGTGCACATTCGCAGCGCGTCAGGCAGCTGCCGGCCAAGGAAAACGATTAGCGGAAAAGTAGCTTAACGGATTAAAAATGAAGTCATGAACTTAAGTAACAGCAATATGCTTGTAAAAATGTATATAAATAGACTATTGGCGGAAGGCAGAGTCAGTCGGAGAAGAACATTTGAATCGAAAAAGAATATTAGAATTGAGAAGTCGAGAGTATCGCCAAAGTAAAATGTAAATAATCCTACCCTTAAAGAAATTGATTGTAAATAAAGAATCTTGAAGTGCAAACGTGCAAGTGTATTTCCCTTAAAAAGAATATCCAAGATGCCAGAAAAGCGAATTTCGTAACAGTATGTATTTATAATTAGTTGTAATACTATATAATGTAACTAATTTACTTTCTTTTAATAAATATTAATAACAATAATAGAAAACGGCACAAATAAGTCACCAATCCCGAACTGTTTCTCAACAGTATTTTGCGATCCCTTTTTCTCAAAGTAAAATATCCTTCGAAGATATTAATACACATAAGTTGTCACTTATAGAACTAGGCTAAGACCTTGTATAGAAATTCGCATTATGCAACGGCTTTCATTTGAGGGTGAAAACGTTGGGAGTTGCAGCTTTACTTCAGAAAGGCGGCTTCGTGATTCGAAAATAGTGGCCAAAGCCACCAAGCCATTTTATGTGGCAGCTCGCCGTCAGACCGTGAGTAGTTTGATGGAACTTATGTAAGGAGAGCTTTTGGCCTTGCTTGGAACCTTAAAACTAATAGTTGGATCTTTATTGCCTTTGCCTTTAATGAGTGCAGTAACAAAACATGCCGTACTATCTTCTATTGCTTTTGGTGTAATTCGTCCAATTATTACAAAGGTCAAGAGATTTATGTGCTGAAAACTTCGCCAAACGTCTGCTTTCAGCATAGTTGGATTTTCTTTCGAAATCCTTTTAATTTACCTGCCGGGGAGAAGACGTGCCGCCTTATTAGCTCTTCCGGCGTATAATTAGGCAGTGAAAAGACATATTCAAATAAGCTTCATTTCAAGATTCCATTTATTGATTCAACTAATTTAATCCGAGTTGATGGGAAAATGAGAATTTGACTTTGACTTCGATAATTGGCTTATCATCACATTTAAAGTTCATTTTTCTATTAAGACGCATTAGCAACAAACGGCTTTGCATGCAAAGCTTTCCTGCTGCAATTCGACATTAGTACTGGTCTGCAGGTAAGCGAAAAACTATTAATATTATAATCGCAAAATGCATTTAACGTTTTCATTTAAAACCAAAATAAACTGAACATACTATAGGTAATTTTCGTTACGACTGCTTTCAGCCTAGCACGGCCTAAAAGATCATCGGAATTTTATTATCGGTCAGAAAAGGGTAATCAACCACCTATAATGTGCTGCATTTGCATTTCCATCGGTTTTTCAACAAAGGTTTTGCGTCTAGAAATTATCGCTGATGTATTAAGCTGTATTTTTAACCGCTCTGAAACGCTTTGCCTGCACCACTGGCATGCCAAAAATTTGCACTCGCAATGCTATGACTTTTAGAGTATCAATAAGCAATTAGTAGAGTTGAAAAGTTGTTCTTGGATCAATCTCATTTGCAACTGGTCCATCAGCTGGTCCAGTGCCTTGATCACAGAAATTCATTTCTGCAAGTTCTTTTCCACATTTAGCGTGGTCTGGGATGCGCGGCAGTGAAGGCAACAAACTTTCGTTTTTATCTACTGTTAGTCTATTTATTTTGATGACATACGCACATTGGTGTGTCAAACATCTGCAATTTTAAATTCCAATCCATTGTATGCATTTGCGGCGAATCCTAAGGATTTGAAGCACCTAACATCAGCTCCCGGTTTACATCCACAGTGGAACATGTGCTAACTGATATTATCATAAACCATTTAAATAGATTAGAAGACTTTGTTATATTCAATAAATCTTTTGATAAAGTGGACCAGCTCGTATCTTTTTCTTTTGCGAGAACATATAAAATGGCGTCTTTCTGCTCTCAATGCATTTGTGGGTAACCTGATTTTAATGAATGAATGCATTTCTTAAGTGGCAATTAGATTGAGTCACTATAATTATATGCGGCCAAGATGTAGCACTGCCAACACAAGGCGTGTCATCATGGAGTTAAATGTGTTCCCTATTGCTGATGAGTCTGTTGAGAACCAAGGTCTGCACACGGGGGGAAAGGATATTCGCAGAAGCTACACTTCCGAACGCACCAACTTTATTCTTATATATGTTGTCACGGTGTTTTCTCTCAAAGTTATTTGCTTAATTTGAGTATATTTCACACAAAATTCCTATTAGTTAAATTTGTCATTATTGTCATGAGAACATCAGATCTTTAGGCTGTCATTTTCTTTCGTTCTTTTTTGCACCAGCAAGACGTATTGGAAGCTCATTGCAGTAGCTTTATAAACATTATTTCTTATCATCTTGAAGCTGATAAACATTATTTCTTATTATCTTGAAGCTGAAAAGTAGGAATAGCATATGTTACTTTAATGCTCTTGCTAGTTTCAAATTTAAATCGAAAAAGTGTGCTGGACTTTGTTTTGTACCACTGAGCGGCGCAGTTACAAGAATGGTGTAAGTGCGAATGAAGAATACTTTTGATCGTTTTATCAATATCATTTAGATTAATGCATATAAAAAAAAAACATTTTTCCATTGTGTCCGAAAAGTCATTACCTTAGATGATTTAATTTCAATATGTACTTGATGTAAAAAAAATTTGGTTTTTCTATGTTTTATTGAAAATTTTTTTCGATTTATTCATTTAAGTTGACATATTTTTTTAAGCAAGTGTACTTATTTTTTTATATTTAATATACGCTGGCATTTATCAGTGTGGCTCAAACACATCCATATATTGTTGTCTCTTCTTCTCAAATCTTTTTCTTCTTCACGCTTTCATATCTTTTCACAGTGGTTTTCGTAGTTCAAAAACATTAAGATCATGAACGTGTGTTTGTTTGTCTCTACCATTTTCTTAATATTAAGACCTTTCAAATTTTTTGTTCTTTTTTTAAATCTTTTAATTCTTTTATAATTTAAGTTTCTTTTTATGTAATAATATGTTAAATTCGATAAAATATTGATGAATAGCGATTATTAGCCATAAATGTAGATGTATGTATATATATTGATTTTTATTTCGTTATTATTTGTTTTAATGCAACATTTTGGCAAATTATTCGGCGGAAAGGGAATAATAATAATGATAATAACTAATAAATAACTGAAATTAAATTTATTTGTTGTTTTTTTGTTACAAATTGTTTATTGATCGATTGATTTCCCTTATAAAAAAAGAGAACTGCAAAATACTTTTTTTTTATGTTTAAAAAAATAAAAATAACTAATAACACGAAATAAAGTATATAAGTATATACGTAGTCATATTACTATGCGTATGTATATAAAGAATTGGAAAAAAATTATGATTGTTGTAAAATTTAACAATCGGTATCATACCAAGCGGCCAAATTATTATTATCATTTGGTGGAGTTGGCATTGTGTCCAAATCGAAACTTAAAGCGCCAGCATCAATTTCGCCAACGTCCATATCTATAGAATATGGAGATGTTGGTGCTGCGTTAGGTGGTGCACCTCCCCCACCACCACAACCTACGGGACTACTTATTTCGAGTCCCTGCATTGAATCTATGGGTAGAGTATATCCTGTATGTTTAGAAAAAACGAATATAAAAGCAAATATGTTACTTATTTCTTCATTTTGTATTAATTTACATATTATTTGATAGTTTTTTCACAAGAACGACATACGCTAGAAAAAACAATAATTGTAATACTCATAACAAACATGCGCATTAACTGAAAAAAAAACATACCATGCTTTCAAAAGAAACAAAATGAAACAGATTCTTACAAACATTCGGGAGAAATTTTCGAAATTTAAAAAAAAGACTTCCAAAAAAGCTTTATAAGCCTTACGGCAAATCCTGAATTCGTCTAACGTCCTAAAATCCATACCTTCTATACCTACACAAAACAGTCAGGGTACATAAATTATGTAACACAGACGTCACGTAATAGGAAGCTAAGACAAGGAAAACACTAGTCTTAGGTTCCTATTACTTTCTTGTACCAACGGTTTCGGCGAGCATGGCAATAGTCATGTTATAGTTTGCTATGCTTTGGGCGAATGATATTTAAGGAAAATTTGAACGAAAGTACGCACAAACTCGATATTTAGGAAACATTTAAATCCTACCTAGATAACGACCTCAAGCATAAGTCCCGCTTAATTCAAGAATGACTCTTATATAACTGCCCCAAAGTGCTTCACCCCTTTCCCAATCACCAGTCACCCTATCAAAAATATGTGGGATGAATTGGACTGCTGTGTGAAAAACACTCAATCTCTTCCGTCCAATATCGGAAAAATAGACTATGTATAAGAAGAATGGAGTAAAATCTCTGTTTCCCGCACAAGAAAATTTATACAAAATATGTCAAAACGTTTATATGACATTTTTAAACAAAAAAGGTACCCCACCAAATTATAATTGTTAACAATATGCTGTTTTTTTCTTCGTATCCTTCCTTATATGACGAAAAACGCAATATTAATGACGCTATGTTTTTTGTGTTTTTGAATGTTTCGTTTGTTTTTCTTTTTATATTTTCATATCTATTCCCTAGTAGAACAAAATAGTAAAAAAAATTTTACATTTGGACAATGGAGTAAGTGTAACAAGCGTTTACTTTCTCCTGAGCAAAAAAAGCTAACATTAATGAGACTCACTGCACATACAACCTGTTCTTCTTCTTTTGGACTTCTTGCGTAATTGTTTTTATTGCAGAGAAAGTATAGGTAAAGGATAGAACAAAAGAAATGTTCATAAACTTCGTTAAAAGCTATAACAAATGATTTCTCACAACGTGTTAAAGAAAATTGAATAATTAAATAGCACATGAAAACTTTTTTAAACACTTTAATTTCACATTTCAAACATCCCGATATTTTAAGAATTTACATTATTAAATAAGACCCGTCGTAGCCCAAAACGCGCATATTCTTCCTCCCTCTCTTTCCAAGTCGCATCAAAACAAGTCCAACTATATTTAAGTATAGAAAACGGAATTGCAACAGTCTAGTTAGATAGATATGCAATTGCACTGTTCTTTGTTTTACTTTTTGTTAATGCACTACCTTGTTAATGTATAGAATTAATTCTTCAATTATTTAGCATAAAATTACTCTATAGAGCTATTCTATCAAATTTCTTCGCCTTGGATTAAAAAAAAATCTCATTAAAATTTCTGAGCAATATTTAGTTTTTTTCATATTACTACGTTACCCCTCGTGGAAATAATTTTGCGTTAATTAAAAGAACATGGACACACCGTAAAATGCTAAATTACTGGTTCATTTTACAAAAAATTTTTCACATCAAGTTTTCTCGAAATGTTGTTGGATTCTGAAGCCTATCAACGTAAATAAATATTATATTAAATATAAACCAGAAGTTAAAGCATATAAGAAATTAATTATACTACTGCATCGGGTAAATCTTAGACTTCTGGCATTTTAAGAAGTTTCATGTTCAATATGTCGACGTTTTAGAAAAGCGATGAGGGTTATCATTATTATTGTTAGCATCATTATGATTATCATACATATTTAAAAAAAGTATCATACCGATGTTCACAAGAGATCATAGATATTATGAATAAAAATATAAAAACATTTTTGAGCCTTCCTTAACCATTTTAACCTGCTTAGAAATGTATGTATCGAAATACAGGAATGTGTAAGGTCACATTTTCGTTTTAAAATTTACGAATTTCGCAAAACAAGAGGCAGACTAATTTAATAAAGAATCTCACAGCAGTTAAAAACAAGTGAACGTATTATGGATAAGTTAGACGCACACTTAAATGGTACGCAAAACAGTAAAATTAGCGTAATTTTCGCTGATGGCAGGGAAAACACTAACCCAACACAAGTGTTTATGATATTGCACTCGAGGTCTATGTTAGAATAGTAGTTTGCATAAAGAAAGGCCCATCCACGCCATCAAGGTATTCATTGTCTAACACTTGGCTGTAGCAAGAATCAACTAGAAAATTGAGATGTACGAAACCAGCCATAGGGTTTCGCCGATATTCTCACCATCCGAACAGAATTGGTTAAAAGGCGCGAACAGAACTGGTTAAAAGGTCTACATTTGCACCGATTGTTTGTGATGAAAGTTGCATTTTGATAGCGCTTACAAGTTTATAAAAAAATATCATGTTTGAAATAAACTGAACATAAAACTATATTATCTTTTTTGTAACTGTTAAACAAAAAGACGAAAAAATCAGATAAACAAATTGCCGTTAGTTTTAAGGTTTCGAAAAACTTCTATTTCAAACATATATATAAATATGTGTATAAAAAATAATAATTTTGTCGCAACATAATTTAAGATTCGAATATAAATTCATTTGTATATTAAATATATTATCATCACATAATTATATTATCATGCATATGCTTTAAGAAAAAATTTTAATATTTCACTTTTATTAAATAAAAAAACGGATTTTAAAGAACAGAATTTTTTAATACAACATAAAAACATTAAAATAATCTAAAATTGCAATTTTTTTTAAATATTTAAAATATGTAAATAATCACCTATACAAGAATGTTTGAACGGAAGACCACATGTTGATGTACTTTTAGTTTCGTTTAATAAAAAAATGGATTTCGTAAATATGTATTTTATTAATGCAATTATGTTATTATTTTTGGTGTAATTACTTGATACTTTAAGTAAACAAAGAGGCAATATTCACCTAAGAGCAAATATCGAATACCCATCATCCAAGCATATGGTATCGTCATATGTCGATGGATCGATCAAGATCGTTATTATGTAAAATTCATCCTTCTTTTAAGAATAGCTGTCCACTTTTGCTTTGTTTGAAATTATTTCGTAATGGTAATTTTTCTAACTTCTTTCACCATAGGACCGTAGCTTTTAAAAATTATTCGCAATATTTCTTAAAATCGCCTTCACATGGGAATTTCCATTCCAGTTGCGCTAATACAAAGTCATAGTCATTACATAAGTCCAACCAATCAAAGTGATTCCACGTTTTGTGCATTTTATGATAATGGCGGGGACCCAAATTTACCAATCATGGAATTGGCATATATTTCGTACAAATTGGAAGCCGCACAGCTCCCAAAAAAATTGCATTATTGCATACTATTTTCGTTGGCGGACATTCTTCAGTAAATCATTGACAACATCATTTTCAAATGTTTCATTGAGATGATTTCAATCTTCTTGCAACCACACTTGTTGTCTTAATCAGCACATATTCGTCACTAGTTTTTCACAGCGATTAAGAAAATATTTGCCTAGTTTTAATCTCTTATCCCAATTTTAGAGAAATAAGGAACAGATGGACGTATGGAGAATGAACTTAAACTGGTATTTACACTTTATGGAATTTTTCATAGGAATTTCCATTCCTTACACATAGAATGACGGAAGCACTACATTTGCACTCTTCGATGATGGGTACAAACATTGATAATGACAATTTTTTCTACTAAAAAAAGAAAACAAAAATTCTATCAATTTTTTTCAATCAAATTACATAACTTTCATTAATTGTTTGTTAGATGCGTGTACAAATGATTCAAGTTTCTCTCTTCCAAATATGACTTAAGGATGATATATGTTAGGCTGGCTTAACTGGATTTACATTTTTCAATTTTTTTTCCGACAGTTACAAACGCACGTTAGCATTTGACGGCCAAACAAAAGGAGATAAAAATAGATAAAAAAGAGCAGTAAATTAGTTTAAAGGAATATTCGTTATAAGGTGCTAGTTATGTCAGATTGGAATTGGAATTATTTACATAGAGAGTTTACATTTATCACGTGGTGGTTATGAATACTCTTGTGAAACGAATTTGCAAATGTTTATTGTGAGATATGTGCTTATAATTCAACACTCAAACTAACGACGAGTAGTGGAGTTCATATTGAGATTTAATTTTATAAAAATAGTCTCTACGCACAATGTCGCAGCGGAATACCGACAGATATAGCTCACAGTTGTTTTTTTAAACACGCATACATGAAATATATGCGATGTCATATGGGCAAAGTACGCGCCGCAAATAGATATGTCCGATGTACAAAACGGTAAGCGAAAGTTTCTGGTGATAGCATAATTTGATGGTGACGATTCCGATCTCTAAGATCTTCGACATTTTTTTTCTTTTTGCAATTCAATAGTAATGTCAATCAAATCAAGGCTTTGTCAATCCTGGATTGCTTTGTACAACTAGACAGGCTGAATATTACCTCAACATCAAAAGTGTTATATGAAATTTTAGAAATTATCCAATTTTGGCTACGGATTTGTACATAGGAACAATAGAAGCATTTCATGGTTCACAAATCAGCCAATAAAATCAATTTAAAATCCACCTAATCGCTTCGATTCACAATCATTGATGAGTTTGAAATGTACCAATCTAGGTTTCCATAAATGCGTGTATCAGATTGTATATACTTTTATTAGCTTGTACTACGATAGTGTTCCCTCTTAGCAAGGACTGTACTACTCCCTACACGCTTCATTTATCTACATTTTAGTATATTTGTAGCTTTTGTGAGCCAGACCATTCGGATTGAACGAGTTTACCTTTAATTGGAAGTAGTTTGATATTATGTTCATTTGGGTAAACTTGCTTTATTTAAGAGATTTTTTGAATTTACATATTTCATTTAGACAAACGTTTAAATTCAATGTGTTAATATGTTAATTATAAATAATTTTTAAATGATAGAGCAACGCAGAAATGTAAATACAGCCAGCGTGTTTTCTTTATATAAAGCTAACTTGCACAATGACTCGTAAAAACTATTTGATTCAATTTTTCCACCAGAAATTACAGATGTGAAACCATAACGGGTTTACCAGGAAAATTGCAAAAAATGTTCAATCTAATGGTGCCCTAGTTGGTTCACCCAAGTTCAGTTAAAATGTAAAAAAATTTGCTTGAATTTTTATATAAAAAGGCGATGATCTTTTTCCTTCACCTGTTACGACGTCGACATTTTTAAATATCCAAAATTTATAGAAGATACTGGAAGTTCTACCTATGGACATACTTAATATGTCAGTAATGTTATATTCTAGTTTTTAGTACGAGTGGCAGATACGTAAATACGACACCGGAGTTTGCACGTAAGTGTCTTGAACACAGCATGTAGAAAACATACATATTCTCTTGTTTGGGGATCTGATCACACTATAGATGCGTAATAACAACACATATCGCAACACAAAAATGCTTTAATAACAACGAAAATTTCGAAGATTTTATGTCAAATGAAGAATATTCGCTGACAGCATTTCTTTTTACTCAAACGACACAAAATAAAGTGTCTTTTTTTGCATCGCATCCTAACTAGGTGTGAACAGTGGATCTATTTTGAGGATTCCAGGCGTAAAAATTCTGCGGAACTGAATCGCTTTCGCAGGAAGACAACATTCTGTATTTTATGGGACCCTAAAAGTATGGTCTGATATTGACTGTTAAAATTTTTGGGTAATGAATATGTAATGAATTCCAACAGTTTGCTCTTCGAAAAATGAGCGAAATATCAAAAAGCCGAAAAAATGTCATTTTTTTACTTGACATGCAGTCATATTAACCATTCAAAAAATCGGTTCCCGAGGCGTTGGAAACGCCTAAGTGAAAAGTGCTAGCTCAAGCGCCTTATTCACGAAACTCGATTCATTCTGATTACCACTTATTTGCGCAGCTATTCACTTCTTATAAAAATGTACGAAAATCACTCAATGATTGGTTTTGCTTAATAGGCCAACAGCTTTTCTCGTGGCATCCATAAATTAGGTGGAAGAAATGTACAGGCAGTGATCAGCAATAGTATTTCAAATAAAATATCATTTTCACACAATAAATATGTATTCTTTACACAATAATTTCGGTATACGCTGCCATGTTTTTGCAATTTCGTTATTTCGATGCACTTATAATGCTACATAACTTTCACTACTGATCCTTTTCCCATTTTTTAAAATAGCCGATAAATATTCCAGCTTAAGCAATATACAGACCCCATGATCTTCCTAATCGACTTTTACATTTTCGGTCGCTTTGGATTGCTTTCGCCGCTTGCTATCTACTCGACTGACTGCTGTTTGACTTTCGAGATTCAATGTTTTATCCATTGTCACATATAGCGTGAAAAAATCCGTTTTATTTCGCCTAAATGGTTCCAATGCAAAATAATACATAGGTTGTCTCTTGATATCTTTAGGGTGTCAGCTATTTCATTGAACTTAACTTTTCGATCTTCTAAAACGACTTTGTGGACTTTTTTAATTGTTTTTGGAACAGCCGGCGTATTCGAACGACCAGAACGTTCAACACCATCGGTGTCCTTGATCTTGTTTAAAATTGGCAAACCCCCTAAAAATTTCGACATTCAAGACTTGCTGTAACATCTCTCAAGCCAATGCTTTCTGTTAACGGTATTCATTCTCATCAAAAATCAATATTTAATCAATAAACGAAATTCAGAGTTTTACATTTTTTCGAAAAGTAGCGTCGCTAAAGCCATTGTTATCTATCACCTAACTATGAAAAAATCATGAAATTTCGACACGTATCGTTTGAAAGCTAGTACTATGCAGAAATCATGTGAGTCTGTCAATAGTGTTACCAGTGTTGCTAAATTACTTGAAACTTTATGGCAAAATATTAAGTTTGCAGGACATCTCATTTCATTAAAACATATATAATATCGTTTTTGGAAGCTTTGAATAAGTCAAATCCAATGGCAAAGAACGCCGAACGCGTTAATTTTTTAGTTTATTTTAAGTTTTAAAAGACGTTATAGATATGTTTTTTAATTAAGATAAGTCAGTTGTTTTTTTCGGTTAAAAACTACACTAATATATTGTTACGAAAATCACACATTTGATGCAACATTAAAACTACTCGATTTTATAGAAAACGGAACTTTTATAATGGTAAAACCCAAAACCAGTTCTTACCTGACAATATCGTAAAGTCAAGTAGCCTTAATCTGATTCGACAATAATTTGAAAATGTCACAAGAAAATTTGGTATTAATAATTGTTTGCAAAGGAGTATATAAGCGGCATATTTTCGAAAGGCAAAGTTACCACTTTTCTGACATTTTCTTTTTTTGAGGATAAATTATTACAATGTAGACACAAATTGATGTTTATTAGTAAGGCAATCAAATTTTACTACACAAATGTTATATTCTTAGAAATGCAAAAATTACGTTACAAAAATTATGTAATATTAATTATGTTATGTAATTTATATATAAACCGCCTTTGTTAAAATTGAATTCGAATAAATGAGCTTGAACTTGAAGGCAAAGTCAGTCGAGTCAAAGTAGTTAAAATGTGAAGGTCAAACGGACAAACGTTGAAACGTTATAAATGTAAGTCCCTGTAAATAGTTCGCAACGGCAGACTACAGGAAAATATTTTATTTTTACAAAAACCTATTATTTATACGTCACAAAACAACAAAATCAATTAAATTATTTTCATAAACTTCGAAAACAAAAGAAAAAAGTAAAACGCTAAGTGTACTGTATTATTTTGAACATCTGTAGAAACAAGATAGTGTACCTAGAGCACTTCCCTTTCTGAAGAATCGATATTTAATAAATTCAATGTAACCCTTTTTTGTTTTCACTGTCAGCCGAAGCATTATGAGGCCCGTTGTCTGCAGCGTTTACGAATGCCCGTTTAAGTCAAGTGACATCCTTCTCATCCCACCGTCTATGCTAACTTTGGAAAATTTGTTGTTCTTTTCAACAACTTTATGTGGGCCCTCATATGGATTCTGGACCGATAGTTTCCATGCCTATAAACACATACTTACAACTAATCAGGTTCTGGATAGATATCTCCCTCCATTGATATCTCTATGATGAGAAATTATTATTATTTAGAAATAAATTCGAAGACTAAAGTCCTAAAGTAATAGTATCTAAAGCTGCCGGATGAGACAAATTCGAACGAACATTTTGAAACGCTCTCTCCCTGGTTCAAGTTCCCTTAAAAAACTTGTATTTGATTGGGTCTAAACGTCTACGTTTTATGGAGTGTAAGGGTCCATTAGTCACTATTTTAAGACCCTTTTTAATTTTCGATTGGTTTTCACTAATCTGATTCTGATATAAGTAATGGATACTGTATATTGACTGTTCCATGAGAAAATTCTTGGTAGCCGAACCTCACAAACTTGTTAAAACGTACTAATCGGTAGTTTAATAAGGGGATCAATCACAAACCTATTTCTCATATCTACTAGTAGTGCCTTCTTATGTACAAAATCAGCACGTATACTAGGTTGTTCTCTATACAGTAAAAGCGGAAAAGCAAAAAATTGGAAAATGATTCAAATGTACCTGGAGTGATAACTTCAGAAGGCAGTCGCATACGTTGTCCATAAGCCATGTATGCGGGCGTGGCTTTCTAATTTTTTTAAAAACACATCTGAAATCTGACAAGGCCATCGAGAGAGGATCGTACCGATTCTCTGTCTACGATTGCCTGAAGGATGTAGAAAACCTAATATGTCAACATCTTACTCCATAATTCTATATCAAATAATGAAAGCATGTATGGAAAGTGTTTAATATTCACGCTAATGATTCGCGATGAAAAGCGCTGTATATTAACTCCGTAGCCAATAATTTTCTCGAAAAGAATATTAAAGGCTCTATTATATTATCACGGACCTGTTGCAAAATTTAACTGCTCGCAATGCTTCAAGCATCTACTATCAACGTTGATTTCGCCCTACAATTGAAATGGTCCAATAAAACACATAATGCAAATGATTCCGTAATATCCGTAAACACTTTCGTTGTTTTGTCTTCTCTTACTAAATGTTTCCTAGAGGTATTTATCGCACTATTAATCATATCTTGAATAGAGCTGCATAGAGTTTCTACCTCGGATATATACTTATGATAATAGTACACCATGTCTACAAAGTTCTGCATTAACTCAATTCGTCGGCCCCTCAATGTCGAGAATGGCGAAAATCTCTTTAGTTTACAATTTGGTCCATATTCTTCCAAACGTTTAAAAACAGGATCTAAATGTTGTAAATACTTTTTTTATTTTCACTAAATACAAGTATGTCGTCTAAAACAAAAACAAAATCCAGTCCACTGACAACCTCATTAATAAATTTTGGGAAGTTTGGGTAGGATTCCTCAAACCGAACGCCATTCGTACAAACACGAGCATCCAAAAGGGTGTCGTAATTACAGTCTTGTATACGTCTTCTATCACCAATCGGTATCTGATGATAGCTACAGACAAAATCTAACTTAGAAAAAATTCGTGTGTCACGCATATTCATATTCAAATCGTTGTGTATGAGATCAACGGTACTTATCGGCGACGGTAACGACACAAGCTACTAAAATCCCCATAAGGTCGTCAAACGTCCAGGTTTTTCTTAGAAAATTAATTCTAAGGTGAAATTGAACAAAAATCCCTAGTACTACTAGTCCATACTTATGTACAAAATCAACACCTATAAGAGGCTATTGTATATATAGTAAAAGTGAATGCAAATTTTCGCCGTAGGCCTAAATGTACATTTAATGCTTCACTGATGTTAAAATGACATTTGAATTTTATTGTTGATCTTGATACGTGTAAAACTGAAATACCAGCTCCGTTATTCATTAAAAACTTTTATTTATACTTTTATCATAAATAAACAGGCGAAGGGCCGTTAAATTATCATGCCCATTGTCTGTAGCCTCGATAACGAGCTTACGTAGCTTAGTAAATGTTCCCTACCTTTGCTATAGCCGCGGAGTGGCTCACATATCTTCGCATGTTTACCGTAATTAAAATGGGATCTACACAGCTAAGTTCTCCATCTCTATCTGTGCTGCCCCTTTCTCTATGATTTTGGTGCTGGAATTCTTCGAAACGCTTTTTCATTGGTGAAATTTCCTGCGAAAGATTTCTAAAGCTCTCAAATATATTGCTTGTAGTCTGCACAAACTATTCAACTATCTTTCCTAGATCTGGTACTTATGAAGTTTTTATCATCGATGTGGGTTTTTCGAGTGCGGGTACATCGTCTCCCTGTAAGACTTCCCCTATATTATCTGCCAACTCTATCAATTGATTGGCAATCGAATAATGTTAGTGCCAACTTTCAATTTTAATACCCAGAGCTTTTTTAAAAAGCCCTGGCCAAAATTTAAACCAGCAAGTAATGCCGATGAAGTATAAAATTTTATTCAACTTTGGTCCCCGATCCCAGAGTCAAACAAAATCATGTGTAGCCGCCTGTTCTCATTGATATTACGTCGCTTCAAACTGCCGTACTTATTGTCACCTGGGGGATATTGAATAATGTCCAATCTTGCACGAAGCCTTTAGTAACGATTTGTATCACGGCTAGAATTAACCATCGTTCTGGAGACCCTGTCCAAAATTGCAAAAGCTTTACCGACGCGACGGAAATCTGTATGAGAGACTGACCACCAGAAACAGTAGGGTGTTTGTGCAATTGTGCGTAATATCCAACCTCTTCAGAGAAAGAATTTACATTTTTCAACGATATTTAAGAAGCAGAATCTAATCTTAATAGCTTATCGCTAAATCATTAAAATACTGGTTTTCAAACCGTCTTATACTCTGGTTTATTATTACATGTATGTATATGTACATACATATATATGTATGTATATACATATATATTTGTAGGAAGAGCTATCGAATCGAGTTTTTATAGCCATCACCGAAGAATGCGGGGCATGTTCATTTTTTCAAAACGTTTGCAACGCCCGAACGAAGGACGCTTCAGAGACCCCATAAAGTATGTATATTCTTCATCAGCATCAAACCTAAATTGTTGGAGGCATGACCGTTTCTTCTCGCTACAAAAATGGAGCTATCGACTTCAAATTTGGCAAAAGCAAGTTGGGAGTTTTTGCACGCAGGTTAGTATTGAAAATGGACTCAATCCGTCTAAGGATCCGCGTAAAGGACTAGGGAAAGTGAGGACACCTCTGTTTTTTAAACGGGAAAAAAATTTCTTTTTGGTCATTACTCATTTGCTATACCAGATAAATGTATAAAGAAATGTATAACAAAAATTTTAACGTGTATTCTATGGGTGATGCTGTAGAATCTGCAAAAACTTGAAAAAATTTAGCTGGCCGATATTATAGTATATTAAAATTTAATTTTTTTTCAATACCTTTATAACGCGCAGAAACATGCTTCGAAAACCCCATAAAAGTATATAAATACTTGGCCAGTTTTAAATTTTGAATACGTCTAACCATGTCCGTCTGTTCGACTATCCATCTGTCCGCATGCCACACTATGTAGTATCTGTGATAAGTGTTCTCCCATCCGCGAAAATGAAGAAATTACCCACAAATTTGCATGAGGATGCTCAACTTCATATTGCAACTTCGTCTACGACATGTTAGCATCACTCACCAACAATGCTATTATATCTGCCATATTTACCAGATATTGCTCCTCCTAGTTAACACTGGTTTCAATGTTATTTGTCCTAGTAGAGCAAAAATGTACGCTTCTTCTCATTTTTGAGTTGGGGTAAGGTGCAATGTTAACAACACGTCAGAGCGAATTTTAATGTACTCCATCTGTGAAAATCACTTAAAATGTGTAAGATAAGGGACACGGCGATACAATAAACAAGTTCATTGATGATGCCTCCAAGCGCTTCTAATATAGAAATATATACGAACAGGAGCATCTTTTTTTACTACTATTTTTCGGCATAACAAAATTGGCAACCACTTTATGCGAAAAAGTTGTCACTAACGAAAATTTAAATACTTAAAAAGTAAAGTCACTGAAACTGAATGTATTATCGAAATCGCAATTGTATTTTGTCGATCGTAACGAGGCTGTTTCGGATGTCGACGCAACAAGCAAACTTTATAACCCTGACTTAGGAATGTTCGCCATAGTTGAAACGGGGAATAGCATTTTTGACACAAAACTCTACCTATTCAAAACTCAAAAAACTGTTATTCACAATCTAGCCGGCTAACTTAGTTTTTTAGGCTTAGATCGCACTTTTGTTTAGCACCCTGTAAAACTTATTACACTTTTCATACCGGCTAGAACCGAGCATATTTATATTTATATATATATGAATCGAAGCATTTACTTTCTTTAAACACTAAGCAAAATTTTAAATAATTTTTTTTAATATCCATTTAAAAAAGCCAGAATGTGTTGATGTTAATATTATTTGATGTTTTACAAACAGGAACAAGTTCATAAAATGAGGATGGGCAGTT
The DNA here is from genome assembly GCA_000688735.1 of Glossina austeni. NCBI lineage: Eukaryota > Metazoa > Arthropoda > Insecta > Diptera > Glossinidae > Glossina > Glossina austeni. The sequence continues at coordinate 746,049 of KK502441.1, forward strand.
ACGTTGAACTTTGCGATTTTACAATCAGAAAAATAACATGGAAAATTCTGTTAACTTTTGTCATATTTGACTGTTTTACTTTCATGATATGAAGGAAACCACTCATGCTTGTGCAAGATTATAATAAAAATGCACTGGAAGCTGAAGTGATCCGCATGGTTTGTCGCGGGTTATTATTTGTTTGGGTTATCGATTAAGTTTGCAGTTCAGGCAATAGTAAAATTACATCCGATATGACGCAATGTATGCAGTACAATATTGCATTTCCTCTGATTATTCAAGTGCCTACGATCACTTTATAAATCTAAAATGTATGACAAAAGCTTTCCCACAAGCCAGTATTTTTAAAAATTTCTTCAAATTGACTGGATGTGCATTTGACTTTAGAACATTCAAATCCCAGCATTAAATAAAATTATAGATAAGATAAACTTTAAGCAATGTTGATATTATCAATCAAATTTCAAATGCAATGTTTACGTAGGCCATTAGACCTTACATACTTTTACGAATTCGCTTAGAAAATTTTTCAACACTATTCTATCTTTATTGTTCCTCTTATAACGTGGCGAGAAAGGGTCATCGTTGTCATTATTAGTCACTATAATCATTCGTTTCTGTTAAGTGATTGAATAAAAACACAAAACATAAACTATGAATTAATGAAGAGAGATAGTGAAGAAGGAAATAAGGGGTAAAAGCTCTGAATAAAAATTGGGATATTTTGGTAAAATGCCATAATAAATACATGTACGAACAAACGAAAGAACGAACATTGATGCTAGGACAAGTGGCGAAACGTCTTTTTTTGGTAGATTAATAAACAAAAAGTAACGTGATTAGCAAATGTTTTGTTAATTTTTTTTCAGTTTTTTCTTCTTTAGAACAACAGTGTACAATAAATGAAGGAGGACTGACTAAAATTTTTATTGTTCTTGTACTGATTGAATGTATGTTGATCTATAAAGTGTACTAAACTTTCATGCTTGTTCAAATGGAGAGCTGAAAGGGGTGTGGTTTTTGGGATTAACAATAGTAGAGCTAAAGAAAATCGTTGGACATATACGTACCTTGTTGGAATGCGCGACCGCCGTGGGAGCTGTGAACGCTCGGTGGACCTTGTCCATAGAGGCCCTCATATGCTTGTTCGGGGCCAAGCATATCCTGTGATTGTATGATTTTTTATGATTTCACAGGAAGGTTTTGATTTTGTTTAATTTGTTTTTTGGTATAATTTGGTGTGGTGGATGATTTTTTTATATGGTCGATTTTGTTATATGTTTTGTTCGTATGGGAACAACAGAAAAATGTCATAAGAGAAGTTTGAGAAAAAGTTTGGTTTTTGTCAGTTGGATAAATTATCCGCATAAATGTGGTTTAAATGAAATTACGGGAAAGAGGACCAAATATACATTGATTTGTTAGGCGAATTTAGCATTTTTTTTTTTTTGAACAAAAGTATGGTGCACAGGATAATGGTGGCATATTGCATTGGTGAAAAATTGTGATGTATTTTGAAAACGAAAAACATAAAGAAAAATAATAATAGAAAAGATTAATTGAAAATCTTACAAAAGAAATAGAAAAAAAAGAAGAAAAAATATAAAAGTAAAATAACAGCTAACAGCTAAGTTAATAATATATCTAAACTACTTAATGTGTAGTTATTTTTATAAATGTACATTCAAACCGAACTCGATAGAAAAAAAAAATGAAATAAAGGTAAATATTTCATTTAAAGTAACGCTATATAATATTTTAGTTAATTTATGAAAACAAAACGAGAAAAAAAACAAAAGAAATTAATTTTATCGAAAATTTTTACTAAACTGTATAGTTATATACACGTGTATATATATATATATATCTTGTATATATTACTAAGCTGTGTTACATGTGTATAAATATATATATATATATATTAGGTATATACATCTTAGATATATATATATATATATATATATTCACAACATTGCACATATTACAAAACTACATAAGTGTATATATATCTATGTATGTATATATATGTCCATGTATATGTATATATATATACATATATATATATATATGTATGTATGTATAGTATATACATACGTATTGTAGATTAATACAAAGCGTTTATATAAATTTTATTTTCGTTTCGATAAGACCGGGGTGGTTGAGTAATCAATTATAAATACATACGCACAACTATTTAAATCTTTAAATATATTAAAATGTTTTGTACAATAACTTCGGTGATTTATCATACAATTTAAACATAACGCACCTGTAAGTCTGGACCCATTCCCAAATCAGCATTACCCCATATGGTCTCTTCGCGTAGTAGTGAGTTAGTTAATTCAATCGATAAACGTTTTTTGTAATCCTGGGGTTTATCTTCACTCATACGATATAGAATAGCAGCCGCATAGGTGGCAACGCCTTCGTTGCGTGAATGCAGTAAATCGGTAAGAGGTCCGGTGGCGCCTTCTTGTTCAATTATTTCAGCTCCCTCTTTGTCGTTTGCGAGTTCACAAAGTACTCCGGCAGCAACACGCTGAAGTATATAACGCAATCGTTTAAACGCTTACTTACAATTTCTACTGTTTACTCGTCACCTGTATGTTTTCAATTTCGTTGAATAGCAAGCGTACAAATATTGGTATTACCGACTGCTGACGTATCAAAGTTCGATTATTAGGTTCGCGTGCTAAAATATGTAAGGCACCCACAGTGCCTTCGACAATTTCTTCCATACGGACACCATCAGCATAAGCAGATGGTTGCTGTGAGCCAGTCGTTGCTACAGAGGAACGTTGCTAAAAATAATTTAATATATGTACTTCTTTTATTTGTCAGTACGCCGATTGGTGAAAGACTTACACGTTCAATGTCCTGGAAAGCTCTCATTAGTAAACGTACTAAATGATGAATTGCTCCATGTTCTCGTAAAGGTGCAGCGTTTTGCTGACACAATGCTAAATTGCGTACCAGACCAATGGCAGCTTTAATTAGTGGCCAACGTGAAGGTGGATGTAAAAGTTTTACGATTACTGATAAACCATAATTGAGACGTACTGCATTTTGAGCTTTATCTGAGTCAGCGTGACGCGTTGTCAAATGGCGCAAAGCACATACAGCCGGTTCGGTGATTTCTTCGCGATCTCCAGCATTGATAATGGTACGCACTAAAGCATCAACACCGCCGACTTGGCACACTGTGGCTTTGTTACGCTGGTTGTTGCAAGTGAGATTCGATAAAATCCCAGCAGCACATGTCACCACATTTACATCTGTAGACGCTAAGACTTGAACTAAAGATTGAAGCAAACCCTCCAAACCGACAACCTTAGTGGCGGCATCGGACAAATTACGCAATGTCCATAAGCAATTCTGTACCAGACGTGGTGAAGGATTGCCCAAATGCATTGCCAAGGCCTGCATACCGCCAGCTTCAACTATAACTGGTTTATTGCTTGAACATACCGAAAGTACTTTTAATACTCGTGACGTAGTCCACAAGAGCTTCTCGTAATCATACGAGCGCATAATGCGCACCAATTCGTTAGGACCATCAGAGGCCAAAATAATTAATTTGCTCTCCTGATTGCCATACGCAAGAATTTGCAGACAATCGGTAACAATAGCCAAAAATTTTACATTGTTGCGTTGCAGCAAAGTAATCATTTTTTGCAAACCTCCAACTAAACGAACGGCCATTTTAGAACCGTCTTGGTGCAGCAATAAGTTATGCAATGTTGTTATTGCATAAAAAAGAACGCTCTCTACGGGAGACGACAAAAGTTTAACCAAAGCTGGAATACCTCCGCTCTTGAATATTGCCAGCAAACCTTGACGATGATGCGATAAATTATGAAGGGTTCCGACAGCGGCTTTTGTACTCTCCAAGTCGTTACTGTTGGAAATGGCATGCACAAGCGCAGCCACCATTTGAGGGCTATTCATGATGGCATGACGAGAAGCTTCCTTCTTCGACAATTGATGAACCATCATAGCTGCTTGGGAAACTACCACTTGATCCTCATCATTTAGCAATTTAATAAGCTCTGGTATGGCACGCGTAGCAAGTTCAGCATCGTCTTGATAGTTGATCAAGTTTACCACGGCGTGTTTCAACATCTGCGATGGTTCAGCCAAACGCTGTACTGCAGTAGGCTGGCCCGGATTGAATTGGGTAGACGGTATTTCTATACCTTCTTCTAATGTTTCTGGAAACATAGCCGCGCGAACACGTTGTGAACGCGTTTGGCTTAATTGTTGATTCATGTCATCGACTTGATCTTGCGTAAAATTCTGGGGAAATCCTGTATCTAAATCAAACATTAGAGGGTCGCCTTCCATCTCTTCATCTTCCTTGCCGGACAAAGATGGCGCCTGTGTGACTACACCCGAATTTATACCAGAATCCACTAGATAAGAGTTCTGTTGCCACATTAATGTTTGCTCCTTTGACGACGCCATCGGAGGCAAGTCCGGTGGATTATATTGATTATTATGGGACACTAAGGAAGAAAACAAATATAAAAAATTCATTAGAATTTCTTTAATGTTCTAAAAATATGTTATGCTGCACAGTAACAAACTACAATACTCCTAAAAGATGATTTTTAATAGAAGAGAAAAGGAAAACTCATCGCAGAATGACGACATATTCGCGAACGTTAAATGTAATAAATGGTTGTAAAGGACAACAAAATATATTTAAAACATGCCATTAAAAGTACCCACACTCGCCAAATATGTACGTAGATGGCTTTTGTTTATAACTGACAAAGCACAACAAATATATGAAGTTGGATGGATAGCAATTAATTGAAAGGGACGGAGAGTAAAGCGATTCATTAAGATTATTGAAAAACAGCAAACATCAACTGTTAAGAACTAAACACACGCATACATATAGAAAACCGATATCAAATTGTTTCGTTGTACAAAAACTAACGGTTCAGAAAAAGAGAACGAGAGAGTTTTTTCTTACAAAGATATGGGAATAGACAATATTTTCATATTGTAACAAACATAAACGATAATGAAATGGCAAAATAACGGCTTGAAAGTTATAAAATATTTTACAAATTTTATGACTAGTTGAAACAAATGAGTAAACGAAAAGAAAACACTCTAAAAATACACAATTGAAAATTAATGGTTTACAAATTATCCAACGTTGTCGTTGGTCGAGAATACACATAAACATGTATCCAACATATACAAATATTATATACATCTGAGAGCGAGCCCTAGATATTCACCTTCTACATTTAATAGGAATTGTGGCCAATTATGTAAGCGGATCGCGATCCGCTCAGTTACGCTACTATAAATGCTGCACTATATGAATTTTCAGTCATAATGTAGAATATTCCAGTAACTTACCAGGAGCGGAAGGAGTTTTCGAAACCAAGCGCATACGCTGAGAATAGTTATGTAAAAGCATGTATTAAGCAACATCTTTTCAAAACTTGCTTCTTTCACCATTAATGCGTAAAGCACGCAACACATAATAATTCGCTTTATATGAAAATTATGCAATATAAAAGTAAGTGGAAATTATTGCTTAAAATGCAAGCGAAATATGAGAAATATGAGTTACTGTGACATATCGCAAACAGTCATAGGCGATAGGCGATGTTTCTATAAACGTTACAAACATTAAATTGCTCAGGATATACAAACTAAGGTTTTGCGTCGTCAAAAAATTGTTAATGGCAAATGAACAGATTTAATACCAATGTCTTCATTTTGGTGGCCAGAAGAATATTCGCCATCCGGCGGACATGATTATGTCGATTCAGAATGTCATGATCAAGCTCTCTTCTGAAGCCTTGCAAATGTCTTGACAAAATAAACATGTCCCTACCCTTTGGTAGCGGATATAACTAACCACTTCCTTCATTCGTTACGAATTTTACTCAAACATATTCGTATGCATTGGTGATGTGGAAGCCTAAATAGGTAGTTGCAGCAGAAAACATTAAAAAATCTTGAAAATTAATCTTAATAATCGAAAAGTGAAGTTGCAATAGTTAACATACATCTTAAAGATATTAAAAGCCGATATATTCACTATTTTGCGCGACACCTTGGCCATGAGAAACGGATGCCGTGTTTATTAGAGATAGAACAAATGCATTTTGCCACAAGTCAATTGCACGACAAATTTACATTAATCGATAAAGTTCTTAGGTATATTATCACTATTCTATTGACACTATTCTATCACTATTTCAATTGAAATAACTAATCAGGCAAATGGCAATTGGAAAAAATTTAACACTATTGTAGAAGAGTTATTGGGGAGATTTCTCGCTCCACAAGTGCCAACGATTAAATGATATTGTTTATTCACATCTAAGCTGCAAAGCAGACAAAGTTTGCCTTCACTTTTTTTTTCAGAACACAACGAAAGGTCGCATATGATTATTAGGAACGTAAGAGGCAAATTTTTACAGAAAATTGTAGGAGTATTTAAAAAGTATGACTGCAATTTTAATTAGATATTTGTACTATTTTCACGATCTGCAACCTCCGTCTTTCTTGGCGACATGTGTAAAAAGAGAATGACACCATGATTGTGTACGTTCGGCTTGAAAGTGGAAACATCTGCAAAAAGTGGAAAAGACTAGTGTTGGTAGGTAGTCCCGAAGGCTAGCGGATGACAAGCCAAGGTAGTGTTCTGTGGACTACTGAGGCATATCCAGAGTCAATGGCGAAGAAGGCTGAGAAATTTTCGTAGTCCTCTTGAAGGTCATTATTAGCGGAAAAAAACTTTATTTCGTGGAACACTTTCTTTAAATGTACCTACGCATAAAAAAATCACAGTTCACATTATATCGGGGCAAAAGGATATTGAGGACTTTGAGCACACTTTTGTCGCCTGTAGGATTTTGATGGGAGCAGTCCAGAATTTCGAGGCAGAAGGCCAGGATTTCGAGGAGATGTCTTATATTCTCATTTTTGCAGGGCATATATGGCGTTCATGACGTGGGACATCGGTTGTAGTGAAAAATTTTTTTTACGCTTCGAAAAACTAGTCTCAATTGTTCTGTGTAGCGAACGTCAAACTATACTCTCATGGCCTTTACATCAAAAATTGCTAATTTTTCTACGCTAAAAACCCCAAAAGAAAATAGCATATGCATCACTTTTTCTATGCGTTCAGAGATAGCAACGTGTTCTGGTTACGTAAGCGTCTAGCGATATTCTGAACCCAATATTTTGATGAGTGTGCCACTTACTATGTTTTATGTGTTTATTTTGTAGAGCGATACTGCATGGTCGCTTGTTGAAAGAGATCGCGTGACATAACTCTGCATTTGCAAATGAATAAATATGATTTTCCGTCACGCATAGGACGTTACTGACAAATTTCAGAAAAAAAGAAGGAGGAAGACCAAAGACTTGCAATGCAGTTGCATTTCGGTGAAATATGTTTGGAGTAAATCCGTCGATTACGGTTCTTAACGAACGGCATAAATTAAATAAAATTGAATGAGTAGCAATCCACAAGCACGAACATCATGCCATATTGCCTATCTTGTCTAGTCAAGTCATTAGCTGCTACATATCTCGTATATGCCTATATGGTAATTGACTGTGGTCTGTCTCCATTGTTTTTGCCATAGTGCTTGGTAGCTTTTACTGACAAGATCTTGTAATAGCCTAGTGAGTGTGGCAGCAGACTTTTTTAGATCTATGGGTGAGATGCCATCTGGCTCTGGAGATTTACAAATGTTGAAATGTTGAAATGTTGGGAAGGGCCAATCGCCAATCTCGGACCTCATTCGACAGAATAATACAGCTATCAAATACGTTACTCTTTGGAGCAGCGGAAGTGACTGCTACGTTCTAACTAGAAGTTTGAAGCAAACTATTTGGTCGTTTTTAACGACAATCGGAGTCGACGCGGTAGATTGATTTATAATTCTCTTCGGGCAAAACGTGTTGCCGCTTCTTGTTGCGGCAGAAATCTTGGACAGCCTTTCCCCGGCAGAACATTTAATTGCGCCAAATTTTACCAACCAAACTAATCAACCTGACACAGATTGATTTGGTTGTTCAGGATGAAACACCAAACTTTAAAACTACCTCTCTGGACCATGGCTGCAGCTTTGTCAATATTAGAAAAGTAGCACTTGTATTTTTATTTACTCGAAGCTTTCTTAAATGGAATGAAAGATCGCATTCCATGGAGGATGATCGTTTATATCATTTATGCATCAACGTCATTGGTCAGGGAGCAGAATTTCAAATTAAAATACTTGAAGATGATATTAAGCTCTGCTCAATTTGCCTTCTCGTATTTGAAAATTCCACTTTTCGGGGCTAAGAAAGAACCTCGGGGGAGGAGTATTTTTTTGAATGCGAAATAAGAAAAAGCCCTAGAGTATTTTTAATATGCGTTGGTTCCTTTGTAAACTGTTATGTGTTACTTAAGCTGTTTTCGCCAGCAACAGTTGTTTCACTATCAGAACAATTGGAAAGAAGAGAAAAAAGTGTGCAGGGTGTCGGAGCCTCTTGAGAAAACCACGTGGGCTTCTGTAAACAAATCCAAAAGGCAATGTAAGTGTCCAATGGGCGCCGTTTACTCATAGAGAGGGAAGTTCAGGATATTACTGCTGACACTGGAACATAGCGCTGGTGCACATATGCATGATAAAAAGCTTGGAAAGTAAGTACGAATCGTGTAGCCAGGTAAGTGGAAATCTAACCGTTGACATAATTAAATGCGGTAACTGTTATATGAATTAGTTTTTGTAAATGATTAAATCGTAGAACGTATATTCGGCAAAACATATCATGATGGTTCACATCCATAACTGTCGTTTCGATCAAGGCAATATCAATTTTCTTGGAAATGCGATTCAACCAAGAATTCTCGACGCTGTGAGTAATGCCATGCCTCGTACCTTGCATGTTTGGGCCATCAATTTGCTATAACTTTTTTTTTTCATTGGTAATAGGTTTTCCAGTATTTGTTCTATTTTAAGTGGAGATTAAAAAGGAGAAGGCTTCAGATAACCTACTTTTCAGAAGTGGAAGTGGTTCTATACATTGTGGGTTTTCGTAATTTTTCTGTGGCATCACGAAAATATCGTTTAACAACTGTACCGAAGCTCTCATTTGCAACTAAATGACGAAATTAAGCTTCGTTTAAAATTACGCATTATAAGGCGAACATCATTTCCGCATGACAAAACCCAATTTTTGAGGATTATGAACTAATTGTGACGAATTAAAGGAAACTGAATTTTTTACAAAAATTAAACATCATATCAAGAAATATATTAAAGAAGAAAATTAAAAATTAGAATATTAAAAAATTGTAGTTTCGTGTGCAATTATGTTATACATGTTAATTAATAGTTGGCTAGAATATTATCAAAAACTAACTTCATTGGTGTATCTTCTCAGCTGCAATTCAATCAACATTAACTACATGCATCCAGTAGGATACTTATTAAAAACATGTGTTTTCACTTCATTACAGACTTGTAACGTATCGTACATAATATCACAAATATTAGGGAACACAAAGGCTTGTTAATTTAAGTTTAAACAAAATAGACAGCTCGTTGGCCAAACAAATTAAGGCGGCTGCCAGCTAGGATAATACTAGGATATTGCGTACGAGCTGAATGCTATTACAAGCATGATTACATGTCAGCAAATCATCAACCATCACACTAAAACAGTTATATGTGCCGCATATGTATCTGCGAGAACATATCATAACATCAGATGTGTCACGACCAACGCCAATTTATTGTAGTCAGCTTTTTTTAGGTACAAAGGCAATGTATCATATTACTTCAAAATTATTATTCCTCCCTTCATAAACCCATATGGCATAAAACACATATAACATGTATATTTACATATACAAAAGATGGCATATTTACTTACTACGGAAATACTTTCTGTACTTAGGTAAATGAAAATGCATTTGGTATATTTTTGCTTTAGAACGTTTTGCGCGGTAGTAGCACAAGATGTACTCAAATAACCACCTACAGAAAATACTTTATTCTGATCTAACATGGGACAAATATGAACTCAAATATACTCTTACAGAATTCACGTTGTAACAACTAATGGAATACAAAAGGAAGAGATGCCCAGATATTAAAAAAAAGACAAAATATAATATTATTAGGATTAGGATAGGATAGGAAATAAATATTTAATTGGAAACATTGAAAAAAAAAATTTTTTTCGGAAAAATTTTCATTTGTTGCATAGTTTTTAAAAAAATTTTTCTCAACATACTTTTTAGCCGACTACAACGTGTATTCTACAAAGTTTGGATAATTCCGTGTATATACGCACAAATCTTAAGGTTTCAAATTTACAACCAAACTTTAAACAAATAAGAAAGATATATTCGAGTGGGGCCGAATCTTGTATACCTACCATCATTTATAATGCTTTATAATATAATGGGCATGGTTGCTTATCCTCTATATTTAAGATAAAAAATATATACGATGTATATTGCTCTTTCTATTGGCATTTCTTTTCAATGAATTTCCTTTGTATCGCACAAGAAACTTTTTAAGGGAGATGGATTGAATTCTCCAAGCCGATTGAGTCTAATCCAGCAGTGTTTATCTAAACTAACGTAGTTTATATGTATATGTTGAGTTTCGTATAAAACTTTCCGATTTACCGTATTAAACATAAACAAAAGAACCGTTATCTAATAAAAGAATGTTTGCTAAAACAAAACGACTGGAAATCAAAACGTGATTAAAAATAATCAATGCTTTTTACTAATTTAAAATATTATTACGGGTGAAGAACAAAATGTAGAACTTAACGTGGAGAGAAGGTTATAGTAAGCTACCTTTGTTTACCTTCAGGTTTTAAGTTGTCACTTTTTAAAATTTAATTTAGACGGGTGGCAGTAACGACCATCAAACAAAACATTTCCATCGAGAACTTATAATCTGCAGCAGGGTTTGTATGTACAGTGCGACACCAATTTCCCTCGCGGGCTACCGACACCGTTTTTTAATGTTTTGAAAAAATCGACGATGTATGCACAAGCACATATTTTCTCATACCTATCGTCAGAAAATGTTCACAAGAATTGTCATTTTGCATGCAATACCGCGAAATAAATATTATAAATACGTAAATTTTAAAGGCCTCTTAGTCCTGCCACTCCGTCCGTTCCTTATTTGTTACTATCACATACTAGATTTAACCAAGCGCCTCCCATTAAGGGAAACAATTGCGGTAAGCTATTACAAACGTTACTATCGATAATTTACATAAACTGCATTGACAAATTACTAACTGCGAACAAAAATCTTTTCGATTTTCTGAAATTGCTGGAAATTTATACAAAACTTACCCCAAGACGAATATTATTTTCTTCTTATTTCTTTCTCGTTTATAAGTAAAACGTTGGTTAATTCAGTTGTTCAAAGGTTTGATTGCATATTTCACACTACAATTTTTCTTTCAAAAGCGGAAAAAATTACACAATCTTTTGTAATAAGTGTTTGAACTGCAAGAAATTCATAATTATATAAAACAAAAGAGAAAACGCAGCAACAAAAAAGCAACTTACACGCTGCTCAAGGGAGTTTAGATGACGAGTCTTAACAGACAAAATAGTGAACGTATACCAACGTGCGTCCATATGCACAAAAAGACGAAAAAGCTACAACTAACAGCCACCCAGGCAGTTAAGTAAATTTAGCAAACCATACATAGCTCTAAAATTTTTTATATGATTTATATATGATTTAAATTAACAAGCACAGACACATGGCTAACATTCCTATATGCGCAATGCGCTTTTGTGGCAGACATATGCAGCAAATACTGGAAACAATAGGAACTTTTTCAGACCTATACAAAGTTAAAGTCAGCGTGCGACATCGTTTGTAACCGAAAAGATTCTTCAAAATTTAATTTTTCTCATTTCCGGTCACGGTGGTGGATTTCTTTTTTTTTTCTTGCTTAACGCGATTCCATGCCTTTTCTTTCTTTCTCTCTTTTGTTCAACGATACCACAAAAAGGGGAAAAACCAATTCTATGGCGTAATATGTTCTTTTCGAGAGCTCTTCTTTCTTGATTGTTTGATTGGATCAAATTCATGCGTGAATGCATGCTTATTAGAGTGAATTGCAGTTTTCCCATCATAAGCAGAAAATTTCTCCTATGAAATCATTACACGGTGGACAAACTAATCACCTAACCAAGAAAATTGACAAAAGAATTAATTTCGTTTGGTTGCATACAATTCATTAAAATTAATATTTTGTTTCGTGGGCTGGTTTGTTAATTCAATTGTTTAATTGCCCGCAGCCGCTATTATCGCCGGTATAGCCAAACAAATGCATAATACACGCATTCTCTAAACACATTTAATGTGTTAATTTTCTCTTAAACAAATCTGTCGAAAAACGATCATTATTGCACATATTCATGTATCACTACATGGATTCATCAGAAACTACTATAATGTTAATGATATGTATTTTATTCCCCTAACAATTTTTTTGTCCTTTGGTTTCATATAATAGAAACATTGGTAATTTTAACATGATAACTCGTATTTGCGAAGAAACTTGTGTCAAATAACCGGGAGGTATCCCCCATACGTTCGGCGACGGTGGTACTCGAGTATTGGGACTTGCGAGAACTTTTTAACGGCCATCGTCCGAAACAAAAGCGTAGGCATCAACCACGTCACTCGTTCAAATGGTGTCAGTGATTGATTGCTATGTGATAAGTTGGAGTTTGAAGCAAACATTTCAGCCAACACATTAGCTTTATCAACCGAGCCAGATATTTCTTGGTCGTTATTGTGGAATCGACGCGATCGACTGGTTTCCAATTGTTTTGACAAAAGATCTAGATACGCAGCCGCTGCTCGTGCGGAGCTTTTCCGCTGGGTAGTGCCTGATTACTGGCTCTTTCTACGTTGTTTGCGTAACAGATTAGTTTGGTCGTTTGGGTTAGAATGTCAAATTTTAAACGACCTCAGTAACCCCTTAACATGACGGCTGCCACAATCGGTCTATTTGAAGTTTTTTAACTTTTAGATTCAAAAGAATAGTTACAAAGCATGAATATTTGTAAAAATTTTTTGGTGGCTTCTATTTATGCGAAAAAAACTTTAAATTCCTAAAATCAGTTTTTCTCTACCTGATTTAGTTTTCGAGATACCGATGACGTACGCTTACGAAAATAGGTCAACGTGTGGAATTTGTGAAATCGCTACAGTTGCAAAATAAAGAGAGAAGTTCAAATTTTGTACAAACACTTTTTGATCGACTAAGACTTCAAGGCTAAAAAATGGCTGTGGATAAGCAAAGGAAAGTACAGGTTTATTAAATCATTAATCCATTTATTAATATAGGTCGATCCTTTTTAACTTGCAAATTTTTAGGTGATCAGGATGAAGATCTTGCTATAACCTTGGAAGCACATGAAAATAACAAAAATGCTTTACCCGTTAGTGCAACGAACAAATTAAAAGTTTTTTATTTGTCTATTTAAATATAATTTTTTCAATATTATACAACTAGATAAGAACTAGTAAATTCCACTAAATCAGTCAAAAGATGCGACAGCCATAAGGTACCTTTGCAGATTAATTTCTTTCGGTAAACCTCACAAAATTCACTCCAATTCGAAACAAAGTCAGCAAAACCGAGACAAGAAAGCCCAGCTACAAGCTTTTATGACTAGTGATTAATCACAAAGTCAAAATACCGCTGTTAACGTACGCAAGTGCAAACTTAGCTCCTTAATTGCAAGCGACAGATAAAAATGAAACTGCAATATTTTTCGCAGTGTAATTAAAAACATCTACAGTACATTTCTCCTCTCTTTTATGGGCTCGTATCATGCATTATGAATCAAATTACGAATTATTTAAAATATCTGTATGAAATTCCAGTTCTTTAGGACAAATATTGCCAGACAATTAACAAAGAAACGTATATCGCATAATTACATAATTAGTAATAATTCGTCCTCAATTTTGTGATGCTTTTCTCTTTTAGGATCATCAACCGTCCTTTCACAAAGTATTTCATATCGCACGATCAGTCCTCTTAAATCTTTTGCATGATCGATTATAATTAATCAATTCATTCACTCACGAAACTTGTTTAGTAAAATTAATAAATAAACAAGTAAGAAAGTTAAATTCGATCGGGATCGAACCTTTTATACCCATCACCGTTTACCCCAAAAGAAGTAAAAGGACAAGATTCGCATGTTCTTTAATGTGGAGTGTGCGCAGTTAATTTCTTCTATTTTCAAAATAAAACTTTTTGTTGTAGAGGCATGTGAGTGTTGTAGGCGTGTCCTTTGAAAAGTTTAGGTCAATTCGAAATTCTTTCGCAAATTTGTAGGCAATATCTTCATTTTCGCTAACGGTAGAATGTTTACCACAAATACTACAAAGTTGCGCAAACAAGAAGATGGACAGACGAAAAAGCGGACATGTTTAGGTGTATTCGAAATTTGAAACTGGCCAAGAATTTATATACTTTATGGGGTGTTTAAAGCTTGTTTCTGCACGTTGTAAAGGTATTAAAAAATCAATTTGTGCAGGGGCTACAGCGTCGCTAATGGAATATGTTTATAAGTAATGAGCAAAAAAACATTTTTTATTCCTATCGAAAAACAGCGGTGTTATCATTTTGCGTGATACTGTGGGCGTGTCTTCCGACCGGTTTGGCCCATTTTCAATACCAATCTGCGTGCAAGAACTTTCAATGTTTCTGCCAAACTTGAAGTCGGTAGCTTCATTTTTGCGACCAGGAGAATGTTTACTAGAGACATAACGCGGACGGACATGCTTAAATCTATTTAGAATTTGATGCTGATTAAGAATATATATACTTTGTTGGTGCTTCCTTCTGAGCAAATGAATATACCCCTCATTCTTCTGTGAGGAGTTTTTTCCTATTAACTTGTACACACAAAACTTATAGTTATATACATATAGTTTGTATAATTTTATACAATTCTTACCTACGAGATAAATGCGGCATTTGAATTATTATATTGCTCGGACTTCTACTCAAAAACTTTTACAAAACGTTGACATGAAGAATGCTCCCGTATTAGGAAAAGATAAACTGATTTTCGGAAAATGGCCCCTCGCTCTGTTTAAGCAAATTGGCCGTTAAATTAGCTAGTTAATAAATAGCTATTTTATTTCGATTAATGCAAAACTAAAGAAGATCTCGTTCGGCGTCCTGAATAAGCAGCACAAGTGTTTTTTAAGCTATCAATAATTTTATATGATTTCAAAGTCGTAAGATCGGATTTAGTCAACAAACATGCTTTTACTTACTGAGCGTACTGTTAAAAACTTATTTATTTATTACAATGTTTGCATAACATCGTTGGAGGTAAATGTTAACTAATGATGAAAACGATAAGGAGAACACTTTTCGGCTTTACTGCAGCCCTTTTAGACAACACTAAAGTTCTTTTTAAATTTTTTAGATCTCCATAAGATTATAGATAATTTATTATTTTTTTGAAAACTCTACGCATAAAGTACTTACTTGTACGGTTTTGAGCTGGCATATAACTCATTTTCGTGACTTAGGCCTTAAACCCACAACTGAAATTATAAGATAGTGACAAGCGTAAATAAATTGTTATTTAAGACTTTAAATCCAATGAATATTTTATTTTACCAGAAATCACTACTGAAAAATATCTAATAGTGACTGGGAACATAAATCGCAGTTTTGCAGAAATACGCACGCAGAAAAACCATAAATTATTTTAGATCAAGGATCAAAATCATGTGCAAGGTCAAAGAATAAAATATTCAACTCGAAACGAAATACTGCGCTTTAAATTGAAATGCAAATTGTGTCAAACAGATGAAAGAAGGTTTTTTGATAGGATTTTTAACAGTTTTTTTTTTGTCGATGGAAGGAAATGTAATAGAGTAATAATATCTCAGAGGGTTATTAAGTGTATAATTAATTATTAAAAGAAAGAATTATTTTTAAAAAATATAAAAAAATCACTGGAGTCACTCTTGCAAGGTAATTTTAATTTGCGGGGCTCTGGGGCAAACAATGTAGCTGATGCAAATTTGAATTTAACAAAAAATCACCTACTCTTCAGACCTATGCAATAGCCCCTTGCATTTATTCTAAACATTTGTTCACTTGTTCATTTGTTCACTGAACATTTGTTATTTTGAGGAAAATTATTACAATGTATATTAATCAAAATATTTGCCATCATTTTCTTCAACTTTTCCCCGTCTTTCCGGCAACATGGCGATACCGCGCCGAAGGAGCGATATGGTGCTATGTCTTGTGAGTACGCTGAATGCAGCACAGCGTCCCATCCCGACTGCGACAGTATATCCTTTACAACTCTTTGAACGTCTTGTCGAGCGTTGACATGCAAGAGGATGACTTTTCATCTGTTAACAACTATGCCTGGTTTGCTTTGCAGCAATATATCGTTCAATTTGTTCAACTGACGGCAGTAGACATCTTCAGGAATAGTTTCATTCGGTTTTAACAGGTCGTAATACACTACACTTTGCTCATCCCAGCCTATGCACAGCAAAAGTTTATTGCCGTTGGATATGGATGGCCCTCACGGAGTAACTCATGAATTTTTGCGCGTGAAATTATCGAAGCATACTAACTTTTCTTCGCCAACCACAATACGCCACAAAAAACTATTCTTTTTTGCCTGGGAAGCAATGAAATCGCGATACGGTTCAAAATTGCGTTTTCAGTCAATTCGTATGGTAACAATTTTGCATCCTCTGGATATTCCTCATCGCATGTTAGAAAGTTCTTCGAAATTTTGAGCCGGGTTTCCATTCAGTACCTCTTCCAATTCGTTACCATCGAACATATTTGATCTTCCAGGTCTTTCTTTGTCATTGACATGAAAACCACCACTTTTAAACCGTTGAAACAAAAACCGACTGTTGAGATATGATGGACCAGCATCACCATAAGCTTCTAAAAGTGTTTGATTGGCTTCGGCAGCCGATTTCTTCAAATCAAACAACAAAAGTAATGAGTGGCAAAAATGCAATTTTGAGCATTCCATGATTAGTGTCTGTATACACTGAATAGTTCAATAATATTACATATAAGACTTATTTTATGCAGACAAAGGTCAAAAGCAGAGAATTTAACCGTTGTGTACATTAATACTTCACATTACTTTACCATTTTCATTAATAGATGGCGCTGATCGAAATAAGTGCAAAAAACTACCGTATTTTTCGTACTGTAAGACGCACCGGACAATAAGACGCATTTCAAATTTATAAGATGATTTTTAGAAAAATATATTTTAATGTTACTTTCGGATCAAAATTTTCATTTATTGTTAGCATAATTCGTACTAGCAATATTGAGTTCAGCTTCACTCTCGGTATTATCACTCGTCTCGTTAGTGTCACCGTTCGTATTACTTTCATCGGAACTATTATCGTCCTTTCGAACCTCAAATTTAGAGACGATTTATTGAAAAAAATTTTTAATGTTACGGTAATATCTAGATAATTATATAGAATATGTTAGAAATGTTCATTTTTAATATGGCTGGCGAGCATAGAAAGACAGGTTAAATTGTCGAGCAAAAAAGGCAATAATATATTAACAAAAGGTGTTTTAATAGTAGATTTATGGATGGTTTGTATGTAACTATTTTTATAGAAACCCGTCAATTTGGTGCGAAACTTTTGTGAATCGTCAGTCGTTAAATTAATAATAAAAAGCTGAAATCTAGCACAAACATTCCCTAGTTCGCTAGGAATATGTGGTTGAAAGTTGGCGTGATCCTTTCAGATCCATGCCGAGAATGTAGAAGAAACTAAAATAACCTTGAAAAACACGAACAATTTTTCCTAATTTTCGTCTATAACTTTTGATTGCACCAATACGTTTGTGAAAAACTGCCACCCAAGTATTTGCCAGAACCACATACCTGTTCGATGCAAAAATGGTCTCGATCCGTTCAATAATACGTCCACAAGTAACAATTAAGCGTTTTCTTCAGCCATTCACAAATAAATATTTTCGAAAACGTACGGTGCAGATGTTCACTAACATCAGCTTCACATTTAGTTAAAAACTGGTTGCGACCAGTCTAAAAACGCGTCCGTAATTAACGATAAAATTCAGCCCAGTTTATGTTAAAATAAACGGGAAATAAATTGGAAATAAGTTGAAATTAAAATTTTAGTATTAGCTGTAATCGTACCAGTAAAGTCAGCGGGGCAATTTTTGCATCGAGCATGTTGGCGGTGTGGCGAATATTTGGGTACTAGTTTTTCATAACAATATATAAACAAAATCGAAAGTTATAGACGAAAATATGAAGATATTGTGGATGGTTTTCGAGATGGTTTTAGTCGTTTCTACTTCGAGCTGAGAACGTTTGTGCCAGATTTCAGCCCACTATCTTTAGTTGTACAAATATGATGATTCACAAAATGTACCTTTCAAACTGACGGGTTGCAGTAAAAAGAGGTATAACACATCTAGAAATAGCAGAATGGGCGTGTCCCAGAAAAAGAAAGTAGACATATATATATGCTCCAATAAATTATTAAAAAGTCTATATATCTGAATATATCTACTTCCTTATGCAGAATTTTTGAGCTTGAAATCATTCGGCTGTGACCGAATCAATGTAGCTTTACTCTAAAAATGGCTAAAAACGGATAATGAAAAAACTGAATTGTCTTATGTTCGATAATAGGAAATATAACTCATTTGCTCATATAATTATATAATTATACAACTAGATGAATTGGTTTCATAAAGTTTTTAGTTTTAATAAGGCCTTTGCTCTGATATGATTGGTTATGAGCATACTAACACAACAATCCTTATGATTACACCTGCATAATTGAAAAGAAACACGTGTGGCGAAATGAGAAATCACGCAAACAAAGAAGCTGAACAGCGAATTTCTCGACCTGGTGTATGCAGATGAAAAGTCTATTAATAACCCTTGGCTTTTGGAGCTATGTAACTGGTGTAAAGTTAAACGAATTGTATAATTAATCTCTTTAAAAAATTGATGAGATTAAAAATTACAAATAAGAACAACATATTCGCTCGTGATCGAATTTTTTATACCCATCATCGTGATCCTAAACAAAAACATGTAAGA
The DNA here is from genome assembly GCA_000688735.1 of Glossina austeni. Classification (NCBI taxonomy): domain Eukaryota; kingdom Metazoa; phylum Arthropoda; class Insecta; order Diptera; family Glossinidae; genus Glossina; species Glossina austeni. Next base: position 765,211 of record KK502441.1, read on the forward strand.
CAGTTAAATTCGCCCGGGACCCAATCTTTTATACCCATCACCGTTTACCCCAAAAAAAGTAAAAGGACAAAATTCGCATGCTCTTTAATATGGAGTAGCCGCAGTTGATTTCTTCTACTTTCACAAAAAAAGTTTTTGTCGTAGAAGCATGTGGGTATCGAAGGCATGTCTTTTGAAAAATTTAGGTCAATTCCAAATTCTTTTGCAAATGTGTAGGCAACATCTTCACGGGAGAATGTTTACCACAAATACTAAAAAGTTGCGCAAACAGACAGATGGACGGACGAACAGGCGGACATGTTTCGGTATATTCCAAATTTAAACTGGCCAAGAATTTTTATACTTTATGGGAATTTTCGAAGCTTGTTTCTGAGCTTTATAAAGGTATTGAAAAAACAATTGAAGCTTGATACACTACAATATTGGGTGGACGTGGTCAATTTTCCACATGTTTGTGCACGAATTCTACAGCACCGCTTATAGAATATGCCTTTTTCTGTACTTTATGAGTAATGATCAAAAAGCCCATTTTGAAAAATAGAGATGTTTTCAGTTTACGTGATGCTGTGGACGTGTCCTTCGACCGATTTGGCTCATTTTCAATACCAATCTGCGTGCAAGAACTTCCAACGTTTCTGTCAAACTTGAAGCCGACTGCGTCATTTTTGCGGCCAGGAGTATGTTTACAACAGACATTACATAGACGGACAAACGGTCAGGCGGCCAGTTACACATGCTTAAATCTGTTTAAAATTTAATGCTGATTAAGAATATATATACTTTGTGGGGTCCCTGATGCTTCCTCCTGAAAATTTGCCAACTCTTGTGATATTTCACTTCCAGTATATAAAAAAAAAATATATTCCAAATCTCATCTTCAGAGAACTAATCGTCGAGAAAAGCCATTTTTTAAAAAATAAAGGTTGGCATCTTCTTTTCTTTAAGAGATGCAAGACTGAAGCCCTGCGTTTGCCGCCAATGCAATAGTAAATGCCACAGGGCAAGTCGAGCTAATTATATTCCAACCATGGGAGGATGGTTTTCTCAAACAGCTTGTAATTCAATATCATCTATTCCCAACGAGTACCCTACCAGTGAAATCGTTGTTGCTGGTAATTTCAACGCCCACAATAAAAATTGGGTGAGCAATTTTATCCATAAAACTCCGGACGGACGCGACGCAAAGATTATGGCACTTGATAACTGTTCTGTTTAACACAGCTTGTACAAAAATAAGCTAACGCACAAAAAAAACACTAGAACTTTTTCTTACTTCGCATTTTCAAAATATGAAGTTAAGATCCTTGCACCATCCCACTCTTTCTGCATCCTCTTCGCTTACTAATCTCTGATACTTTTGTTCTCCAACCCCGAAACGTGAAATTTTGAAATACGGCGATGTAAATTGGGCACTGCTCAAGAACTCTTTCAAGCGTTTTAATTGGAAATTGAGTTTCCTAAATAACAAGGTTAACACCGCGGCGGAAATGATACAAACTATGATCAAACATAGATTGCGAATATACATTCCATTCGATTAAACCAAGAAAGAGATGTTCGTTTAATCAGACTTACAAAGGCACATTTAGCTTCAAAGCATTTAGAGTTTAGTCGTCTGGGTTACTGCTTCGCAAACAGTCTGGAAATGTATGCCACTAGGTGCTGCGGAGCGCAAAAGCTCTGGGCGAGCAGCCCCTACGTAGCCAAATTCTTGCCACACCAAAGAACAGCAACAGGTTCTGATCGTTTGTGAAACGAATTGGAAACGAATCTACTACATCGATTCCGACCAAATAATATGCGACCAGATTTATAAAGCTAATGTGTATTAATAATAATAATTTGGGAGGCGAAGTATTGTAAATGTAAATAGTATAAATAAAATAAAAACTGTCATTGGTTAATTCAGTCGTGTTGTCAATTGTCTTCATAAGAAATGCCATTGTTTTAAACAATAGATCTTAGCAAGAGAACAGTTTAAATAAAAAATTTTAAGAACACAGAATAAAATATTTACAAAACGAATCATTTGTGGTCACCATGGCAGAAAAAATTTAAACAATTTTGCTAAATCGATTAAAATCTTTTAAAAGTATGGCAAAAAATCCTTAATATATCTCTCACTATTAAAAAAAATTTTTCCTAATACAGAACGGGTATAGTATGGTTTAGTTCGGTTGACTCAACTATGCTTGCTTTTCGATTCAAGTAAGTCAAGTTCTCTAGAAGGTGAATACCATAATATATAAGAGAGCTTAATCTATGATAGAGACGAATCAATTTTAGCCCGAATTATAATAACGAATTCCGTACTTCCAACATATGTGTGAAATCAACTAGTACTGCATGAAAATTTGTTGACTACACGTAAAAAAGAAATGACATTAGAAATTGATAGATTGCAGTTTAAAAAAACAATTCTATCTTTTTTTACAGGCTTAAAAGCATTATTATTTTAAAATCAAACTATATGTGACGATAATATAATGAAATAATAATAAATATGAAGCAAATATTCTTATAATGTCAACACAAACAGTGATTTCATACACAAACTTAAAAAGGAAATGATGTTCAATTGTGGTCGAATTTTATATGCCCACCACATTTATCTTAAAAAGGAATAAAAGGGCGAAAAAAAAGTTTCAATAGCGCATAACATTCGGTGGGTGCAGCCGATTTCCCTTTTTTTGAGAAGTTAATATGGGATCACCCATACTATATACATGGAAGTGTTTGTCATTGCACCCGTTACCCGGTGTCCTTTATATCGTAGCGTAGGTGCGTTTTCATAACCTTCGCTGATGAGTATAAAAAAATGTGTTGCAGATGTCGCAAAGTTTCTACAAGGTAGAGTAAACACCATATTAACTCAACTTTCACAAAGTAGAAAGTTGGAAAAATAAAAATTAAATCACTTTCAGATTATCATCCTTTTAAGCGCAATTGCAAATTGATTTCAAATTTTTCGTAATTTACCCCCTAGCTTCGAATGGAAATTATGAATCGCAGACATAAACTCCATCATTTACAGCACTTGCACTTCATGAGCTTACTTTCATAAGAGCAACCCAACTCTAAGTTCATTTCTCTCTTTCAATTTTACTTCCTTACCCATTCTTTCTCTCTCTGATTTGTTATCTTTTTTTTCATCATTCAAATTTCTTATTTACATGAAAATTTGTTCTACTAATAAACGAAAACTATCGTAAAAATTCTGATTATTCAATTGCGCGTGTAAATTAAATTAAATTAAATTTTATTTTTATTTATATATGCATAATTTGTTTTTTGAGTAAATTTTACCTTAATGTGTACTGATTATATTGCGGAAAAAAAAATTAGCGAAAACTTTCTGCCGATTTGCCGAATTAAGCACTTTACACAACGAGAGATACACTTCGAATGTAAATCATAAATAATGACTGGGACTCACTACTCACTAACACATAGCTGTAGATGCCATTTAACATAATACTTTAACGTAAGCAATGTAAGAGGATTTGTGGAATAGCATGCAAAACATTTTCTCCAAAATAAAACACATCGTTTTATATCTACCCCACGAAGTATGTTAGGATTGCTAAACATTTCTAGTGTGTAGAAATATGCATCGGAAGCCCCTCAAAGTGTTTGCATTCTTCATTACCGCGAACAGTGTTATTCACCTAAGCCTATTTAGTCTCTTCTCGTTCTTTCGCCGGTAGAAATTGTGATCACGAATTTAAAACTTTGTTCATAGTCTAAAAATAGCTCTTAAACGTTTGTTTAATAAAATCTCCATATCAAGAACGAAAATCAATTGACCTGATGCAAGATTCCATTAATTATTTCCAAAAATCACTTACAGAAATGTGAATCCAACAATTAGAAGTGGCGATACTAGCAAAAAATTATTAAAGCGATCTAGTTTATCAAAATATATTAAAACTCTAATGTATGTTCCTTCGGTAATGAAAAGTGCACTATTTATGAGATTATCTGATATATGTAGAAACAGAAAGAAACAAAAAAAGAAAACGTTAATTCTATGTGTTTTAAACGACTCTGAGAGATGTTATTTGGGTACCACAATTACTAGTACGAATATGATTCTACGTTTCCTTTGAACCATGGCATTACATTAACTTTTTAATTATTTTTATTAGTTTGAAACATCGCAACATAAGTCATCGGGGTAGCAGTAAGTACAAATGTGGCCTTCTTATTATCTCTTGTTCTTTTAAATTAAGCATTTGTTCGATTTTTTTTGGATTGTGTATCTCGTTTGTTACACATCGTGATCATATCCAAATAGTCTAGTGATGTTGTCCGCCTTTCGCAGAGGAAATTTAAACTTACTTTACGTAGGCACTTTCGCCTTCCTTTTTTTAATTAATTCCATCACATTTGATTTAATAGCTTACAATATCTTGATTTTCAGAAGTCATAAAACATTATATCTTGTGGCAATAACGTAAACCATTCAAATTTTTTTAAGGAATATAAAAAATTCGCTTGAAGAAGTACACGCCCACATCTGCCACGAACGCAAGAATTAGACAACTGAGACTTGAATATTCATAGTTTATCACGGCAGATCAAGTGTAACAATAGATGTAATCTGTTCATCATAGCCATAAATCTCTCTTTAAAAGGTGAGTTAAACATATGGTTTTGATTGTTTAATACGCCCACTCTTAACCAAATACACAACATTTTTACGTATTGGTTCAATGTAAAGTGCATCAAAAGCTAGCCCCAAACCAGATTTAACCTTCTTACATATTTACAATATAACTGCAATGTTCTAATTCTATCAACTACCTCAGTAGAAATAAATGAAGGGGTAAATATGAAAAACATTTCAATTAAATATAACTCCTTATATGATCACAACTTTTAATTTTTACACCAAAAATAAGAAATGTCATCTTCGAATTCCGTATTTTTATGATCTAAAACTGGTTTAAAGAGTACAGTAATTTTATGGACACACTTATTAAAACTTTAGAATATATTCTTTGAACATTGTTTAAAGTTTCCATACTTTACAGAAAAAAAGACAAAAAACATGACTTTTACCAATATTTACTGCGACGAAAACTTATAAATAATTAGCTTAGAAAATCATGTTTTTTCGAAAACAAATTGATTCATATACATTTTTTTAAATTTACCTATATACGCATGTTTGCATGGATGCATAGATAAACACTTAGGAATAATTCAGAAAAAAAAGCTATGCATACACACACATATCATATCAAAAGAATTCACCACACCCCGACAAAAGAACAAAAATCGCTTGCACTACTTAAGATTTGTAAAACTATTTTTAACACTTTTCTTCGACAACTTTAAAAATAATGTTTATTACTTACCACTCAATTACTTTTGGGAACAACTTCCTTTTAGTTTCTGGAATTTTTTACGAACTGCTTTTTTAAAAATAATACAATTTTTCTTCTGAATAAAAATGCACATACGAACACGAGCCTAAACGAGGAATATCCGAACACTTGAATGTTGCCGCTATTTACACACTTATTCCCTCTATGGGCTACTTGATTACCGCGAAACGGTATTAAAACATTGTTAGATTATCGGCAGAATAGTTAGTTATTAATGTAAAAATCCTTATTCCTAGTCCTAATCCTGATTATTTTCCCTGTTGGGGTTTTACCGTAATTAGAAGGCAATTGTTACAGCTGAAAAAACATGACGTATTTATATTCTACTCTTACGGAGGTTTCTGAACGTCTCCTCTGTAATAATACAGAATAGTGTAGGTGTAAATAGAAAACATTTAAAAGTTCGAAACGAATGTAAAAGAAAAATTTACAAAAAATGGAAGAAGAACTAATTGGCAATTTATACAAATTTTCGGAAAATAAGCACATGTAAACGCAAAAAGAACCATTGTTTTTTTTTATCTAATTATTATTTATTGATTAACTTCCGTAAATTGCAGTTCCAAATTTTGTTAAAAGTTTTGAGAGCTAAGAATATAATATTTTAATAATTTACCTTTAATTTGCTTCATCTTCTAACGACGCGTCCTATATCTAGATTTCTATTTGCGATGTTTCTAACTAACAGCCCTGTCATAGAGCAAAATTGAAACTGAAGAATTACATTCTCATTGTTGCTACGGAATGCCAAATTTGAGATAAGATAACAAAAACAGTGACAAGCAAGCTCTCATTTTTTACCGCTAACGGATGAAAGTGGCAGAATAGTGTTGTTAGAAAAGTTGATTCCATGGCATAACACGCATTGTTTTAATGTTACTGACATCCCTTACTTTCCCTTCCTTGCCTTAACTGTTAAAAAAAGGTGGTTAAAGCTGAAAATAAATGAATTCTGCAGGGTAATCATGTATGTGAAAGCTAACCTTCGTTTGCGACAAAGCCGATAATTGATAAAGGCTTTCGTTGCGATCACGTAAGACCTTCGTGTCGTTTTCGTTTGAATCATTAATGTGTAAATGAAAAAGTAGAACGAAGAAGAAAATTGTTGTTTACAGTAATACTTCCTAAACACGCTGGATTAATCCCGCGTTATAGGAGAACGCATTTTACGAGATGTACAAGGTGCTCGTATGACCCCGTATAACTCATTATTAACAAATGATTCACATTTAACTTCTCTCGTTTAAGGGGGTTTAAATTTATTATTAATATTAAGGAATCGAATATTATGAACGAAACATGTGCGTTTTATTAAAATCAAACTAAAAACATTTTAAATGAAAAACTTATACATATTTAACTAAAAAACAGTTGCTTTCAAACAAATTATATAATGTCAAGAACAGTTTTATTACATGTTTATTCATTGTTTATTACATGTTACATAAGTACCGTGTTATAGGGTGAATTAATGTATATATTTTTATGGCTGTTAAAATCCAAAAAATAACAGCTGATTCTCCTCTTCGATAAATTAATAAACAATTCAACTATTGATGAAGTAGTTACTCGCTTTTAGCTAAGCGGGAGCGTGAATCACGAGCCATTAAAGAGATTCGCAAATTTGGATATTTCCTGATATAAGAATCGACGCCCGCTCGAATAAACACGTCCGATTAAAGGGTAGTACGTTAGTTTTTATTAGTGTTTATCAGTCATCATTTAATAAAGGCGAATGATGTTATATAATAGAACCATAACTCAACAACCAAAAAAAAAACAATTAAAATAATAATAATAATAATAATAGAAACATATAATAATTGTATTTTATGTGTCGCCCCATTAAACACGCATGCACTGGATTTGCAAGAATTTCCTTAAAATATAAGTTGTGAATTGCTGCAGATGCAACTTGACAACGAAAGACGCATCCGAGAAACTGACCAACAATTATTAAGAGAACAAACTCAATTGTTAACGAAAAAAGTCGAGAACGATAGGTCGTTCGACACCAAGATACTGAAGCTGGAAAAGAAAAATGCCGATTTCCTCTTTAGCCAGATACAAAGTAATTTCGAGGATGATGACGACAAACTTAGTTAAATCCTTTATGTTTCTACTCTAATTGGATATAAAAGAAGATCATTTTAATTTTTTATGTTGACAAACTTTGAATATTATATTATTTATTACGATATATGTATTATTTACACGTTTATATATGTACGTGTATATATTTCTATTATAAAATTTATTAATGATCCTCTGGATTCATTTGGAATAAATTTTAATTTTCATTACTTCTATAATATTCGATATAACATCCGAAAGCGTACTCTGTGCTACTTCTACGGACTATTCATTACTGAGCATTGGTCCATTCAGAACCCCACAGCTTCAAAGTAATGCTTAAACGAATAACCAGTGGTATATATGTTGCCTTTAAAGAATCACTTGGTTAAATTGTTTGTAATACGTATTTGAAACTCGACACTTTTATAGAAATCTACATGCAAAAATATATATACATATATGAATCACAAATATTTTCAAAAAATGTACATATTTTTAGATAGTATGAGGGGATTGGAGTTCTTCGCTGTCTCGTAACAATTCCCTGTCGCAAAGTTCAATCCTCCTCCACCAAATTGTATAAAACAATGTGTCGAAGCATTCTGTCTAATATTTATATATTGATTAACACAAAATGATCATTTATTAACATTTAACAACATGTTGCTTAACTTTCACAAATTCAAATTGTTCTTTCTCGCAATATTTTTTTGTGTGACTATTTCAACTTTCTTTGGTCATTAATTTTCTGTTTTGCTTTGGTTTTGTTTGTTAATTTTTTTTAGTTTTTTACTGTGTTTCATCTGCTTGTACGTAAACAATTTTGTCTGCAATTTATTATGTTCTCACTTTACAGCTATTTTCTCTTATAAATGTTACCCTAAAAAGCCATTACTAATTCAAAACAACCAATGCTATCATAAAATGTGAAATTTTTTGCTTTCGTGTAATTTGACAAGTGTATGAAAATATGTTTAACAGCTGTTGTGCTTAAGTGACACCAAAAAAACCGATAGCCGTCAAATAATGCTGAATGCTATCACATTCGCGATCCCAAACCAACTGTAAAACAAAAACGTAGGCTAAATTTCACATAATTGATTACCCCCTGATTTTTCAATGTATTAATGAGAGATGTTGAACAGAAAGCAAACGTATAAGGAAGGACTTTCGATACTAACCTGAAGGGTAACAAAGTGGAAATGACACACTTCTTGAAAGTGCAATAAAACCAAATACCTTAAATTAAATTCCTTGAAAAATTGTTTCTGAGATAAATTTTTGTACTTTTTATTACGATTTATGAAGACGCTCACCGTTTCGACATTAACTACTAGTTGAGCTTAAAACCTTCGGTACCATATCAAATTAAGAAGTAAAAATAGGAAAATCAATGTAAGCGTAGACAAATAATAAATGAAATATAACAACAGAATTAGTGTTGAAATAAATAAAGTTTTTTCTTCTCTTTTATTAGCCATTTACATGCATACACATGAACTCACATCTCCCGCCCATTTTCATTACGGTTTTCTTAAAATCATTTGGAAAATAAACATAACACCATATACATGGAAAATAAACATGATACATAACATATTAATATTAAAACGTCGTAGAAGTAAAACAAAATAAAATGAAGCAAGGATATAATTGCAAAACTTGGGAAAGATCACTTCTCACAAAATGATCATAGTTACATTGCGGACGTGATAACAAGCAGCACACAATATATATGCATCTACAACACAGCAAACTCGCAGTTAATTTTATAAAGATTCATACAAAGAATTTACTAAGCACAGTGAATTATCTGTTATTGGTTTGCTAAATCGCAAATCAAAGAAGAAAAATATGCTTTTTGATAAATAATTAAAAAAGTGAAATTAAAAGAAAATGGTTTGACAATAGATTTTACTGAGAAAATTGAGTAACGCGAACGAATTCCTTAAATGCAAGGATAACAAATAAGACATATATATTTTATTGTCCGCCAATATTCTACATCCGGTACTTTCATGTTAAAAAGAACTCGAAAGAAATGGAATTTTGATTCTTTATAATAATAGACGAACACTGAAGGGTTATCTATAAAATATACATTCAAATTTTTAGCGACGTATCTACTGCTTTTTATGAGCAGCGATCAAAAAATCCAATTATCTTTGCCTTTAAAAACAGAGGTCCTCCCAGTTTTCGTTATATGCCTTCTTATTAATTGATTTTCAATGGCAATCGGCGTAAAAGAAATCAATTGCAATTTTGAAAATTGCCGTTAATAACACAATATTAATGATAATTTCCAAACATTCATCAGATCAACCTAAATTTGCTCGATGGACATATGTAGGTTTGAGTAGTGAAGTCTCCAAATTAAATAGTTCTTTCTCGATTCTCATCGACAAAGTTAACCTATATACCAAGGAATTTTCCGGTAAATTTGTTGGCATAATTGACATATCTACATGTAAACAAAAAAACTGAGATAATTAAGTTTTCTTTGCTTGTCTTTGAAAGTGTAACAGTACTTTCTTGGGCAGGGTAATACTCAGCCACTCCAGAGTCCGTTTCCAAGACAATTTATAAAAATGTGTTGGACCTTCGGGTTTGGTTTTAGTTTATTTCACTTATTTTAATTATCTTATTTATTTTGCAGGGATTACACAATTGCTTTCAGAGCGGTGAAATGAAAATAAACCAGCTTGGTGGCCCGACCTTGTTGATATATAATAGGAGGATTTTTTCGCACGTATTTGTTCGATTTCGCAGGTTACTCGGCGGCGGCTATGGCACAATAAAAGACTGAGCGATCCCGTTATACAATGTTATTCTTATACATACCTATTCTTACGAGTGTTAGTTTAGGTTCGATCACACTTGTCTGGTCGAACATGTTTGTTTGCCTTTATATGCTTATGTATAATATTTACATCTACCTGCTTTCTTATTGCTATACGCACTTGCATTCCTAGGTTTTCTACTTATTCTAGGATTACCCGTTAGGTATATTTCTAGCTTATATATTTACAGTAGTTTATATAGCATATGCCTATTACTTGGGAAACAGTTATGTAGCAGATATATTTATAAAGTCTAATGCGGTAGTACTCTATTCAATGATTGAAGATATTATTAAATATATGTTTATGTATATGTTTAAATATATGTTTATATATTAAATATATGTTTCAATGTTTACTCTCGATAGGTACAATAGTACTCTATTCAATGATTGAACATATTATTAAATATATGTTTATATCTATGTTTATGTATGTTTAGATATATGTTTATATATTAAATATATGTTTGTATGTATGTAATGATATGAATTATGATGTATGTGTATATGTATTTTTT
>KK502441.1:776799-920029 GCA_000688735.1 Glossina austeni
CACACACACACACACACACACACACACACACACACACACACCCTTAGAGCACATAGCCTATATGCTGAATGGATGTCTCTCGTGTATGACGGTATAGCGAGGGCCTTTTTCCACACCGATGAGCCGTACATTATTGTCGCAGTCACCACTTCTGCGATCAGCTTTCTGCGGTCTTGCCTAGGGCCACGCAAGTTTGGCAGTAAGCGCGCCAGCGACTTTGCTACATTCGCTGCCTTTTCGCTCGTGTATTTCAGATGCTGTTTATACGAAAGTCTGCAGTCGATCATTACTCCTAGGCATTTTATGGCTTCTTGTGACTGTATCCTCGTGTCTCCCACTTGGATAGTCACTTTCTCCAACTTCTTCCTAGAAGAGATTAATACCGCTTCTGTTTTCTCTTCCGCCAGATCTAAATCCACTGATCGCAGCCACCTCTTGATCATGTCGATGGTTTTATTCGCTGTAGTGGTAATTGCTTCCAAAGTTTTTGCCACGATGGTTATCGCAATGTCGTCAGCAAAACCCACGATGGATGCTCCCTCAGGAAGAGGTAGTTTCAGGATATCGTCATACATTACGTTCCACAATGTAGGGCCTAGTACTGATCCCTGAGGTACGCTTCCAGTGATCAGCCTTTCTCTGCACCCTTTATCTGTAATGTACCGAAGTTTCCTACCAGTAAAATAACTAGCCACTATATTTATAAGATATGGTGGCACTTCTCTTTCCTGTAGGGCAGCTATGACGCAATACCAGTTTGCTGAGTTGAAAGCATTTTTGATGTCTAACGCTATTACTAAGCGATACTTTTTGTTGTCTTCCATCCAGCGTGTTCCTTTTATCGCTTCTGCTGCAGTATTTGTGACCACATTTATTGCGTCCATTGGGCTTTTCCTTTTCCTGAAGCCGAATTGGAAGTCCGACAGCCCTTTAGAGCTCTCCAGTGACTCTTCTAAACGATTTCGAATGATTTTTTCATACATCTCGCCTATCGTATCCAATAGACAAATAGGGCGGTATGAATTCGCAACATGTGACGGCTTATTTGGTTTTGGCAGCAGCACCAGTGTTTGTTGTTTCCACTTATCTAGGAAAATTTGTTCTTTCAAACAAGCGTTGAAAATTCTCGCAAACATAGCGGGCCTCGCCAACATGGCTTGCTTAATAGCGCAGTTTGGGATGCCATCAGGACCCGGCGCTTTCTTGCCTTTTATTTGCTTTGCCATGGCAACAATCTCCTCAGGCCCGGTGAGATTAATACTATCTCTCACCTCAATCAGTGGCAGATATACAAACATAGTTTTCTGGGGAAACAGAGTGTCAATTATGTCTTCCACAAATTCTGCACAGCTTGGTTGGTTTGAATGTTTTAGCTTCTTCATTACCAACTTATACGCCATACCCCATGGGTCCTCATTAATCTCGTTAATCAGGTTCTGGAAGCAGTTTTTCTTACTGACCATAATAGTTTTTTTAAACAGTTTTCGCCTGAGTTTGTACTCTACTTGGTAGCTGAGATAAGCACTAGTCCCCCTCGATCTTTGGTAGACACGTCTCGCTCTATTGCATTGAGCCCTTAGTTCGGCTATCTCGTCTGTCCACCAGTATACTGGCTCCTTGCTCCTAAAGAAGCAACGTCTTGTCATTGAACCCTCACAGGCTTTTATAATCCGTGTTATAACCTCTGCAACGGAAGCCTGAGCTGAGTTTCTGGGTTCTGCTTCTTCTAACATAAGCTCAAAGAGTTCTTTATCTAGAGATTCTGGTTTCCATTTGGGGCCCCTGAGAGGGAGTTTTACGCAGTTCGCTCGCTGACTCTGTTGTAGTTCCCAGATTATTGCTACATGGTCACTGTGGGTATAGATGTTGCTAATACCCCATTCTATGCGCAAGGCTAATGCACTGCTGGCCATGGTGATATCAATCGCGGAGCTACGACCGTCTCTGTTGAGCGTGTTTTCATTGCCTTCGTTTAGAATTGTCATATCCAGTGAGGCTAGGGATTCAAGCACTATTCTGCCTTTAACGTTCGTCCACTTGCTTCCCCAATCAGTCGCCCAGGCATTAAAATCGCCAGCGAAAATGACCGGCGTTTTCCCCCTTGCGTCGGTACGTAACTCATCTATGCGCTTCTCGAAGTCCGCGTGGTTTGTACTTGGCGGAAAATAGCAGCTGTAAAGGTAAACTTCTTTATATTTAACGCAAACGTAGCCCTCCCCTGCTGAGATAAATCTCATAGTTGGCGTATGCGAGCTGCATTGCCAAACGGCTGCAGTGCCAGTCTTATCCTTTGCCCACCTGTTTCCGGAGCCTAACTTGTATGGCTCACTCAAGACTACAATGTCAATCGATAGTTCTCTGACATTCTGTTTTAGCACCTCTTGCGCAGCCCGACAGTGGTTTATGTTAATTTGCATGCACTTAATATTTAACACTTATTGTTCGCGCCGCGTGTATTTACCGGGCAACTTCTGCCGGCCAGTTGATGATCATGAGGCTTGCCTTGCTCCTTGCAAATCGCGCAACACGGGCTCTTTGTACAGTCTCTTGCTTGGTTAATGTATATATGTATGTATGTGTGTGTGTGTGTGTGTGTGTGTGTGTGTGTACGTATGTATGTATGTATCTAGGGAAACAAAGTAATACTTAGTAAGGAGGTGAATCGCTTCCTTACAAGAGAATCAAACAATTCGATTTTTCAGATATCACCAATATTAAAATCATAGATAAAACGTTATTATTCCCAGTACCCTAAGCGCCAACAATTTTGCACAAGCAGGCATGCCGGATGTAGCATTTATTCCAGACAGCTTTAGCGTGTACCCGTTGGTATCTCGGGCGAATTTGTTCCTGACAATACAAAATCAGATATTCCTATAGCCTTCATGAAGCATTTCACTAGACTTGATTCTGAGAATAAGACTCAAATTGCTACTCTTTCCATTTTTTCGTTCTATGGATCTAAAACAATATGTCGATCCGAAACATTGTACCGTAAAAGCAGAAGTTCATATTCGTCAGATTCGTCAATACGTGAATTGTTCCCGATTAGGTCACACTGAAAATAATTGTCGGTTCAACAAGGGATGCATTCTTTGTGGTGATCATAGCTGCAACAGCAAACAAAAAGCCAAATGTCCTAAAGAGAGTGAGGAAACTGAGATAGCTAAAATTGGACCACAAAACGTTTCTCAAGGAGAGAAGCCTTATCTTTCGACTCTATAAATTACCAAAACAAATATGACCTTCTAAGAGACTATAATCGTTATGTTTCAGTTTTACCCATCTCAAACGTATCAACAATTAAATATCCAGACGGAAAACTCAACAACAACAAAATCCTTTTACTAAAGAAAGTCATTAACGCAATCAAGCCTAAAAAGACATCTCGCCATAATCATTCTCAATTTAAGTTGTTACTTCCCCAGCCGATTAGTACAGACTCCAGTCATTCCTATCATATATAACCGGCATAACAAAGTATCGAATTTAAAAAAAATATTTATTTATTTACTATCCATATCTTTTATAAGTAGATGTATAAAATATGGTAAAAAACTTGTATGCGCCTGTAGATTTATGAATAGCATCGGGGCTATAGTATGTTCGTAATAATATTTAATATTGAATAAAGTCTTATGTACTCTAATGCAAACTAACAAAATACATTCATTTCGGATAAAAGAGTTATTTTAGTTTGCTGTATTAATTGAAGAGTTGGTCGATCGCAGAAACGCCTCGAAAAATATTAAATAAATTCATGCCCTTTTTTCGCGTGTTTCCTCTCCAGGAGAAAAATCAATTGTCAATGAGAACTATCAAAGATCTAAATTCTACAGAAAAATGTTCAAAGTGTTAAGACCTATAAAAATACACTAAAATTTTACATTATAGTTATGATATTAGTATCTGCTCGCTATCAGAAATTTTTTCCTTTGATAATTCCAATTTTAATTACAAATTATTAAATTTTGGCATAATTATAAATTGTTCAATTTTACATAGCAAAACTACAGATGATGGCTATGGCGATACAGCTGTAGAGTAATGAACTTAATACACCCACTTAATTTTAGCATAAGTAATGTTAGTAAGCATATTTATTTTGAACTAATTTGTGCTACCAATAAACAGTCATATATTATTATTAGCGTAATCACTTACATATTTTATTATCATAAGCACTTACTTGTAATTGATCTAATTTTAATTATTCGTATCGTAAGTATTATTTGTAATTACATTTTAGTATATAAGGTCCACATTAAAAAAATCACGGATGATTATGATCAAAATAATTCAATGTATGCATATACATTGATTATAAATTATAATCACAATTATAATCATAAAAGTCAACCACATTGATTCACTTCGGAATTCCTTCATATCCTAAAACCAGGTAAATCGCGAATGTCACGAAACCCAGTTTGTGCATAGCGCGAATGGTTGGATATAAAATAATATAATATATGTTTATCTATACTTGGTATGAATTTATTCCCTCCCACCACAACTCTATTTTTTTATTATAACAATGTGCATCAAAAAATCCAATATCATACGCTGCTTGACACGTTAATTGTGAAACCAACCAATCTTAATGAAAATCTTGCAATTGTATCGGTTTATATCCAGTCCAGCATCACTATCGATATCTGTCGCAGCGAGTTAGTTCGCCTTTTCAGACAAGGACGCCATTCTCTTTAGCAGAGATTTTAGTTCGCGATCCTATTGGCGAGGTGATTTTGACTCCCTAAGAGGAAAGATGTTTAGTGACCTCATCGCCAAATTCAATGTTAGTTGCCTCAATAATGGCAAGGCTTTGTTTTTTCGACATTTTTTATCTACGAGACGTTCACCACTTGATTTGATTCTCACCAATTCAAACTCATCACATGGAATATCGCTAACACTTTCCTTCCAACTCGTTAATATTCCCGTCCAAATGTGTTGCAAAACACATATTTAAAAAGTTTTCTGCTTTACGTCTCACAGAACATGCTGATGAAACAACTAGTCCATTTTCAAATAAAATTGTGAAAGCTACGCACGTCATCGCGTTCGTTCCTTAATTGTGGTGAAATTACAGTTTGGATTATTACTGTTACAAAAAAGAAAAGGGTGTAAATGTTTTCATTTGAAAATCTTGAAGCTGATGGTAAAGTCGTAGCTGAATGAAAAGAGGCTCTCACGTCAGTAAACTTCAAATCCTTTAAGTCAAAGATAAATACCCAGGCTAGCATAAGGTTGGCGTGGCGTTTCATTACGTTGACAACGTAGCGTAAAAAATGGCAGTTCATATGACCCGTTTCAACGGAGTTTTCAAAATAATTCAACTTTTTAAAGCATCTTAAATGTCAAAACGCAAACAATATGAAGGATTCATATTCATGTTGTCATGTTCGACCTTAAATCAGTCTTAACAAATGAAGCACGTCCACCAGCGGGTGGCCTTGACAAAATTATGTATCAAGCGATCCATGCTCTACCAGTTTCCTTAAAAAAACTCATCTAAGAACTTATAGCAAAAATTTTTATCCTCTGTTCTTGAAGTCTCTTAGAGAATGATAAGAACTATCACCATTTCAAAAAGAAATCGGTCTTTTCTGCCCGATGTGGCTGATTTCTACATTACTCAACACCGTCAATTTGATGATCAGAAAAAAAAGCAGTCTAACTATAATAATTTTGATCATAAATTCATTCCCCAACGAGCACATACTTATATCAAAGCCTAATCAACATATATGTATACCTGGATCAAATTGTGTTTCTTATCGCCTTTCTTGAGAAACAAAGTATGAAAATAGCTCCAGCTTCAATTGGTGTTAACAGTGCGATTGTGGTTCAAGGTTCTCGGCTAAGTCCAAAATATTTCAATTTTTAAATATCGTGCCTGCACATGCTCGATGATAACAGCATTTAGTTTTTTGCAATACGCTCATGAGTTTACCATAATTTCTTATTGCAAACCTTTGTAGAGGCTAGCATCAATCTAGCATATAAAATTTCGCTCTTTCAATCAAAATGCTACGAATTGTATTCAACCATACAGAATGTAAGATTCTCTATATGGGGCAACTATTTAGAGAGCTTAATCGCATTAACAGCAATGGAATTCCTTTAGTGCAAGTTCGTTTTCTTAAATTCGGAACAAATATAACCAACAGCTTATCAGTCTGTCATCAAAGAAACTGCCTGTACTTCAAATCGACTGAAAACTTTAGCACATATCATAAGTGATCGTTCATTTCAAGCACTCCCAAATGTTATAAAAACTTAATTCGGATTAAAATACTTCAAAACCGTTCCCTGAGAAGATGTTTGGACCTTCCCCATCCATTCCTGTTATTAATATATTTAGACAATGAACTTCCTTCACATCTGAGATCACCAATATCTAATGTGCCTTTCTTTACCGTCAAGCTATTTTACTATTGATACCTTTACGACAAGTTTTCGAAATAGAAATTAAATTTTGCCCACTTTTTGCAGAACTTCGTAGGCATTGGCAAGTCTTAGGGGGACACAATGAGGCGTCATTTTCCTTTTCGATTTAAAAACTCTCAAACTCTCACCAATTTCATAAAATAACAATGAGGAAGTTGCTCTAAAAGTAAAGAAGCTTGTTTGTTGATTAGTCACAAAGAAGATTAATTAGATAAAAAATTTAAGCAAACGGGAAGAGATTGGGTAAGATCACTTTTTGAAACACGTGATGTTGACGGAGCTTTTACGACATCGTTTATACAATTATGGCAAACACATTACTTTTCTTTGTCCCCCCAAATCTGGATATCTCTTTTACAATTATAAAGGTAAATGTTAACAAATAAGCAAAAAAATTCTATAAAATTTGTTCTATAGGTTATTTCTCTATAGCATTGTTAGGAATCTGTAGTGCAAATTATACTTTCACAAGTATGGACACCGCAGCTTACAGTTTCTAAGCAGACAACTATTACATTTTTTCATTGATGCTTCCTACGCTTCTTTATAACTGCACAAAATTTGGTTATTACCTGAAGTTTTCGAATTCCAAACTTTGTTTTGCCGGTATGCTTAATCTTGAATTTTATTCATTAGCTTGAATTCGAGAAATTATTTTAATCTGCTTAAGTTTTATGACATCATCGAAATAATTTTATATTAATTGCTCCGTAGTTTGAAAATTACCACTTATTACTCTCTAATAAAAAGATCTGTAAATATATTTTAACATTAAAAAAGTCTTTGTTGCTTGTTTTTCACTTCTTGCAAAGTAATGCATAGTATAAATCAAAACTTTAAATCACATAATGCAAAAAGCGTACATTAGTGTAAAAGAAACTTAAATTAGACAAACAACTTTAAAATATAACAGAAGCGATCATCATTGTGCATTTTTTCTCCTCGTTTTATTTGTATGTATATATGCAAAACCATATGACATGTAAATTCCCATAAAGTTTTGTGAAACGTCGGCAAAGTAGGAGTTTCAACCCGAAAATAGGAATAACGCCGCATTGTGTTAGTCCCATTATGATTTTGTATGTATACAAACAAATAAAACAAAAACGGAAAAACAAAGTTTATTTTAAATTTAGAAGTTATTTATCTGATTTAGGTTTATTTTGTACTTATTTATGTTTTCTTTATGTTATTTGATTTGAAATTTTGGTTTATACTCAATATTATTCTATAAGCTCTGAAAAACAAGCAGCAAATGCAATTTATTTTTCAATTTAAAATATGGTTATCAAATTAAAATATTTGAGCACCACTTTGCTTTGCTTTTAATTGCGTCAGTGAAGTCCACCTCAACGGGGGCTGAGACAATAAGGCGATTTTCCTATTCTCACGTTGGGACTTCAACTTCGCCGACTTTTTACAAAACTTAATGAGCATTGGTTGAGAGTCTTGCTTATAAGCATACAAACACCCATTTTTTTCAATCTATATTTCATTAATCAATCAAAAATTTAATTTGCTTTTACATTAATATTCTTATCGTTATTTAGCATATCATTGTAACATTTATGTTGATTTCTTTGGTTTGATTTCCCAAACCGTATGCTATCGCACACATTTATGTCGGTTTCCTTTCTTTTTCATATCGAAAAATATGGTAACGTACCTTTTCACTATATTTACTACTTGTGACCTATTAACACAAAAAAGGCGTAACACTTTATTGGCTGCTGATACGTTTCGCTTTGTTTTTGGATCTAAGTACATAAGTTGAACATATGAAAAACAATGTAAGGGAACGAAATGAACCCGTCCATCCTTAAAAATTATTCAACTTTTTGCGAGCCTATGTGGGAATCGACAAATCGTATGCTTTGGAATATAGACAAACAAATAAAACAAATTATTTCAAATTTAAAAGTTGTCTTCCTATTTTTATATTTCATATTATTGTAATGTAAAACATGCTTTTGCGAACTTACGATTTTATTCAGTTAGATAGTATAGGTTTTAATTAGAATTCTTAAGAGATCTATTTACAAATCATTTACAGGAACTCATTTTTATAACACTTTAATTCTCGTTCTACTTTTGCCCTTTCGAATATTGCAATTCAATTCTTTTGACTCGACTGACTTTACCTTCCGCAAATACTCTGGTTATGTACCCTTTTCTTAGCAACTTACGTCGCGCCATTTTTGTGTTAATCCCTTTTTCTGCCAAACGTTCTGCTAATCACTGTTAATCTTTTCGAAATTCGTCAGCTGCGTGAGGCAGGTAAAATTTTGTAGACGTGCATTTGGTTTTTTCTCTCTTTGGAATTTGGTTTAATGGAAATCGACTAATTTTCATAAAAACTCAAAGCATAAAATATGGCATTTTTGTAATATTATATTGTTTGAAGGCATTTTACACCCTACACCACGTGGTAAAGGATATGTTAAGTTTGCGCGAGTGGTTGTAATATCCAGAAGGTCTTAAGATAGATCCACCTTCTATTATGTCGATCTATAACCCTGTCTATCCGCCTGATGTCTGTCCATGTAGTATTGTGTTCAAGCTACAGGCCGCAGATTTTTAGATATTTTGAATCAGTTTGGTACATTGACATGTTTTGATCCAAAAACGAATAGTATTGAAAATGGTTAGGATAGGACCACTTTTTCGACCATTCCTCATATAAGGTTTATTTTTATAAGTCGTTGAAAGAATAAATATTGTAATTTTTATAATTTCGCGACAAAAATCGCTTAGGAATAGTATTTCGGCATTCTAATTAGGATCGGATCGGGTAATTTTTGAACCCCTTATCATTAAACCGTTTCTACGAAAATTGAATCTTTATATTGTAAAAAGGCATAATATTCAATACTTCTTGATGAAAATTCAGTTATAACAATAGCTTGACATAAAAATTAACCATACCGAATTTGGACAAAGGAAGTCTATTTTTTGGATCCCCACCTTCGTAACGGCTTTAGTTAATAACATAGATTTATTTGCCACAAATGCTTAATATTTTATGATGAAAATATATCCTTGGTAAATCAACTATAGTGAATTTGGCTGAAAAACAATCTCTTTTCTTTTCTCACCGTACATAAGGGCTCCTATGAAACAACGCCCTTACATAATGACAAAGCCTAGTTTGCCATTTGTTGCGGTGAAAACATCTGAAACACAAAACAACTTTCAAATTAAGTTTGCTAAATTCAGACCGCGTTGACATATGAGTATCCTCCAATATGGGCGCGTTAAAGAAAATTATGCATTTACATAAGAATAATGCATGATGTAGAGGATCTAACGGTCAGAATTGAAATTGTTGAGCTATAATTAATAGCAAAGGCCTTGTGATGACGTTATAAAATTTTTTTAATTCTCCTATTAACTAATTTCAAAATAAGTATTTGTTTCGACACTACTGTAATTTTTGAATCGGCTTTTTACTTTTTGCCACTAAAACCATAATTTCGTTAAATACGCATACAGATAACCCTCCCACAACGCGATCAATAGATTCCTGAAAAACTCCGCGTTATAGGAAATTGCATTGTAGAAGACTTACATCCAGTGCAAAACGTCGGGATACATTCCTAATTGGAAAAAAATAGTTTTTATTTAAGATATTTTTCTATTTATCCATTTCATCATAACAACATAAATTCATTTATTTAACCGCGCAAAATAAAATACAATCTGGAAAAACAAATAAAAACCGAATTTCAAATCTACTTAATATTAAATTAAACCAAAATTCAAATCACAACCTTCTATAAATCTCCTTCTGCGACATCACTTATTATAATTTGAGTGTGTTTTAAACGTTTTGCTCATATCCGTCCTAATTCAAATTCCGAGCTTGATGCACTATCAGACTGATCCTTATCAGCGATTATTGGTTTAAAAAAATCCTTTCTTAAAGTTTGTTTTCCCTTATTTGGTAAATCTTTGTAGATTTCCTGCTAGGCGGATAAATTATTTTTCAGATTTCTTTTGACCATTTCTGCTCTATCCCTTAGATGATCGTTTTCCAAAACATACTCTTCCAACTCCTTCGCCAGATTTAAAATTTTCTCCACACGTTTTAGTGAAAAGTTTTCAATTTTGGCATCGCAAAGATCGTCAAAGCTATCTTCAATAGATAATGCTTCATTTGCTATTGCCACTAAATATGCTTAATTTATTTCGTCGTCCGCAACTAATTGTCGAATATCATCCACAGTAATTTCGTCAAATCCATCGCCTCTTATTACTTTCGCTAGTGTCACTACGTTTCTATATTCATCCCCTAATAGATTAGCAACAGTTTCCTGAACTGCTGCCTCCAGCAATAGTGCTTTCCAGCAAGCTTTCAGTGTTGATTGACAAATTTCTTTGAGTGACCTCCCAACGATTTCAGCACAATTTAAACTTCCTTGACCGTTATATTTGATGATTCCATCTTCTCTAATAATAGCGCGAACGATTTGCGTATGTAGTATGCTTTAAAAGTTGCTATTATTTCTTGATCTAAAGGTTGTAATAATGATGTAGTATTAGATGGTAAAAATTCAAGTTGAATATTACGATGACATAAATCGGTTGAATGAGATGAACCATTGTCTAAAAGTAGTAAAACTTTAAATGCAAAGTTCTTTTTTTCTAAATTTTCTACGTCAAGAAAAAAGCAATGATGAAACCAATCATTAAACAAACTGGCAGTAATCCTTTCTTTCTTGTTCGCTATTCAATACACTGGAAGATTGTTTTTGTTGCATCCTTTCATAGATCGTGGATTTAATGATCAGTTAATAAACACTGGCGTGGTCATGAAATCTCCAGACGTATTACTGCAAGATAACTATGTTATCCGGTCCTTAGAAACCTTAAAGTCACGAACTGTTTTTTCGTTTTTCGAAATAAAAGTTTTTGACGGCATTTTCTTCCATCACAAACCCGTGTCATCGGCGTTAAATATTTGATTTGGTAAATAAATATGTTCTTTAAAATTTTTGGGAACTCTTCTGAATGTTATCTGCTACATCAGCATCTGCGGATGCTCTTTCACCCTGCATTTTCAAACTGTGTAATGCATGTTGTTTTTTGAACTTTTCAAACCATCCTTTGCTAGCCACGAATTGATGGCTGTCTTCATCGGTTAATGGTTGTCCTGTGTCCTTTAAATAGTTGAATATTTTTAATGCTTTCTGTTTAACTATATTTCCATCTAAAGGCAATCGCTTTTTCATCATATCTTCTATCCACACGTTAGCGATTGTTCCATTTTTTCCATTATCTTTGCTTTTGGACGAGAAATGAGTTTGGCGAGTACCAATGATTCAGATGATACCGAATTTTCTCTTCGTTTTGTTTTATTGTTCTTATTCTTGATTCATTTAATTTAAAATGTCTAACAATATCAGCTACACTCTCTTCATTTTGAAGTCGATCCAAAATTTGAATTTTGGTTTCAATAGTGATAATGTGAAGTTTTCGTTTTAACGACTTACGGTTTCTTTTGGCATTTTTATAGCTTAAATTACAATTTGATTATTTTAAACTATAAAAAATTTAAAAGAAACTTACTGATTATGAAATGTATTCACCTTGGTTTTCACAAAATAAAGACAAAAAAGACAACCATATAAATCACTCTCTCTTTAAAGTTCTTGAAATATTTCGATTTTAACAAAATATAATACAAAAAATTTTTTCATACACGTTTTAAAACTTGGTGATGTGATTCTCACAACTTCCTTATTGTGAATGATGAGACAAACCTAAATTGCCAAAAACTCTTTCAAAATTTAATTTTCAGGAAAACCCCTTTTAAAAAAAAAAATGTAAATGTTTGAAAAAACTACATTGTAACTTTGCCGTCAATTAAATTCTAGCCATGCTATAAAGAGACAATACACATGCAGATAGGCGATCTTTCTTGTAAAATTAAAATATGTTGTGTAAAAATCAAAGAGGCTAGATCTCACAGTTTGTTTAAGAAACACATAATGCAAAATAAAAGTTTTTTAGAATATTATTCTCAAAAAGTTCTTGAAAATCGCGTTGTAGACGTATCGCGTTATAGTAAATTTTCCGAATTTTGGGAACCGCGTTGTAGCGAAACCTATTTTAGAAGTACCGCGTCATATGAGGGTTACCTGTACTTTAGTTTTTCTCATGACACCAGTGAACACATTGTAGTCGGGCCAAGTCGACTATTAGTTGTCTAACACGATCGTAATTTTTGCCATACAACACAAAAGTACCTTGTTTTTATATAAACTTACTATTATGGAACTGTATTATAAAAATTAGACCCCTTTACAAATAAAGGCTTACTGTCTGTAATTTTTATATCAAATTGCTATTATGGATCAATTTTTATCATAAAATATTCAAGCTTAAACTTTTCTGCCCTAAGAAACAAAAGTTCGTGAAAATCCTAAAAATACGCGTACGTAATCCAAATTTTGCAGAGTTAATTTTGATCGCGAATTACTATTATGGGTTAAAATTTAGACTTTTCTGCCCTATAAAGAATCAATTTTCGTGAACATCCTTATAAACGGTAGCATACAAAAAATTGGCCGAGCTGGTTCAAATTTGGTACAGGTAATTTTTTTTTATCTTAAATTAGATTACTATTATGATCTAACTCTTATTATGAAGCATTGAAAATTAGACCTTTTTGTCATATGAACTTCAGTTTGCGTTACATAAGAGGGGTTCAAAGTCAGGCGCCAGCCAATACAAAGCTTTCACCCCAATTTAGAATGCCGAAGTACTATTACTTTCGTCAAGAAATATTGAAGATTGCAATCTTTTCCATACAACAAGTTTTTCAAATAGGGCATTATATGGGTAATGGCCTGGATCAATCAAAACCATTTGCAGTAGCGTTCGTCCTGGGATCGAAGCCTAATCAAAGATATAGAAACCTGTGGATTCCTTGTAGAATTCATAAAAACATACAAAACAAAATTGAGTTCTTTCACTTTTTTTGTCGCTTGTAGGATAGCGCTGAGGGATATAAAAGATTCGTTCACGACCGAATATAATTTTCTTACTTGTTATTGCTTAAAATTTCCATTTATTTGTTTATTTTGTAACTTTCCATAAGTTTTTTTATTAATAATAGAATAATTTTCAATAAATACGCTTGCTTGTAAAAAGAAGGTTTCAAATAACGATTATTTATTTATTGTGTTGACAAGGTGATTATCTAAAATAAACATAAACGAAAAATCAACGGCATTTTCAGATAAAAACTAAAAAAGGATTTTTAATGTTAATAAGTTATACATTTAAGATCTAGTGACAGTACTTTTTCTCATTTCAAATTGTTTGAAACTGCTTTCCATACAATTTGGTAAGAAAGAATGGCAAAATATTAATGAATATGTTGCTCCGTTTCGTAACGAAATCAAAAAGGATTGCGCCACTTCTATGTTTAATCTTCCTGAATTGCTTACAGCAAATCAATAATCTTGCTTTATGTAGAATAGAAAGATAATAGTAAGCAAGTAATTGTTACTCATCAAATTTATCTATTTGCGCTTTTAATTTCTACCTATCTGCACTGAATAATATGCTGAATATGTGCTGAATATGTCTGTATATAAACTAAAATTTAATATGAAATATCTAGATCCGATCCAACCTTCTCTGAAGTATTTGAAACATCATCAAATGCAGGAGCATTTCTCTCACCTTTTAGGAAATTCTTTAAAGGTTGCTTATGATTTTGTATGCCACCGTATAAATCACAAATGTTAGCAAATCCAAAGTATGCAGTGGTACCAACAATGACAACAAATATAAGTATTAATAAGACAGTTCCTAATAGCCCCAACATCATCATAGATAAGATGGCTAACAAAGTGCCTAAATATAAAGACTAACTTAAGAAATCAATGACGAACATATTACCAGTCTTACCTTCCAATACTAAAAAACCTACTAGAGTCATTGCTACGGTAGATATGCCGAATAATATCAATAGTAGAAAAGGTAGGAAGGTGACGAGACCAGCTGCTAAAAAGCACAGAGAAATTTTCGGATGGCGACCACACCACTGTTCTGTGCTATCAATTATTTGGTAACCTCCTGAATCGTCCATTACAATGTGGATCCTTCGCTTAGTTTGCAGCCCTAGAGCAATCGATTACACAATTTAACATGAAACTTCTCATACATACTTATATGAATGCGCTTATATGATAACTTACATAATTTTCTAAATGTCTCTATTAAGATTTTGAGAAGTACTTCTGGTTTGTCACCAAATTTAGACACATTATGTGATCCTTGCGATATTTGTTCAAATTGCTCCGGTTTTCGTTTGGATTTTTGTCTGCTGGGTCTTCGTATTTGATTATCCCCTACGAAAATATTTTCACTTGAACTGCTATCCATATCTTCTTTTAGAGTCTATAAATATATTTGAAATCAAAGAGAAAAATTTGATTTATTACGTGGTTCACACAGAGTGGCTGCAGACTTACTATTAGAAGCACTTATCATTGTAAATATTTTTAAATTATTTTAACAACGAATATTGCAATAACGCAAAAGCTCTACCTACATTTCCAAGCAAACCTGAGGGTAATCACATATCTGAAAATTAGCTTTCGTTTCCATTTTTCAGCTAATTTGGGATATCGTATGGGATAGTATTCAAGATTGTTTGATAACTATCGGTTTTTGGTATCACTTAAGCACAACAACTTGTTAAACATATTCTCTTACACTTGGCACATTATTCGAAAGCAAAAAAACTCACATTTTGCATTAGTTTGTTTTCTAAGCTAGTATTGGCTATTTATAGCTCCACTTATAAGAAATAAATTCCAAACAAAATTGTTTACTTACAAACAACTGCACAAAAACAAAAAATTAACTTTTTTTAACAGATTTTTTTTAGTGAACATATAAGCCACATTCCGCATCATTTAATCTCAGCTGTCAAAAAAAGTTTGAATTTGTGAAAGGTAAGTAATATATTGTCAAATGTTAATAAATAATCTTTTCTCATTAATGAATATATAAATATTAGACAGAATGCTTCGACACATCATTCTATACCATTTGATGGAAGTGAATGGATCTATGCGACAGAGAACTAACATTCGATGGAGAAGGGCTATGCGGGATACTTCCGATCCCCTTATGCCAATTGAAGACGTGTAAAAAAAATATATTAAAGGTATAAATGTGTATTAAATGTATAAATAATATACATATCAAAATAAGAAAATATAAAATTCACAGTTTGTGAACATAAAGAATTAAAATTATCTCATCAAATATAGTGATTAATGCTTATATTATATAATATTATTTCCCTTTATTAATTAATCACAATGATACTGATAAATATTAACAAAAATTAACCGTATATCCTTTAACGAGATGTGTTTACTCAAGCTAACCTCGATTCTTACTTACATCAGGAAACACCGATTTCCTCTTCAGCAAATTTGCAAATTTCTTGTGGCTCGTGGTTTATGTACTCATTCAGCTAAAAGCAGTCACTACTTCATCAATGGTTGGTTTGTTTATTAATTCATCAAAGAGAAGAATTAGTTGTTACGTTTTGGATTTTGACAACCACACATAAAAAAAAAATTAACATTAAATGATAGCAACGAAAATGATGCGAACGTTTTCCGTGGTCGCAATAAAAGCGTTTATCAACTATCGGCTTAGTTGGCAAAGAAAGTTGACTATTAGAAACGTGTTTACCCTGCTGTTTTGGTTTGTTTGTCGCAAGAATGACCTTTTTAAAGTTTAGTGTCAAATTTGTTCAGCCTGTTTTACACAGTATTTTTTTTCAAGTACTAACAGTTAAGTTAAAAGAAATTATTAAAACAAAGCTTTCAACGATTACAAAAAATTTAGTTATATAAACTCTTCAGGGTTTTTATTAGAATCTTGTGTGTATATGTTATCATAAGAGAAAGCGGCCTACCTTTACCAAATTTTTAAAGTTGGCAGTGCCTCTTTGAACGTAGCAATATGCATACAGTCAAACTAACTCATTGTACTTATCGAAGAATTCAACAAGCACGAAAAATACAGTAAAAGATTAATTATTTACTTTGCAAGTTATTTAAACCCTAATCGCAAAGTGGACAAGTGTTTATTTTAGTGGAATGAAATTTTAGACACTTCAGTGCTTATTCATTGTGTCTTATAGGAAGTTCAATTCATTGTTTCTGAAATACATTTTTTTTTATATCTGATTATATCCGTCGTACGCACAATTATAAGACGAAATGGCCACCCAAGACGTAAGATCTATAATAATTTTATACGTATACTTTACCTAATTATATATATGTACGATAATTTTTCTAATTAATGCGTGTGTGAAGGAATTTAGCAAAACTGCTGAAGACATTAAACATTTGAACTCCACACCGGCTGATAATGATTTACTGGAATTATACGGTTTGTATAAACAGGCCACGGTTGGAGATTGCAATACGGGTATGTAGAAATTTATTTTTTGATTAAACAACGTACCATATATACATATATATATATGTACGCTACATATACATATTTAAAAAATTTAATCTGAAAAGATAAGCACCTATATTAAAACCGTGATTGAATAAATGTTTGATTTTTTAAAGTTTTTTTTAACCAATATAAAGATTATTTACCTTAGGGCGGGTTGTCGACATCCATCAGCTGGAATTAATACGCCACAGGGCGTGCCCATTCGAGAAAATCCATGTTAAAACAGGAGTTTATACACATTACATTTTCAAATCTAAGCAAAATGGCAAAATGATTGCCCTTAAGGTGTGAATATGACAATAAAGTTTTGTCTGCTAAATTAAATGACACCATGTAGGCAGGGAGCAGATTTTTATTAGAAAATATGAATATTAACAATACAATAGCTATTTTGAGGTCATAATTTGGAAAAAAGGGAAAAATTATTAATAATCTGCCAATTGTAAGCGAGTCCACGGACTTATTTCGTGAATTTTTGATTTAGCTTTTCTGGACAAAGGCTAGCAATAGTAATTATGATCTAATCAGAGGGACTATTGGCAACAGAACGTACAATGCATTTTCTTATTCGGTACGAACGTTTGATGAATCTAATATCCTACCAGACGTATAAAAAGAATTCGAAAAATGTTACCAATTACACTTGTTTATTTTACATTTTTAGCTTCATTCGTATTACTTACAAAGGTTTTTAATTTCTTCTCTTATTTATTTTTATCATCTGTAATTTGATTAGATAAACCGGGCTTCTTAGACTTTAAAGGCAAAGCCAAATGGGAAGCCTGGAATAAGCTAAAGGGTAAATCAACTGCCGATGCTATGGTCGATTATATAGGAAAAGCTAAATCTCTGATTGAAATACACGGTCTAAAGGCGTAAAAGTTTATAAAATTACCAGCAACTAGCAAAGATAACAAACAATTTACAACATTTTACAAATCGAAATACATAAATACATATAAATATTTCAAAGCTAAGCACAATTTTTACTTTAAAAAAATTATATAAAAAAAGGGGATGTATTTTGCACTTCTATCTTACAAGCTTTATTACTTTCAAATATTATTAGTAATGTAAAAATTAAAATATATATAAATCAACCATTTATATAGTTAAACCCATATATAACCGCCTGAGCACAAAAACCAAAATTAATAATTAAAAAATATATTAAACTGCTTTTAATGGTTATCCATAGGAGGTTTATTATTTTCAGTTTCATTACTTTGGCTTAAAGGTTTCTGACGTATATAGAATTCTTTTTGTAATTCTCTTAAATTGGTCTCCAATGTTTCAACTACGTCGAAATTCATATCTTGCCTCGCCTGTTTAATATAACCTTTTATGATATTGATCTGCTCTACTAAAGGATCATTGTTTTGGGTTCTAACAGCGGTGCTGACTGGACGACCACTCCAGTTATCCAAAGAACGTAAGTCGCACTTCAAGCATAGTTAAAAATAAATATGTCATAAAATTATTGAAAAATTTTCGACAACTTACCCCCTGTACATATTCGGTATTCTTTTGCGTGTTTGTAGAAACTGCCAGACCGTAACGTTCATATGCTTCCATAGCCATTTTACGTTCGGTAGCTATGCGTTGTTCGGCCTCAATACGTTTAAGGTCTTGTATTTTACGTATTTCGTCTTCTTGCGGCAAAGGTGGCAACGATAACATTTTCTCTTTTATCAATTGTATGCAAGATAACCTAATTGATTTCTTTAAACTTTCCTCTCTAGAGCCTTGTTCGCAAGGTAAGCTCAATATACGTTTACTGTGTACATCAATGGCTTCTGCTATTTGTCCAATTTTACCACGCAATGCACTGGCATCACTCAAAGTGAGCATCGATTCACCTTCATACAAACTACCTATAATTTTTAAATACATATCAATATCGGGCGTAACATTTTTACGTAGCTGCTGTATTTCCAAGTAAATCTGGGTAATGAGTGGACGGCACGTATGACTTTCATGCATTTCTTGCCGCGTGTCCAACAACCAGAAACAATGATAACAGGAACGAATACCATTTCGTTGAAGATCGCTAGTAGTGGTCCCACTCGAAATTATTGGTTGTTTAGAGGAATCACTACAGGCCGTAGTCAAGCTAGCGAGTTCCACTGTGTTCAATGAATACATTACATGAAATTATCCGAAAGAGAGAAATTAAATTATTACTTGCAGAAGTCAGAGATAAAAATTTTGAACAATCCTGACACATAATACCGCCACATAAACGACAATGGTGTTGACGTCGGGCGATATGAAAACTCTTGGCACAATTCGGACACAATTTCACTGACCTACCATCTAACCAAGGAACAACCTGCAATTGAAATTTTATAATAGAATCACATGATGTAATTAATTAATATGGATCTTACATTTTGATCATGTTTCTTGCGCAATAGAGCATCTGTAGGCATATCCTTTACCAATTTATGTAAACGTATAATTAATTTGTTTGTTTCGCTGGCATAGCGTTCCAAACGAGGGTTTCTCACTGTTTGAAAATAATCAATGTGTGATCGCTCCACTCCTTCTTTCTGTTGATCCATAAAATTATAAATATTCAAACGTGTACGTGCATTCGTAGTTGATACTGTAGTTTCTTCAATACGACTTGTGAGAGCAATACTTTTGTCGAAATTTCGACTGAAATCGAATTTTTCGTCGAGGTTTAGTTTAATTTTCTTTTTCGCTTTGCTGAAAATATCTTTAAACATGGATTTTAAGGCATCTTGCTCCTCAGTGTGTGTTTTTTCAAAGTGCTCTGTTAAAAATTCCAACGATTTTAAATCTTCACGGCAGATTGGACAAAGAAAACCTTCCAAAATTTCGGCGTTAACAATTTCGCAATCAGGCTCACCAAAAGGATTTGACATTACGTATCAATTAATATGTTTTTAGCTATTTCTTTTTTTTTCTTTTTGGGTGTTGGGTTAAGATGGGCTAAGTTAGCTAATATTTAACACAAACCAACACTCTTTATTCTCTCTAATTAACAAAAATATAAATATTGCATTACAACCAGCTGTGTTTTTTTATTTTGGAAAATGAACAAGTATGTATCCACACCAAATTTTTCGGTTTACCGACAAAATCCCTGATCGCCACATTCACTAATTAGGATAAACACTCAACACATGCTAAGTGTTGTAACTGCGTTGATTTAGGCTGCCATATTTTGTGAAAAGTGAAATTTATGAAATCACACAAATACCATATGGTTTGAAAAGTAAACATAGAGAAATCAATACATAAGCCTCCGGGCTGGCACAATGAAGCCTCGCCTCGTTTTTGGGTCGAGTAATAAAGTTAGGTATTGAGCATATGGAAAAAAATGTAAACGAACACAATGAAACTGCGAATCTCGAATAATTGTTAAATCTTTTAGGCGCCTGAGCGATAATATACAAATAAATAAAACGAAAAATTAGAATGAGAACCCTGAATAACTTATTTCAAATTTAAAATCTAGGCAGTAATAATGTATCTTTTAGTGAAAGATAGACCTTGAGAACCATTTGATTGAGAGGAAAGAGACTTTCGTCATTCGAAATTAAATGTGAGAAAAGATTCATCAAATAATTCGAACTAACCAAAAAATTTTGAACAGTGTGAATGTATTGAATAAGAAATTGCAACAGTGTTTTATTTATGTATTTATTTTTTCTTTTTTATATTTACTTACACATGAAACTCATCTAAAATAAATTAACAGTCGAATTCAATTGATTCTTAAAAATCTTATACTAATTAATATTAAAGACTAGTACAAAGTATATACGAAGAAGTAAAGAGAAAAATAAAAAGAATTCGTATGTAAATAAATAAAAAGGAAAAAATAGAAAAAAAACATGTACACAACTAGCACAGAGGCACACCCACAATCAGTACGGAATCAAATTGCAAGTGAATGCCTAAGTCATTACAAATATGCAAAAGCTTGGCCGATACAGTAAGCAACACCAATTAATTTTCGAATCATAAGGATATTAAAAGTTTGTGTAAATACGACATAGATAAATCGCGCGTATTAAACAAAGTTCTTTTGATAGACTTTAAAAAATCCGATATTGGTATTAAGACTTCATTTAGGTTTCTGCAAACAACTCTAAATGGTTTAAACAGTTCATAATTATATTTACATTGACTCAGCTTAGCGAACATAAGGTGCCTGGAGAAGCGGTTAGGGACATTAAAGCTTATCTCACCAAGTAATTAATTAACATAATTAAGGGGACATCAAGAATAAATCTATGTTCCTCAAGTGACGGTAAGGATAATAGAAGCAACCTATTTTCATAAGAAGGCAAAGAGACAGGCGGGTCTCAATTCAACTTCCTAAGCGCAAACAGCAAGAATTGCTTTTGATCGGATTCAATTGAATCTACATAACACCTATAGGAAGGAGACCACACAAGAGAGGAATGCTCAAGCGTTGGTCTAATTAAGCACATGTATGGCCTTTTTGTAATGTGAGGATACTTAATCTGTTTGGGCCACTTGTTAACGAAACCCAGCGCGGACCTAGCTTCACTTGAAGAGAGTTCAATGGGCAAATTAAAACGTAATCTTTGAACAGGATCTCTAAATGAATGAACAAATGTACGTTTTCCAACTTTTGTGAATGGATGAAATACTCGGTATTGAATGACTTCTTCCTTGAGAAAGAAAGCTGCTTGCATTTAAAATCTATAGGAAGGAGATCACACAACTGAGGCATACTCTAGTATTGGCTTAACTAAGCACATGTATACCTTTTTTGTAATGTGTTCAAATAAAAATGTAATCTTTCGTCAAATAGAACCCCTAAATCGATCAACGATTCAACGTTTTCTAACTTTCGAACTCAGTATTGAATGACTTCCTTCTTAAAAAAGAGACCTTCTTGTATTTTTTTAGATTTAATTTCATAAAGTTTAACAAGCACCAAATTATTTAAGTCAATTGGAAGCTGATACGATTGCGATTCGAAGGAAAAGGAAGAAAACCGTTTAACATAGCCAGCGTACATTATCTGATTGGATTTAATCACCGAGGGGAGATCATTAATGTATAAACTAAATAAGAGGGTCCTAAATGGCTGTCTTGGGGGGCGTCAGACATCACGGAAAATTCATTCGAGTTGATGAAGTTAGACAGAATCCTGAAAGATCTGTTATCTAGATAACAGCTAATCCATTTCACTAAGTAGAAAGGAAAGCCAGAGAGCTGGACTTTGAAAATCAATAAGTTATGGTTAACTAAGCCTGGTTTAACTAAGTCTAACGCTTTACTAAAATCAGTATACACGAGTTCCGTGCTAGAGCCACTAGAAAAAGCCTTGAAAACATGACAAGTAAACTCTAAGAGATTCGTGACAGTAGGTCCTTTTCCGAAAGCAATGTTGGAAAGGAAAAATATAAGATTTAATAGCAAAAGCCAAGTACTGGGTAGCAATTCGCTCAAACAATTTACTCTTGGTGATGCCTCTATAGTTCTCGACGTGATGTGTATTTTCACTTTTGTGAATTGGAATAAGGAAATTACTCTTCCAACACAAAAGGAAAACACCTGATTTCAATCTCTGATTAAAATCGTTAAAATAACACCACTTAGCTCGACAGAGCATGTTTTAAGGGTACATGATGGAATCCCATCAGGTGCAGGCGTAGAGCTATATTTTATAGACCTTAAACCATCTAAAACATCATTTTCTGGAATAACCAAGTTAGGAATTAAAACCAAGCTAGATATCGGATATAGGCAGTTGACAGTTGAATCGGAATCAGCAATTGAAAAATTTCGTCGGAAGTATTCAGCAAAGAGATTCGAAGTGTCAATATCATTAAAGGGCTCAGAACCGTTAAAAAAAGGGGAAGGGATATATGAAGATTTTTCTTTTGGATTTCACAAACTTAAAAAAATATCCAAGCAGTGATTAACAAGCAGTGAGGATTGTATCAACTGAAGGTATCTGCAATAAGATTGGTGGTTGAGGTGATTAAATTTATGGTTTGATATGGAATAGGCAAAACAGTCGTAAGCGAAACCATTTTTTGCAAATTTTTTGAAAAGTTTGCTTTTCCTGTCTTTGTAATATTTAATTGTCTTGTTAAATCATGGCGGGCACCTGCTTCCTGGGCGAGGTTGCTTGATGAGAATGGATGCAAAAATAGTTATGTTTAATACGTTATGGAAAGAAGACATTAAGGTTTCAAGGTTTCAATCAAGCATAATGTGTGAAAGATGGGATTTGTTAAATCGTTACTGGAAATATAGGCCTGTATGTGCAAGGACTCTCTCCAACCGTCCTCAACAAACCACTTATATATAACTCATAAAATTTCATATTTTCATTCAATTCTTCCTAAAACTTTGAATTGCAAAATTGGAATTTAGATTTTAATAAGCTTCATTTTATTTTTATTTTATGTAATATTAAGAAATGAATTTACCTATAAGCAACATCAAATATTTTAAAATGAATTGGAAGTCAACCATAGTTTTGTATTAAATAAATAAAAGCCAACATTTTAATTTTCGCAAAACATCTTAAAATTTATTTGAGATTATTGGATTTAGGATTCATTGTTTACATTCCTTATTTCAATGCAATTATACTTGATACGTAGGTTTACTTCTTCTCACTTATTTGCCTTAATTAGCAGGCCTCGCGAAATGTCCACACCACCGTCAAAATATGTTTGTTTTTACCCAGGAAATCAAAAGTTTACTGCCACAATTTTCAAGTGGTCACAAATCTTACGAATAAAATATTTGTATATGTACACGTAAAACATATATATATATATCTATAAATTAAGTCACCATTATATATCGGCTATGCATGCCTTTTCGGTTTATGAAACATTCTTCATTTTGGGCGAGCCCACGCACGGATCGGCATGTAGGTTTTCCTTACGCCATCGCTCATACCAATTTCTTTTAAAATGTATTTAAATGCCTGTTTTGACATGCGAGCTTTTTGCAGAAGTCTACATGTAACAATATGTGTACGTATCTTTTAATTTACGTTGTTGATAAATGTATAAAATGATTTACTTACGTATTTTCGGATTTTAAGTGTCCTGCAGAGCTCTTCTACGTATTATAAGATTCCTTTTCCGCCAATCTCGATGTCCTTCGACTACCTAATTACATAATATAAGCAAAGTGAAGGTGTATATATTTGTTTAGTAAAAGGGATTAGACCAGTTTGCAGTAAAACCAATATTCCCAGTAGACTAATAAGTCTTATTAGTTGTTGCTCTGTTGCGCTTTATCAATGACAGTGACAGTATATGATGATGTATGACTGAAAGATTGATGATATAAAATTAATTACAAGCTTTGGCGAATTAAGAATATTAATTAGACAATTAGAGTAAAAGCAAAAGAAAAAGAAATTAGTTTACATATCTTTTAACAATTACAAATAATTAAACAATTTTGTTTGAAATTTATTTTGTTTCCAGTTTGCAGCGGTTTTCTATTATAAATTCAGCTCTAAACATACAATACTAACTCTGAAAAACCAATAACAATTGAATGTTAAGCGATTTAAGCAAATTAATTAGCGAATAAAATTGTGTGAAAAAATCATAACTGCTTTGTAACGGGTCTTCTTTTCGAGGTATACTCAGGGTTACCCAGGAAGTCCCTTTCCAAAATTATTTATATAAAAAAACTCTTGGACCTTCGGATTTTTGTTCTTATTATTTGTACTTATTATTTACAAGGATATTACAGTTAGATAAGCGATTTTTAAAGGGAAGGGGGAGAAAAACCAGCGTGATGATTCGCGACCCGACTCTTGTTTAAAACTTGCAACGTTTATTCGGTTATTCAGGGATGACGACTAAGCTAAGCCATCTCCTATCCGTGAAATCCAAAAAAATCCCTATCGGTAACGTCAACTAGTTATGTAATCCGTGATCACTTACCTCTGGCTTCTATAACACGACTGAAACAGTCTTAGATAGTCCTAAACACTGGTAGTCACTTCTGTACTCAAAATAAAACTGTATAAAACACCCTTAGACAATCCTAAACACTCCTAAACAGTCCTAAAAGTGTTGAGGTTGCAGTGCAACCGACATTGGTAGGAGTTGCATGACACTTATAGTTGCGATCGCCATCACTGTCCCGTTACGTAGATGTTTTGACTATATCTGCGTTACAACTTCAATACTCACTTGCATGCGTGCTGTAACGATATGCTTGTACATCTCTTATTATCTATACGGTCTTAGGTATGATCGAACATGTGTTCATGGCCGCTTTACCTGCATCTATGTTGTAATCTTAGCTCTTACTTACATATATATTCTAATGCTACTCTTACGTATATCTTATTATTAGTGCTACCTTAAGTACCGACTCCAAATAGTATGATAAGCCGCAGAACAGTTAAGCATGCCTTCATATGATATGCACCATATCAACATGCTCTTATAAGCTCTTCTTATTTTCTATCACAATGTTTGCTTGTACGCCTATCCTTATGTCTGTCTTATTGATATTGCTGATCTTGGTACCAAATCGTATTATTTTATAAACTGTTGATTATGTGAAGCAGCTATTTCTATATTAACCCTCTCAAAACTAAGCACCAAAGCCGTATTGCTGGCATGTATAGGAAACGCTACGGTATATTTATTTAGTATTAAGCTATTTATATTGTCATAATTGGAGAGGGAGCAAAACGCTTCCTTACAGCTTTTACAAG
Source organism: Glossina austeni (assembly GCA_000688735.1). Taxonomy (NCBI): domain Eukaryota; kingdom Metazoa; phylum Arthropoda; class Insecta; order Diptera; family Glossinidae; genus Glossina; species Glossina austeni. The sequence goes on from KK502441.1 coordinate 802,484, forward strand.
ATTCTTGCAAATCTCCTAGGTGCTAAGACAACCGAAGGTAAGGTGGTCAGCATTATTCACCGTACCGCGTGGCCACTAATCAGCCGATGAAGAGGCTTAATATCTATTGTGTCGAAGTCATGCTCAGTATTTTTCCGTTACAGGCACGATGCCTAGTTACTGTCCGCCCTCTGCATTCATCATTACGCTCATCCATTAAATTTACAGTCCGTTAACCTTTCGTGTGCATACCTCCCACCTCACTCCTCCTTAGCTCCTTTTAATGAAGACGTCACGTCTTTGTATTTCATGCTGCGAGTTTTACATACGCGCATATCGGCTTATATTTAAATTTAACCCCTTATTTAGATTATATATGTATATTTATCAGAGTATTCACTTTCAGCTCGTAACACAACTACCATCACGAAATTCCTTGAAGAAGCTTGATAATGCTATTTGCGTCTATCTGACTTGTGATGAACTGATCTCTAACTTTCTCTCCAATTAAATAAATAGCCGCGCAGAATTGCTTTTTCCACTTTGGCTAACAATGAAACACAACACAATTAAAGTATTTCTATTATTAGCAGTGCACGGGGTAGTAATGGACTAAAATTATTTTTGATTCTAACAATAACTTTTGGGCGATGATTCTTTTATTCCGTTTACGTGAGAACATAAATTATCAGCGAGAAAATTTTTGTATTCTAGTATATAATTTTTGTATCCTTGATACCTCTGAATACGGTAGCAACTTTTCTACCCTTGCGACCATTTCGATCGACGAGAATTCTAGAGATGTTCAAAAAATAAATAGCATTTTCATCAAACAGAACTTCGACCATGTTCGAACAATTGCGAATTCAACCATTCCGCAACCCGCTGTCTCCTCTCTTCAAAATCGGGTGGCTGAATTGGTTCAATAGCTGAGGCAAATGGAAAAAATGCTTTTTCGTATCCTTCACTCTTTTTTGTTTGCGAAATGCACACCAACACGATATCCTTCTTACGATACAATATTCAGAGTTTCCGTTGAGTTGAGAAGGCTCTCAAAAATTGACAGTCCAGATGCAAGTTCATCAAGTTCTTGATAATAAGCAATAAATATGCTGGCTTGAACCGAAAAAAGCCCTATTGATTCACAAGTCTTTGGTCTGATTGAAAACTGAATTCAAATATTTCAGATTTGAAAACAGACACTTAAGACGATAGGTCAGGTCACACTCCAAATGCGATTCACATATAAAGAGTTATCTCTGGCGAGCTTCCAGCTACTGAAAACTCCTTGCTCCCCGCTCCTTGATGCTAAAGAGTTCATAAAGCTGTCTGTCAAGTTTACGTTAAAATAAGTTTCATTCCCGCCTGAGACTTTGCTATTGTTGATCTTAATACTTTAACACCTTTCGCCACGGTTACAGAAAACATTCCCTTATTCGTCCTCAAATCCTTGTGTTGCAATAGAGTCGAGTATTATTATAATAGCTATTGCAATGGTAAATAGTTGTAAAAAATTTGTCCAACCAATATAATTACAACATTCATGACACGCTGGGCAATCCGTCCATTGAACGCTGCCACATTGTCTGAACCACTGATCATTGTGACCTCTACCTCAACGAAAAAGCTGCTTCTTGTGTATGCGACGCTAAACTTGATGAAATATCTCCCGGAGGGTTCTGCGCACTATTCCTAAAATCATTTTTAGGAAATCAGTACAAACGCTTGCAAAACGAAAGCAGATCGGTTTTTTTAAAAAAATTAAAATAAAAACTAACTAAGAAAGAAAAACTGTAGACATTAATTATCAATTAATATTATTAATTATTTTGGGGTTTACTTGTTTAAACTATTAATTTAAAAAAATATATATATTGTATTACTTGTAAAAACGTCAACGAATGCATTCGGCGACTTGCAAGTCTTCAATTTGTTTTTCTTCACCTAATAATTTAAAATAAAAAGCTTAAAATAATTTTTTTTTTTAAATTTGAAATTTTAAACTTTTATATAAGTGTTAATTTTAATTTTTTTTTTTTCTTAAAAAAAAATAAGCTCTACTACTCACTACTACTTTACTGACCATATGTACTAAATTCTCCCTCTACTTTTTCTGCCTGTTCCCTATTTGCAACGACCTAACATGGAAGCTCCGGTTTTGCTCTCAGGGTCGTCCAACGGAGTATCCATTGCGACTAGATCGAGGAAAACGAACAGTGGAATTAGGTACAAAATCTGTCAGGTTTTGTTAATCAGAAAGCGTATATGGGACAATTGGATGGGAAGTTAAGTAATTTAGAAGTGATACGTTAAGCAATGTTATTGTGCATAAAATTATTAAGAATGCGTACATATAATGCTCCATAGTAATAGCAATAAAAAAATGCCGAAAAAATAAAAAGGAACCTTAAAATTCTACTACTCTGATTCATCATTCCAAAATAATTATTTAAATGGTCTATATACTTGAATATTAAATATAAAAAAACAGAAGAAGAAGAAAAAGAAACGGTATCTTGTTTAAAACTAAAATGATTGTGAAAAATTATCTGATTTCTCGTTTTTATAAATGCATTTTGGTAACGGCAGGAATTTCTATTTAATGTATTAAAGACTCGTTGCGAACCCAAGCAATAGAAAGATATATGATGGAACTAATTAGATACTGAGCTCTTATTAATTCCGAGACTGTAGATCTGACACCTGGAGAAATCAGAAAGAAAGGTTCTGAAATTTTTCTTATCTTAGCTCTCCGATTTTTTTTTCCATTTGCGGAATGAAAATAAATTTACGGAATGGACTATAAAAGAGAGTAATTTATACGGCTTATATTTTCGATGATTACTGAATTACAAAATATAGAGCAAGGTTATTCACTCCGAAACAAACACTTTATGAACACAATGTTGACAAACAAAGAAGAAAGTTATATTCGCCTGGGGGCGAATTTCGCATACCCACCACCCTTAATATCTTTGGCACCCCATGCTTTTATTTATTGTCATAAAGAAGTGAATGAGATAAGATTTATTTTTCACCTTTTAGTTCCCTACATTGTTAAGAAAAATTAGTCTACTACGCTGTGACGTCCACCATAATTAATTTGGAATTAACACACTTACCTTTCGCTTTCTAATCGCCAGGTTCTTTTATTTGATACCCTTATCGCTGGTATTATTAAGAAAAAATTGATCACGGGGTGTATCATATTCATTTTAAAATTTACCCATTCTTAGGCAGATAATAAATCTTCATTTGAGGAATGTACAAGGTGGTTTCAAACATTCTCTCTTGTTTGCCTTATGATAAATAAGCTGTAACTTAGGTAATTAATTTATAACAATGGTCTAAATCTTTAACACAAAATAAAATATATACGAATGAATTCGCAAGAAAAAGGAAATAAATGTGTAGATGTACATGGAAGCCGAGTTTTGTTTGATAAGTTGAAATATAGTCGCATTAAAAAAAGCAACAGTTCCAATAGTTATAAATATATGCTATGCTTTTTATAAACACAAACGCTTACGGAAGCATTATCATCTGCAGCAATACGTAGATGGACAAATTGAATGAGTCCCAAAAAATAATATCAATGTAGTCATCATTCAACGGTTCAGGGTCAATCTTATATGGTTTGTATTCATCCATTGGAATATTTATATTGCCATGTATTCATATGTTATGTGGTTATGTACACCTATGTCTACATATATAGTTTACTTTGTATTTTGTGTTGTGTGTATTGCATATCTGAATATTAGCTTACTTTTTCATTTTGTGGATGGGTTTCTTTCACATATGAGACAGAATTGTATGATGACTTTCATTTTTTTGTTTGCTTCACGTGTGCATAACTGTTATTAACTAAACTCTCTCATAACTGCCGAATTAACTAAAAGCTAAATAGCTCACGATTTGCGTTAGTATTGGTTGTTCGGAGTTTCATTCATAAAAAAGCATCTGCACTATAAAAAAAAAAATAAAAACAAAAGCATTCTGTTCACTTGTATTCAAATAGCGCGACGAATGGAAGAAAAGAAATAAATTATTTTACTAACAAATTTTAAACTTCAACTTTCTTGGTTTAAAATCAGAAGTCATATTTTTAAGTCTGGCCGTATGTGAACACTAGAAATTTTCGTTAATCTGAACATACAACCTACATCTCATTGTTTTAGTTCATACTTACTCCATATCCAAAAAAAAATTTAATTAATAAAGAATACCGCTGTAAATCTTGAAAATTATTAACTAAAACAATTTGAAAAATAAGTAGTATATTGTTAAATCTTAATAAATAATCGGTTTATGGTAATCAATATACAACTATTAGGTAAAAAGCTTCGACGGTTTGATGGAAGAGGATGAAGTTTCGCGAAAGGGTATCATTAGGAGACGTAGGTTTTTTATATATACTTTTGGGAAGAACGTATACTTATATAAATATAATTATATTGTTGCGAAACTTCCGCAAGTTTCGAATTTCAAAAGGGGTTTTTAAGTTCGTATCACAAACAATTGGACCAAGCGATGTTTTAAGGAATATGTTGCCATCAGCATTTTAGTGCAGTTTTCATTTCAAATCCTTAGTTTTCAGTGTATTTCATTATTTTTATTTTATTAATACATTTATTAATAGATTTACATATATGTATACGCCAAATATATAAATAATAAGTAAATAAAAATGAACAGATATAAAATGCAAAGTTCACAATTTGTCAACGTAATTAAACAAATTAGGAGAATTGAATCGAAGATTAACTAAGGTCACAATTGCTGGTATTACGTCTAAAGTGCACTTTATGATAGGACAATAAAACACAGATTCACTAGAGAGTTTTCATAATCCGACATTTCAAACTGTTCGTCGAGTTCCTGCTTTAATTTCTTAATTGTAGGCCTTCTTTTATCTGCTATCAGTAGGTCGTTTATATACAGTATGATCACGAACCTGCTTAAGTCTGGTATACAGGCAATAATCTCTCTTGGATATAACAAAACCGAAACTAATTAACAAGTCGTTGAACTTAATGTTCCAACAATTTGGTGCCTGTTTTAAGCCATATAGCGATTTCATTAACTGACAACACACGCCAGGCATAGTTGCCATTCCTTCCAGGATTTTGACATAATCTAGCTTTGTATTTAGGTTACCATTTTCATATTTCTTTACGTAGAATGCCAATTTTGATTTGATTACCTTAGCGATTTTAGGTATAGGTATAATTCAGACGCCATTTTTCTTGATAAAATTGAGTTCATCATTAACGGTTTTCACTCGCTTCAAGGAATCCTCTCTACTATGTGGGACTTAAAATTTTGTAACTACGCCCTCGTTTACAACATCTGTAACTGCTTGAAACCTGATGCTATAGTCATATAATTGCTAAAGAAAGTTTCGATTCCTTCCACGTTGTCTTGTTGAGTCATTCTGGTTCACTACGTCATTACTTTCAAGAGACCATTCAGTTGTTATAGGAAGCAGAACAGTTCACTTTGTCAATGTTGTCTTCATCATAAGACACAGCACCAATTTGATCCACAGCATCAGTATCCTGATTAGTAATATTCATAATATCTCGACTACTAACATCCACTGTACTCTGATTAGCACTCTACACACATCCAGTATCGTCACTACTAGAGATATCGCGCCTTTGTTCGCATCTTATGATATTTACGGAAACATTTTTATTAAGATTAAAACAATTTGATCTATCCCATGTAATTGGATCAATAGGTACACACACATCTGAGTGTGTAGGATCTAGTGCTCTTTTGGGTTTCAGTTGTTGAACGGTTCGCAGTAATCGGCATATCAGTTAATTAGTTTGACTTTGCCAGCGTGTCCGAGTCTTCGATGTCATAACAACGTACTGACTTCAAATTGATTTTAATTCGTAACATTAGAATCAATATTTATACAAATTACCAATAGACCTCAAGACAGCAATTGCATCGTTTTCGTTGGTTAATATAGCTGGGTTATAGCAAGCATCTTTACAATTCCCGCGCATACAGCACTTTCTTATTCGTCACAGGTACTCCTTTATCACTCACACCTTCTATTTCACCATAATGTTTTACTCTCATACTTTGGTCAATTTTTACAAAATGGATTTCAACAGCCAACTCAATTTTTCAAACATTCTTAAGATACTACTTCTTATTTGCCATATGATCACTCCCACTCAAATGCCTCTTGAAGTTAACCTTGCTTTCACAATTTTTGCTTTTCCTATTATGATTGCATAACTTACAAAACATATATTTTTTATATATTAGGCGTTCATGCATTTCTTTGTTTACCGTAACGGGCTTGATGACTATATTTGTACATTTGTAGTACTCGCCAGTTAATCTCTTAAAATTTTTCTTTCCCTAAAATGCAGTTTTCTCTTGATTATCTTCCTCTGTACGGTCGCTTAATTTTGCTTCCTCAGATATTTATGTCTGTTTCACCATGTTGAGCATTACTTTTCCGCTTTCTATATTTTACCTACTGTTATCAGTGTGTTGTATTTATCTGGAAGTAATAATAAAACAAATTAAATATACACCAAATTTGCTCACACTTCCCTTGACGTGTTTTTACGTACATATCCCAAGGAATTCATTCGTATCAAACTCGGTAATTCGCTTTTTGACTTGACAAAGAGGCACAATTGTGTTTATATTTAAACAACCTTATTGGGAGAATTTAGATGAGAATTTATTTATTTAATATTCAACAACCACAAGATGTTTCTTTAAAGACATTAAAGTTCGGAATGAGCGGAAAAAATTATTTTTCCTATTTTGACATTACAACAGTACAGCACCTTTTTACAATACAGAGTTGTAATAACATACAGTGTTTTACGATACAAACATTTAAAAGCATTACAATGTATTTGACGATGTAAAGTTCTTTTAATACTTAATTTTGCTTCCTCAGTTCTTTTACAACATTACATCGTAAAATACTTGAATAATGAAGAAATAGAAAAAGAAAAAATGCTAAAGTACGGTTGATATGTGCATACTGAAGCAATGAATTTGCGAGCAAATTCATAACCACATGTACGCGTACATTTATGTAGTAGATGTATATTGCTACACATTAACGCTTTTCTAAGATACGGTTCGTGTCACTGGATTGTGGATATTATTTCCAAGAGAAATGCACTTCAGAATTCTTTCTTTCCAAGTTCCTTTATTATGTTCCTAAATGTAGGATTATTTACAATTTATTTTTTCTTTTACACAACTATTATTATTCTTCACTTGAATGTTCTCTTACGACTCAATATTCTCGTATCACTAACTCTGCCTTCCGCAAAGAGTCTACTTATATACATTTTTACAAGCATGTTACGATCACTTCACTCCATGGTTCCATTGTTAATCCGTTAACCTGGTTTTCTGCTAATCGTTTTCCTTGGCCGGCAACTGTATGACGCGCCGCGCATGTGTACCTGGAGTTTTCTCTGTCTGTTTTCCTGCTAATCTTTTTCGTCGGCCGGCACCTGCATGACGCGCCGCGAGTGTGCACCAAGGAATTTATTACTTACGAAAATCAATTAGTTAGCATTAACTCGATTTGGGATTTTCGTAACAATATATTATAATATACATAATTACTTATCTTTAATACGCTTCTACGCTTGTACGAAAAGGTCGTTGCTTCAGATACAAAAGGAGATTCCGAAGTAAATAGCGAGTTGAAAAGTAGACTGCGGAGATAGATTGCAACGTCGGTATGGGAAAGAACGAATGTTATCATCAAACAACGCTGCCAAAAATGTCTTCAACTGCGTGATATTTTAAAAGGTTGTTATAAAAATTTATAAAACATATTATAATACCACATATGAGACGTTTATTTAAACGATTAAACGAATAAAAGAAAAGAGTTACGAGACAACTATTGATTTGTATCGTTTCTAAAGAAATGCTACATCGGTTTATCTACATGGTCCAGAGCAGCGACCGTAAGAAGAATTTGTTGATTTTGTGTTCAAAAATATTATATCAACTGATTGAAGAAATAGTACTTCCTGCGAATAAAATCTGTTCGGTAAATTAGTACAAAAGTATTATAATGTGTTGATGTCATGAGAAGACTTTATTTAAGAAATATGATGAGTTAACTAAGCAAATAAGAATCGCTTTATTAATACACACTTGAACACAAACTAGGAAAGTTAAGGTCGGGCAAGGACAAATTCACTGTATGTTTTTGCAGAACTTCATATTTTACACACACACCTGCGCAATCTAGTAATTTTGGATTCCCATTCTTTTCTTTTCCTTTTCAATTCTTTTTTCCATTATATCGGCAAATTTGAACATTAGTTCCAGAAATTTGCCATCTTTTACTTTTTTCTTTTTTTTTCCTTTTTATTTATTTATACATGAATTATTATTTTTAAGTTACTTTGTTTTTATTATTCTTATTTTTTATGTCTTCCTTCATATTGTATACTAGTTTTTAATATAATATAATGTATAAGATTTACTCTTAAGATGTACTTGAATTTGACTGTAAATTTCGTTTAGTTGAATTTCATGTATAAATAAGTAAAATAAATAAATAAATAAATAAGACGGCAAAGAGACAGGCAGGTCTCAATTCAAATTCCTAAGGGCAAACAGCAGGAATTGCTTTTGAACAGACTCAATTGAATCTACAGAATCTACATCTCCGCCTATAGTTATCTTATTAAGCCGCGGGGGACACCTGCATCGAAGACGAGGCTGCGTGATCGGAACGGATGCAGAAATAGCTAGATTTAATATATTGTAGAACGATGTTAGTAAGCTATCAAAACTCTCAACTAAGAAATCAAGGTTAATATGTGAAAGATGTGATTTTAGCATTGAAATATTGATTTTATGAAAATCATAACATTTATTTGAAATCGTTGAATTTGGAACGTTACAGAAGTTCAACGAGCCATCACGCTTTGTAACGTCCGCGAACAAATTCAGGGAGAGTAACTGTCGGTATGCTTTTACCAAAAATGTCTCTTTAACGGCATGCCGTTATGGGACATCGCATGATTTTGCGGTTCTTTGCAAAATATCGGCTAACCGTTAGCTATGCAAAGAAATAAGAGAAGCAAATTTATGCGAGGAAGAATTTTTGGTGGTGGTTTGGTGAGCGGTGTTTTAGATGTTGAGCAGTAAAGAAAGGAAGCTGAGATAGAGAGTCTGAGTTTCAAAAATCAAGCGAACAAAAAATTCTGAAAAGTTAATGAATAAAAAAAAGGGATGAAATAAACAAATACGTGTATGCGTAGTTTTTCTTAATATATTTTGATGACGCGATATTTTGGTTGTGTTTTTTTTCTTTCGTGGGCAAAAACAACAAATGAAAAGAAAAAATTTTATAAATAGAAACAAAGTCAGATAGAATATATTTCTTATTTTATCGTTTTGCAAAAGTGCATAAAAATGAATGCTTTAATAAATCAAATACAATGACAACAGCAACAGCGGAATAAAAAAAAAAAATGGTCATAAAAAAAAAATTCTTCCCATTTGATAAAGTTCAGAGAGTATAGTAATGGCCACCGTAGCAAACTCCGCAAACTCTTAGTAAAGTCCTGAGGATCTTTATAATTTATTTTGTTTATTTTGATATCTATAAACGCATATACATAAAACAAAGAAAAAAAAAACATTATAAATAATCTCAAAAAAGAAAAACTTGTTTAATTATAATTTTCTTGGAAAAATTTGAAAATCAAATTTGTTAACCATAGTAATAGACATGTGTGTGCATCGTAGAAGAATAACATAGCCCGAATTGTTATTGTAAAGAGAAGTACGGAGAGGTGGTTTGTGAAATAAAAGAGAAGTAAACGAAAAAGAACAAAACGTCTTTTTGACTGCTTTGCCATTGGCTTTATGAGAACTGCTTCGTTGTCCAGTAGAACAAAAAAAAGGGGGAGAGTAACAAAAAGGGAGCAAAAAGAAGGTCATCGGGATTGCTTGCAACGAAAAAAAAAAAACCAAGGTAATCTGGGAACTGCATTTAAGTGATATCAAGTTAATTGTGCTGCAGCTGTTGCCGGTACCTTCGTTTCAAGTGGATAGCTACATGTCTAAATCGACTGTTGTGTTACACCGGCAATATAGGCATTATCATCACCATACTCATCGCGACCACATTAGGCGTACGCATCCATATCTACATGCCATTCTGCCGGAAGTGTATATGAGAAGCCTCCTGCCAGATAGTGACACGGAATCGAACCTACAAAGGAGATTGCTGACAGGAAGAAGTGGAGAAAGAGTGATAAGTGCCTTTTTTTATATTTTTTTTTTCTTTCTTTTTTTTTTTTTTTTCTTTCTTCATTTTGTTTTCTTTTGTGAATCAATAAAGATGGCTGGTTAACTACGTATATTTCACCGCTGAGGCGGGGAGTAGGATGGTGCGCGTATGAGGGACAGTGAAGGGACAGGGACAGTTACCAACGGACAAAAGAAGGACTAACGGACGACGTACCGGACAGACCATATTGTGTAGGCACTTTAGGAATCAGATTTGTTTCATAAGTTTTTTTATTCTTAAATTTTTTTTTTTTGCTTTGCAATGTGGCACTACGAGCTAAGGGCAACGGCTCTCCCGACCTAGAGCTAGCTAGGTCACGTTACAGCTTGTAGTGAAAGGAGATACAAATTGCAGGATGATAAGAATCCTCAGACAAACTAAAAGATAGACAACGATAAACACTAATCTCAGGAAAATTGCCAAAGCAAAGATCAAGCAGTCTACCATTGCAATTAGGGGTACGGCTGTGTTGAATTAAATTATGATCAAATAATTCATTTAAAAACACAATAGCTCTATCAGATGTTGAAGTGGGAATCAAACAGCCAGAATTATCACTGTAACACCAAGTGACTTGAGGTGAGTTGAAGTCATCCAACGCAATGCCTTTATCTATAGGTTTAGGTTGCTTGGCCACTTGACAAATGAGGGAGGCCTGTTTATTATATATGAAGATATCCGAATTTGGGGAAATATAGGAGCAGGTTACATATAATTGCTTATTAGGAAATTTCGCTCGAATGGCAATAAATTCAACGTCGGGAGTAGTGGGAAATTCAATTGAAAAGGACGGGACTGACGCAGATATGACAATTAAAACACCACCACCATTGCAAAATAACCGATCATTTCTGAAAACCTGAAACGAATTATGGAAAAGTTCCGACGAATGTAGATCAGGTTTTAAGCAAGTTTAAGTGAAGGCTGAATAGGGAAACTCCTTACTCACTGAATTTAGGAAAGTAGACCGAATTTTTGAATTTAGGCTCCTAACATTTTGATCAATGAGAGATAATGAGCCTGAAGAAGCATTTAGTTTTTTGAAGGGCAAAGAACTACTGCATTACTATTACGCGGTCGATCACGAAAGATAAATTCCTTAATTAAGGATCCAACTGGGCACAATAGTTTATTTAATAGCATATCCACGTTTTCCGTTGGAACTAGCATTTTAAAAGGCAAGATTACTCTAGATTGAGAAGGAACCAATTTGAAATTTGCCGCCAGATAACTTCTTATGGTATCCACAGACACGAATATTGCCTTTCTGGGAGGCACTGTCGTCAAGAAAATGTCATCTTTATTAGTTTTAGACGGCGAAGAGGTATTCTTGCCACTTCAACATAGCTCAAACCAGACGGATTTACTGGCTTATTTGCAACTTTTTTGTTACCGACCAACTCAACAACCGACCGGTTGGTCAACCGACCAACGCTAACGTTCTTTGTAAACATTGAAAAACCGCTAACTTTTACCAACGAATCAGACTTATGTAATTGGTTGGTAAAGATAATACCATCACTTGAGAAACATAGATTTATTCTTGGTGTCTCCTTCTTAATTGATGGTACTATCGATTCGTCCACATTATTTGGTGAGATAAACTTTAATGTCCCTAATCACTTCTCTGGGAACTTTATCTTCATTAACCTTCGTCAATGTATATATAATTATGAGCTGTTTATTCCGTTTAGGGTTGTTTGCAGAAATCTAAATGATGTCTATCACTTAATAGCAAAATCGGATTCCTTAAGGTCTACCAAAACGACTTTGCTTTACACGCGCGATTTACCTATGCCGTATTTATACTAACTTTTAATTTCATTATGATTCGAAAATTCATTGGTGTTGTTTACTGTATCGGTTGCTTAGCTTTTGCATGTTTGCGATGGCTTAGGGCTCAATGGCTTAGGAGTTCACTCGCAACTTGAATCTGTAGTGGTTGTGGGTGTGTCTCTATGCTAGATGTTTTTTTTTTCTTTTTTTCTTATTTATTTATGACACATACACATGCATAAATTATAATTTTTTTTATTTACTTCTCTTTATATACTTTGTATTAGCTTTTAATAATAATTGGTATAAGATTTTATTTCTAGGATTCAATTGAATTTGGCTGTTAATTTATTCTAGCTGAGTTTCATATTTTAATAATTACATAAATAAAGCAAAAAAAAAATTGAATTTCTGAAAGGCAAGTAATATATTTTCAAATGTTAACAAGTAATCACTTTATGTTATTCAATGCATAAGTATTACGCAGAATTCTTCGTTAGATCGTATTATACTATTTGATGGAAGAAGATCTAGCTTGGCGATAGAGAATTATTGTGAGACGAAGTCTCGCGTTTTGAGTTCTTTTTCTTTATAATGTATGTATAAAGACATATCATATTATGCCTGGTATTTTTGGTATATGCTTCTAAACATATATTGTTTGCCTTTATTAAATAATGACAATGATATTAATAAATTTATTATGTTTTAATGTACATTTATTATGTATATTTATAGAATATCTAACCACAATTAGCTAAACTAAAAATGATAGCAACTTAAGCATGTGTTAAGAAATCTTCTTATCAAATTAGAACATGAAAAGCTCTTCAAACCAATACAAAATAGCACGGGCCAATAATCTCTTATTTAAAGTAGTAAGTAAATAATGGGAACAATCTGGTAGGAAACCCGACATTATCATTGCGGCCGCCACGGAAACTGACAGTGAACGCGGAAAGACCTAGATCTATTGTTTGCACTCGCGTAAAAAGTGCAATAAACCGAACTTCACTCATAATTTTTAACGAGATGTGTACACTTAAGCGGATGTCAATTCTTACATCTGGGTTTGCCCACTTTCTGGTGAGGGAATTTGCGAATCTCTTTAATGACTCGTGGTTCACTCACCCGTTTAGTTAAAAGCGGGTCACTATTTTATGAATAGTTGGTTTGTTTGTTTATTTATAAGAGAAGAGATTCAGCAGTTTTTTTAGAATTTTGACAGCCGCAATTAAATATAAACGAAAATTCCTCTGTTTTTTCTGATTTTTCATTTATATTTGGATGACAGCAATGAAAATGACCAGAAAGTTTTACGTGATCGGGACAAAAATGTTTATCAATTATCGGTTTGGTCTCGAATAAAAGTTAACTCTGGGATACATTATTACAACCCAGCTTACTAGAGAAATCTTGAATTAATGCTTTATGTTGTTGTTATTTTTATTATTATGTATATATATATATACACATGTTACGGTATTGTGATTCCTATGCAAAAATGTTCCATTTTCCATCATATTCTTCACTCAAATAATCACAAAAAACAACAAATTTAATAGCTTTGATTTCCAAAGATACCCACACCAATAACGGTACGCAAACGTAGAATAAATTATACTCGAACACAGAGATTTCCGCTTTTTCTGTGAAAGTATTCTTTTTTGGCTGAAGGTTAATTTGCCTCCAAAAGAATAATCAATAAAGAAAATTAAGTCCGAACATATACTGCGGTCACGACAACAAGATGTTTTATTGTCCCTTTTTGACTTGTCCAAAACTCACCTGCACACAATCATTACTCCGATCTAAAATGACTGTTAACCGCAAACGTCCTCTTAATAAGAATACTACACAAAAGAAAGTACCATCCGACTGCTATATAAACGTGGAAACGTCTTCGGAATTTTATTGGACCTTAATGAAGTCCTAAAAAAAACTATAATTTATAAGACTACCCAAAATTATTTCAATTGCATTAACTGGCTCGAATGCCATTGACATACAAGAGTTAACGAAATTAGCTGACAACATTCGGGAAGTCTCCTTCAAAAATAAGGTGGTACGCATTTCATTTACCAACAATGAAAATGGGAAATTGCACAATGTGGTTAAAATATAAATTTAACGAAAAAATTTTGAATTTTCGTTGTTTAATAATTAAAAAATGCAAATATCAAATTCCATCAGATATGAACACATCTGATCTTCATATTCGAAGATATATAGTGTTCGTCGTTTGGGAATTATTTACTCGAAAAACGTAATTAATCCGCATTGCATTTAAAGCGTAAGTGAATTGACACATTGAAATTTTACGTATATTTTCAGAATTGGGGGAAACATTTATATTATAAATTTTTCATAATATAGGGAGTAAATTTAATCTACAAATACTTATATATGTTATCATTCATAAAATTTAGAAATTAAAAGTTTATCAGACGTGGGAATATAAGCGAGTCTTCGCTGTGTTTCAGCCTTTAAGGCTTTATTGTCTGGTGTAGTAATCTCAGTCCGAAAATATATCCATATCACAACTCTAAACAATTTGAAGTTTTCAATCTTTATGTTCTCCATTGTTCTGTGTTTTTTATTTTTTTTTCTGTAATAATTATATGTTTATAAAAAACAACAAAACTGCGTAAAACAGACTATGCCAGTGCATAACTACATGTTTGCATAACTGTAAGAAGTGAGACATTAAAGAAAATTATATTAATTTGCTGAAATGTACAACAAAAACTCCTCGTTAAGTGTTTTCATTTAGTTGTTTTGTAAATACATATAATAGTGTGATGGTACACCTTTTTTCCAGCATTAGGAGTGTTGGGATGGAGTTGTTTATATTTTAATCAAAAAGAATTTTTTTTTTCATATGCATTGCAACTACATGCAATTACTAGAATGTGATTAAGAGCAGTTAGGAAGATAAGAAAGGGGTTATGAATTAATATACACTTGCATGTACAACGTATACATAAGTAAGTTCGAAAACTATAATTGGTAATGAGATTGCACATAAAAATGTGTGTAGCTTGCCATGTAGACCAAAATTTACTTGTTAATTATTTTATTTATGTCAACCAACGGTTTATATGCAAATCTTATTAATACTAGGCGAACGTGTAAATTTTACTGTACTGCCACTTTTGTAAATCAAGTGAGTTGCAAATGATTGTATTTATCAACCGCTAAATTATATATATTATTAGCAGACGGAGGTATTCTATCTCACATTGTCAACGAATTAATACCAAGCAACAGACGTATATAATGTAATGTAACAACGGTAAGAATGAAATGTACAACTAAATTCCACCACCTGGTTTGGTTAATTTGCTAAGGAACGAGACGTCAAAATCAAGTGCATCAATACAGCACCGGGAAGCATGTACCCACGCACCCACAGTTTGTACATTGTTTTTATATGAATCAGATGAAACAGATGTGCTTTACAAATTTTAAATTCGCGAACATACCAAAAAAAAATTGTAAATTAAAATTAAAGTGAAGACTATTTGTCGGTTCTTGTTTCGTAAATTGGTGTTTTTCTTCACGTATACATTTCCACAGTTATTTAAACCAAAATTATTTGGTTATCAGTAAGGCAAAACAAAGAAGCATTACGTTCTACGTTCATTAGATATTTTGTACTATTTTTTTGTGCTGTGTTTTTGTTTTACGTTTCGTCGTTTTCGATGTTGGTGAATCTTTATTGACGTCATTCTTTCACGCAGCATACAAAAAAAATGTCGCCAAAAACCAATACCAAATAATATACAATTTAATGCGTTAACCATAATTATAGCAAATACATGGCCAGCCAGACAAGAGAAAAGAAACACAATTTATTTATTTATGGGCCGCGCATAAAGCAAAGTATTACTCAACTGGAGCAGCACGGTTTTGAAAGAAAGAACTATATAAATAAAAATCTAAATCGCTTAAAATAATTCTCCAAAAATGAGTTGGTTACATTCGAGTCCTCTACGATACAGTTTGCCACGTTGCCAACATAATAACTCATCTGGAGATTCATTTAGTACACCTTATAATTCAAACGGTGGTAATGGTACACATTCGGTACACTCGGTATTAAGACAACGCCCTATTGATTCTGCGACCGATTGTGATCCTCGAGCATGTTATGATAGCTTTTGTAAACACTGGCAGCAAGCTTATGAAATTATACAAAGAGCCGAAGGACCCAACAAATCACCTACACATGACGATGTCTTGGGTGTGGTGTCACATTTGGATTTCATGGTAACATTGTTGCTAGTGGAATTGCATCATTGTAATAAAATCTCATTGCCCGATAATACAACAGTACCGCCCGCTCCTTGCCTGGAATATATGCTTAGCGAGAATCTACTCGACAAACTTTATGAGTGGGGCTGTACAACGGGACGTTATGCCAATGCAGTACGTTTGGAGCAATTGAAATTATATGAGCTGTTAGTGAGCTATTCTAGGCATCAATTATTATGTCATGAACCATTTCTAAGGCCGCTCTTGAAGCTACTCGCATCGAGCCAAGGTGAAATATTTCCACCAGATTTGGAGAAACGTTTAGTAATACTACTAAACCAATTATGTGTTGTTCTTATGCAAAACGTGCATTTGCTAGATTTGTTCTTTTTTACATCAGCCCAAGAAACCCAAAGTCCAAGCAAGTAAGTTACTTTTCAATTACCTCACTAAAAGTATATTTATACTTATGGGTTTTTTTTTTTGATAGTTTTATAATATTTTCCCTACTTATACCCTATGTACATCGTGAAGGAAGTTTAGGTCATCAGGCAAGAGATGCTCTTCTTCTTTGTATGGCTCTTTCTCAAAAGAACTCTAATATTGGCATTTATATAGCACAATATTCGTCAATGTCGCCCTTGCTTGTAACCGGTCTGGGTGGCTTATATTCACGTTTACCCAATTCAATAGAAATTAATTCAATTGATTGGCATCGCATTACACCAGATGATGTAACAGAAATTAGTGAACTAACTCTCTTTATGAACGCCCTTGAGTTTTGCAATGCCGTTATTCAGGTGGCGCACGAAATGATTAAAAAGCAATTACTCGATTTTATGTACCAAGGGTTTATCGTTCCAGTTTTGGGTCCCGCTATTTTACAGGTATATCTAAGCGTGTGAATATATTCTTTTCTAATTTCTAGCCATTTGGCAAACGAATAGAATTTTGTGGTTCTTTTTTGAATGTGGTGGTATGGTTATGGGAGATTATATGTGATTGTTTGTGGCGTTTGAAAAAAATGTGTTACATAAAATGCATCTTTGAGAATTGACGTATTTTCCGATATTTTTCACATTTCGTACCATTGAATTGTAATGTTTAGGATAGCTCAGGATTTGCGTACAACTCTTGAGAGATGTATTTGCAAATTATTTATAGGAACTTATATTTACAATGCCTATTCTGGTCCTTTCGAATACTTCATTTAACCTGAACACTCTCAATTTGATTGACTTTGCCATTCGCAATTATTTTCCGTATGTACCATTTTACAACCTTCGTTGTGACATTTTTGTGTTACATCTCTTTTTTCGCGAAATGTTATGCGAATCACTGTTAAACTTTTCCTCAGTCATCAGCTGTACCAGCAGGTAAAGCATCATGAATTTGTATTTGGTTTTACTATTTTTTA
Source organism: Glossina austeni (assembly GCA_000688735.1). Lineage (NCBI taxonomy): Eukaryota > Metazoa > Arthropoda > Insecta > Diptera > Glossinidae > Glossina > Glossina austeni. Next base: position 820,240 of record KK502441.1, read on the forward strand.
AAATTTGGTTTCCTAGAAAATCGGCTAGTTTTCATACAGACCCATTTTATCAAATGGGATTGTCAAAATAAAAAGGGAAATTTAAAAAAGTTTCAAAAAGTCTATTTCTTTTTCTCATTGGGGTATAAGCTGACATTTTTTAAAGTTTGCACATGCAAGCTATGTCGGAGCAATACTAAGGAGAGAGCTTAGTAATATTTTACAAATGCCAATATCGAAGAAATTTGGAGCAAAAGGAATTGCGGTTTTTCAATAAGGAAGGAAGGCTCCATAGAAAGGCCGTCTTTTTGGCCGTCAATTTCACTTTTTGCCACAGGCAGTTACTAATCACATAAAAATCCAACGAGGCGCACAAGCTTTAAGCATTCAGATTAAATGATTTTTTATGTCATGTTGCGTGTTGCACCATAGAATCCCTAAAATTGATAGGGCGCTGCGAGAATAGCTCCGTAGTTGCCATTTTTTAACATTTTTTAAAGATGATTTTTTTTAGTGAGTTCATGATTAACAATCCCTTTCAAACTATATATTCTATAAACGTTTTTGTCATCCGAAATAATTGTCAGAAAACGCTATTTTAGGCTTTCGCCGAGATTTCTTCGTTTAAGAACTAAGTTAGAATTATAACCACCTGAGTTGTGAAAAATTCAATTGACCACGTCCCTTATTTCGGGAAAGCAGCGAAGAGACAATGGCACAAATGTCTTTGGCCGTTTATCTGCTGAAAGGAGAACCCAGAAAAACCAGAAACAGGAAAACCATTACGAGTACGTACACACTTACGCGATGTCATTCCGCCTTTAAACGTAGCTCGCCTTGAAACATTATTATCTAAGGTTGCGACTTAATTCAACGAATGTTTTCTAATTCATTTAAATCATTCACTTAGTAATTCTTCCTAAAACATACGATAGCCTAATTCGCGGCTGCTATAACTCATTTGATGGAAAACGTTTCCTACGTAGAAATTCCTTTACGTTTGAGAAAGGATGAACGCTAAACCGCAAATCACTATGGCGTTTGCTGTTGTCATTCAGGGTTATACTCTTGCAAATCAATTGGCAAACTCAGTTTGTTAAGAAAATTTCATACGAATGGATTTTTGGTCCCAGTCCGCAATGCAAGATACATATTGTTAATCACTTTATCAAACGTAATTCATTAAGTAACATCTCAAATATTAATAAATTTAAGATCCTTCTAGCGTTAGCGAAAGTGACAACAGTTAATAGGCGGCCTTCCAAAACAAAATTGTAGAATAGATTTAAATAGAGTAAATAAATTTATACAACTGTACTTGAAATAATACTGTCTTCTGATACAGTGAACGTATTAACAACAAATTCTTTTCCACTTCATTCTTAAAGGTACATTCAAGTTTTTCATTATTTATTTAAAGTAGGTTACACAAAACTCGTTTTCGAATTTGTGGTTTCTAAATATCCCGATACTTTATGTATTGTTATGGCACGGATTTATTAGGTTCGCCTTAGTTTAAATAGAAATATCTCTCATGTTTACAACATTTTTTAATTCGCTGACGAAATAAAGAAAGAATTAAGTTCTTTTTCGTAATTTAAAAGTTTATAATGAGAACAATTTTTAATCTTTGTGTCTGCTTGTACCTATTCTGTCCCTTTTCCTGTCTATGCGATATATTTATGTCTACCTGTCTATATTCACTTGTTTGTATTTGTAACCACCACTATTAAAAAAAAAGAATCAACACAAATTATTTCAAAATAATCTTCACAGACATTGAAAGGCAAACATTTCCAGACAAATGTCGATTCACAAATCTCGGCCATGTCTTATTTGGATTTAATCATTCGTTCTGTTACTGAGCCTGGACTTCTTAAATTATTTGTAAAATTTCTCTTGGATGGTGAAAAATTTGACGGAGAACGCATTTTAGATGTTCTTGTTGACCGTCTTACGTCCAATGATCCCAACTTATGCATGGTAACAATAGCGTTGTTTGGTACACTTTTGGGGATGCATTGTGAAGATTTAATGTTGGAATTGCTTCTGAAATATCTATTATCCGGAAAGCATGTACCGATATCTTATCGTCATCAAATTAATAAAATCGATCCATCTACAAATGCTGCAAAATTTTTTTTGGACTTAACACCAGAAGTGATGAAACGAGCTCGAGACTTAACAAAGCATAAACATTTAGGGGATACAGCAAATCACACACATCCTACTATGCCTTCGCCTACTTCCACCATGAGTAAAACCATCGGCGCTAATTGGAATTATTATGGTCTACATACCGGTGACAGTTTATATGCTAATTATCATGCATACTTATTTGAGGCACACTTTCGCATAACTGAGTGTTTGAACGCCTGTTCTACATGGTGCAATTCGTATAGATATCAAAAATGGCCCATGAAAACTACGCCCAGTAAACAAACTGTAGAGATGGTTAAACAGTTTCTTAATGAATTCGGAAATGGTAGTTTAAATGAACAATTAGCAATGCAGATGCCAACGTCTACATCAACTAATCAGCAGCAGCTGTTATGTGACGACAAGAAACAATTGGATAGCTTGCAATCTATCGGGGAATCAAGTGGATATGAATCATTCAAGTGGCGTCCGCCCGAAGATGAAGGTCTAACAGATGACGCATCGCAATGTACTGGCTTAACCTTCAACTTGGGTGGCCTAGATCTAGATGTAAAATGCAGTAAAAGTTCTATACAAATGGAAAACTGGCGAATTTCAAAGAAGCGCAGCGATTTGCAACTTACCGATTTAGATTTTTCTGAAGATCTATTTGCTCAAGGGGCGGTATCCCTAGGTAATTGCAAATTCATTAATCTCATTAATTAAATCTCATTATTCTTTACAGGTCCCTTTTTAAACGCTGTTTGGGGTAAATTGCAAACTTTTACCAGCAATACTTTTTACGTCAATTTGCATTTGACTGGTTTAATAACGTGCCTGGCTTGGTATCCCTTACCCTTAATACATTCAATTCTATTAAGGCCGGATATTATTATTACATCAGATACACCGTCATTTCATCAAGTTTTACGTATACTTAAACAGCAGATCGATGCTGAATTGCCGATTTCAGAACATTCGTTAGAAGTCATAGACGTTGCCCGTTCATACCTAATTGACCGAGAATTTCGCGTAATTAATGCTCGTAAAGCTACTGAAAGTCTCCCTGTTTGTATGGCCAAAAATATGAACACTTACCCATCCTTGTCTCAATCTGTATATGCACCGATTTCTGCTTCATCGCCAGTACAAGTGACGCCCTCATCATCTTACGACCCCTTTAAACGTAATGACAACAAACGTAGAAGTATCAGTAGATCGATTACCAGCATATTTAATCGCAAGTCTAACGGTAAGTATATTATAATTGCAGTTTCCGTTAGCCTTAGCGGTGTCGTTTACGGTTTAACAGAAACATTTATATATGGGTTTACAGGATTCTATGAACTTTCACTTTTTTCTTCATTTCAAATTTAAACTTGTTTATCAATACAATTCGTTAACATATTTTAAATTTTTCCATATAAAATTGTACTTACAATGAAGTTTCTTTTGAACATCTAATTTGTTTAACAATGTTTGATGTTTTTTTAAATAAAATTTTTATTATCATTTTTTATTTTATTTCTTTTTGAAAAAAAAAATCTTAGCTTCATCCGGCTTCTCACAAATTTACGCATTCTTCACCGGTAAATATTTTACTTGGAATAAATTTTTTTTTTCGATATTTTAGTACTAAGCGAATATTTTCTACCTTCCTTTTTGTAAATTTTACTCTTACCGCTTTTACAACATTTTGCTTTGCATGATTGCAGAATATATGATCACGTAGCTTCTTTTCTCTGTATACGTAAACGTTTTTTGTTTTTATCCTGGAAAAATAAAGTAATTTTTCTTATTTATTGCCTATTTTGCAGTTCACTCTTGCACAGAAAATGTTTTCTTTGAAAGTACAAAATTAGATTAAATTTTATTCTTATAGCTATCACTATTGGAAGGGTCTATAGTAATTAAGTTATTGCATTGCAACATTTTCTCGGTCACAAGAATCAATATACGGGCATCAAATTTGCCAAAAGGGATAGACAAACTTGTATCGATTTAGGAAATGATTCTTAGTCAATGAGTCTATCTAGGCATGGACCTATCTCAAGTCCTTTATGATGATGATGTGCAATGTCAATATATTGTTACCACCACGCGGTATGGAGCAACTAATAAACAAAGATACATTCGGTTGAATCTTTTGCATCCAACAATTTTATCTTAAAAAAAAAAAAATAAATAACCAAACAGATGAAATCTCAATCGGATACTTCGACCAAACATTATTTTGTCACATTTTTATAAAGGTACTGTAGGGTCACCCATAGAATATCTACAAATATTGTTATCTTAGTACCCACTGCAGATTATGAGTAATGAGTAAATCCATGTTTTTTTCAAAATGTAGATCGCCTTAATTCATGTGAGGCGTGTGCTTCGACTGTTTGGCTCATTTACTATGCCACCCGGTGTACAAGAGTTTGCAATAATTAGGCCAAGTCGATGTACTAATTTTTGCGAGCGAGAAACTGTTTGGGACAGACCGAGAGGCCTAAATAAGTTGAGAATTCGATATCAATCAAAGTTATGTATATATTTTATATGCTCTCTGCTCTCTTCCTTCTGGGTGCTGCAAACGCATAAACAAAGTGAATATAGCCCGCCACACCTTCGGTGGTGGGTACAAAAGGATGTAGTTTCCATTATGTTTTAGAATTGACAAAAAAATGTACAATAAATTTAACCCTGAGTAGAAATGTTTTCGAAAGTAACTTAAAAGCTGAATATAGCTGAGCTGGTCATCCCATATGGTAAATAATGAGAGCATGTTATTAATTTTTGTATATTGAATTGTAATAGGTGATTGCCAAAGATTGGCCCCCATGGGGTATGCCATCTACCTACTGTTCCAGTAGGTGTACTTTTTAATATTTTCACCCTCTTTCTCCTTTACATTTAATTTTGTGTGTGTGTCCACTACACTGGTATTTTGTCATCTAACTAGAATATGTTATGGACGTATGAGTTAAAAAAAAATGAAAAAATTAATTTTACAATCTTTTCTTGTAACATTTCGGATTTTCATTAAATTAAATTGCAAATCTAATATCACTTTTAAGTTTTTGCGGTTTCGTTTTTTCAAGTGCTCCTTTTTAGTTTCCTAAAAAGATAGCCAATATCGTTCATTCTGTATTTACACATGTTAAAGGAATAATCAAATTTGCGGTACTTAGACGTAATACCAGTGTCACATTATAACATTTGTTTTTTACAAAATGTAATGCACAGCAAATGAATCAAAGTGAATGAATGAAGTCTTTTCGGAAAAATGTTGCATACGGCATCAATTTATTGGTTAGAATTATTACTCAATAATTAACTATTCATAGTTAGCGGAAAGTTTTGCAAGCTTCAGTTTTGAACATAAGCGTCGTACATCTTGTATATTATTGGATGTGCAGAATATATAAAGTTTGAGCGAATGTATGTAACAGCCAAAAGAACATAGAATCGGCGCCTATTTTATTATAGCGATCGGCTTAGGATTATTTATATGTGAATCGGTTTGAGCTTGTATGATGTCTGCCCATATATTTTAGTGTTCAAGCGTTTTTAGTCGAAAGTTGAAATTTCTCATTAAAATACTCGTTGATCATGGGAAATTCAAAGTTTGTTTCCTGTGTTTCCCTAGCTATAGCTATGTACATTAAATTAATTTTGGTGTTTTTAGATTTTAATTTTAATTAAAAAACGCATGGATTTTGGTTTCATTTATTTTGACTTTTGTTGGTTGCTAGAAATTCCTATCCGTCAGTGTGCCTAATCGTTGTGTATACAGAAATTTAATATATCCCGAAAGTTATTGGGAATTAAAATGATTTATTCTGTAACGGACACGAACATGTTCATGCACCCTTCATCGAACGCTTTTTTTAGATTGTTACCCTCTAATATATCATGTGCCAACACAAAGGGTGAAATCTAATGATAGAGCAAGCGTATACATGGGTCCGTGGTTAAATAATAGACTTTGTCAAGTGGAACGTCATTATAAACGACAGCAACTCAAAAGTAGCAAATGAAAGTTCAGCGTTTTATTTATGCAGACTACACTCTGTTTTCTTTCGTTTTCTCTGAGATTCTTATAAAATTCCAAATAGAATAACGTATTTAGTACACTAGCAGACACTTAATTCCGAACAAAAAACCAATAACAAACTGTAAACTTAGGTATCTGTATTCGTTTTTTTTGGAAATTAAATTTCGCTTCCAAGTATAATAGCTACAGCCAACTAGGATTTATGGGCCAGGTAAATTTTCGCAGAAAAAAACATCTCTGCTTCTTGTGCTCTTTGCTAATGTGTTGAAGTTGTTATGTGTTCTTAAAATATACTTATAAATATTCTTTTGAAAAACGATACTTCAATAGAACTCTTTTTTTTTTTTTTTTTTTGTAAACAAATGTAGGATCAATATCAGCTTTTGGAAACTCAATTACCTCAACTAGTACGTCTCAAACCCCTCAACCAGCACAATCATTCAACGCAGCCAATAACGTTCTATCAACTCATGAAACCAGTTTAACGACGTTGCCGTCCACATCAGTTGCTTCAGCTATAGCACAAAACGAAAGCACAAATGAAGGCAGCAGTAACGTAAGCAATACAGTTACAATGAGCGCAACAGCAAATTTGTCATCAATACAATATCATCTGCATAATTTGTCTTCCATGGATGTGTGCAATGCGTCGACTTTAACATCATCCAACGCAAGCAACATAAGTAGCATGTTATTGACTGGACAAGGTTCAGGTGGACAGGGCTCAGAGCCGGTATCGTTGGACTCATTATCAAGTATGGGTGGAATTGCTACCACCAGCGGTGGCACTGAGCGTACTAGGGAATTGGCCTTGTGCGCCGTTCTATTAGACGAGTGGTTAAAAGAGTTGGCCGCTATAGCTCAAGAACAAAGTGTTGTTATGATTACCAGTGACTAAATGTACAGAAACAAATGCACAATGTCTTTTATAGCTCACATGAATTGAATATTAGATATTGTGTTTAATATATTTTACGAAATATATGAAAGCAATCTCAAAATTTATTTAGTACTACGGGACTTTAAACAATTACTATGCATATTTATTTAAAAACCAAAATATCTTATGTAAAAATATTAAGATTGAAGGTACTGTGTATATATATACACATATATATATATTTTAAATCCGAGCAATTCTTTTGTATATATGTGAGAAACCCGCATTTTCATTTTCTATGTTTGTACAAATGATAAAAATTGGCTTTCATTTTTTTTTATTATTATTCCATGGTAAAGTGTCCTTATTTTTATGTTTGTTATTGCAAAAAGTTCATCATGTCTTACAACAAAGTATTGGTTCGTTTATTTTCCATTCCATTCATCTATATGAAAAATACATGTGTTTGTTGCACTTTAATTTTATTAAACAAATTTATTTATTGGTTTATTTGTTACAAAATAAAAATAAACGAAAAGTTATTTCAACACAACTTACAATAAGAATAAGTGACCCTACATTTTAGAACTACTTGGTTTTTAAGAAAGTCTCTACCTATATATATGTATACCTTAGACCTTTTGCGGTCCAAAAGTGTATTAAATTTGTGTGAATATGTAGAACGTTGAGACAGATCGACCTTTTATTATGCCGATCGATTCAGAATCACTTTCTAAATCGATCGAAGTTTGTCGGTCTGCCTGCGCGTCTGATGCCAGCATCTGTATAGATATTGATACAGGTCGCAATTTTTGAGGTATTTTAATGAAGTTTGGTACACTTTTGTGTTTGGCCTAAGAACGAACTCTGTTGAAAATGGTTCAGACTGAACCATCTTTTAGACCACTTCGCATATAACGCGTTATTTTGAACGGTCGTTTTATGAATATGAATTATGAATTAAGCGAAATCATGGAGTGTATGTAAGGTGAACCATGGTCCTTTATAATGTTTTTACCTGTTTTCATTAAGAAATCTGTACAGCCGAAATTTTGAATACGCAACATAACATAATGTATAATAGTTTTGTAAATAGTATAGTCTTTTCTATTTTATATAAATAAATCATGAGTTTTGCTGAACTGAGGCCTATTGATGAAAAATTTTTTTTGCAGCTATTTTTATACTGTACACCGCTAATGGATACCATCACAGGTGTTCAGAACCGCTTTCTGAAGCTTGTCTAGATGCCTGTCCATATAATCTTATGTTCACCCTATAAGTAGCAAATTTTTGAAATATTTTGATGAAATATGGGGCACCGTTGTTTTTGGGCCAAGGATGAACTCTGATGAAAATAATTTCGAGCGAACCACCTTTTCCATCATGCCCCACATAATGTCCTCTTTTAGAAAGTCGGTGCCAACATAGAAATAAAAATTAATATATAAACAAAAAAAAACTGTAAAAGCAAAACAAGAACAAACGAAAGGCGTCGAATTAACGAAATATGAAAAATACGAAAATGAAATAATGTAAGTAAAGAATACTTATTATTTTTACTTATTATTAATATTAATATGTTGCTGACTTAGGAAAAACCTTACTTTGTAAGCATTTATGTTAAATAATCTTTATTTCTCTCTTTAATCTTTAAAGAGGTAAAACTATGAATATGGAAATAGTACATAAGCCAGGGATGCTTGTGAACAGGCTATCCTTGATATGATTGTTACATGCGAGGTAGAACCCACACTTATTTTCTTTTAGTTAGACGATTTGCCCAATTGCGTTTTGATAAATTCAACTGTCTTGGCGCATTTTGAAGCCGAGCGAGCTAGGGTATAATAAACTCTTAAAACTGCTAATACAAGAAATCTGTATCCTCCCTACTATCACACATCAAGGGATTGGAGACTCACTGGGAATCTTCTATACACCAAATTCACGATAACACAGCATCACATTTTCACATTACAACATGAAATAACGTTGCGATTTGCAGGATTTTGTGACAAATCGCTGAATAATACTATTTCGGAACTCTAAATCGGTGTGAAAAATTTGGAACTAATGGAACAATTTTTTGTACCCTTTACAACATAATCATTCCTATAGAATCCTTATATGTCTAAAACGCCCAATTTCAAACATTTCATGGCGAAATTGATTCCATAATAGTAACTTGACATAAAAATTAGCCCTATCCAATTTGGACCATAGAGGATCCCGCTATATATATGGCGCCTCATGAAAACAAGCCCTTGTATGGCGAAAAGGTTGAATTTGTAGTTTTTTGTGTCGGAAACAACTGAATAGTAAAATTTTTTCACAAATATATGAAGCTTACCAAACTTTTAGTGGTCGTTTTGAGAATCTATCCAGAAGGGAAAGGATAAATTTTGGTGTATACTTTTTTATTTTTGTTATATGACCAATCAGTCAAGGGGTGTCCTCTATTCATGGAATATCGGGACGGTCAGCAAAAAGTGAGAAAGTTGAAAGACACAGGTAGTGGCCTCATTCTAGTGAGTGTGTGTCCAATCGATAAGTGTTATGCCTTAACCGACTGAGCACTCACTACAATCACGGCAAATGCAAACTCTACCGTATTGAAATTTGAACCCATGAAAACGGACTTGGTAGTCGCCATTCTTACTTAGTCGGCTATTCATTGCGGATATAATCACGAAATGACTGGATGACTGTATGAAGCGAATAGGATGCGTAATGGTCGGCCTTGCCTGACTATAATATTCTCACTTGTTTTATATAGCGTGCATAAATATTGTAACGCATCATGTCTCGAGGGTATAAATACTCAACTAACCCTCTTATTCTGAGCACAACCATGGATAGATCACTACCGATATGCTTATGATTCAACATAAGTTTAAGCATAAAGAGACTTCAACATGACACACTTATGATCTACTCTTCAGTAGGTTACTGACTATTTTTGTTGTAATTGCAGGGTATAGTGCCAGGGCATAAAGGGGAAATTTTTAAAAATTGAAAGACAATATAAAAGAAAGGTGTGTAGATATTGGAAGAAAAAATAATTCCAATAACTTTATGCAATTTTGTAGAAAAAAAACGAAGGCAGACCTATAAAAAAAACTTTTTTTTTAATTACTTAATTTATTAGTCAATTTCGTTAAACTGAGGCGTAAGAGATTGTTGAAACATTAGAACCGGGATAAGAATTATTGCATTAAACGCTATGAAAAAGAGTAGGAAAAATGAACATCTATATTTGTGTACTATGCTTGTGCAAGACTACGCACTATGAACATATGTATGCTATAAAATGAGGTATTGAATAGATCTGTGCGTGAGTGTTTTCGCACTATTATACAAATATTTATGTGCGGTTGTGAGTGCCTTTGCTTAAGCAATATACATATGCGCATAAGAAATAGAATCTTCAATTTTTAATTTTTTTTGGTCGTTTTTGCATTTAGTATTTTACAAATAAATTTGCCATTTTTGGATAATTACCAGTATTTTTTTAAATGTCTATTTATTGCCAACAAATTTTTATTATAATTATTCTGCCTAATTCCTATTACACATATTTCGCCCATTATTGTTATTGCAAAAAAATGGGGCATATGACAGCATTTAGTATTGGTTGATGACATCGGTTATTTTTAATCACACAAAAGAGACAAAAAGAGCTTACGTTTAACATTAGAATTGCTTGTTTTGAGTTAGAGTTGCATTTATAAGAGAAAATAACTGTAAAATGAGAACAAATTAAACTCCAATACAAAATTGTTTACTTGCAAACAATTGAGTCAAAACAAAATAATTAACAAGCAAAAACCAAATTTATTGAGTAAAGAAGGTTAAGTTAGCCGCGAAACAAAAGTTGCAAAAAAGGAAAATTTTTTCCTTTAAGATTTTTGCAAAACTTTTTTGAGTAGGTAAATAAGCCGTATTGCTTATTGGTTGTAAGGCTGTGTGTGTGTGAATATATATGTATGTAATATTAATTAAAAGCATGGATTTAAATTTGTAAGGTTTGTAAGGAGAAATATGTCGTGTCTGCCTACAAAAAGGCGACGTAAATTTGCATGATTGCAAAGTAAAATTAAGCGAAGCCAGTGAAGACGCCAGCTCAGAAAACTACTTAAAGTTAACGATTGGAGAATTAATGGAGATATTTATTAATATTAACGTAATAAGCATATAAGCGTATATGACGCATGTATGTACCATAAATTATGTTTTCGTAGGCTGATCTGTTGAAACCAGGTGAAGAGGTCGCTTCTGTGTGTTGGGACTGTTTGGAGAATTATTATTATTATTCAAAAAGAGTAAAATTAATCACAATACTTTTATACAACTAATTCAAAATGAGAACTGAAAAAATAATACAAATAAAACCAATTCAATATCAAAATCAAAACATAATAACAAAAAAGAAAACATTTAAAGACGGTGGCAACAGCAACAAGGTTAACCGTCAGGCGTTGTAATATGCAATTGCATTTTTTACATTAAGAACTGACACCGCGGTCATATTATAAAAATTTAATTAATCATTAAGAGATCTAAACGCAACGCGGCATGGGTGATAGACTTCATAATTACTGCGAGTTTGTGGTACCCTAATAAACCAATAATTACGAGCTGCTTCTGTCGGAATATGAACATCAATCTCGCTCAATAAAAACGGCGAATTACGCTCACCAGGTAGCGCTTTCGTAATAAACGAGACGCCTAACCAGCTACGCCTACTCTCCAAACAAAGGTGAATAAGGCTCCCATAAGGAAGCAACGGTACATCCGGGTTCCAACTCAAGCCCTACAAAGCAAACTTTGTAAAAACTTTTTGCACAGACTAAATCCAATCAATATAGCACATGTAGTTCGGCGACCACACCACAACGGAACTTTCCAATATAGGACAGGTGCAGTAAATAATCAATAATCAACTTCTAATAAACCTCAGCAGAGTTTTCGTTTGATTAACTTAGTTTTAGACCTGCAACCTAAAGCTCAATTTATATCCCCCAAATGTATGAAGTTCGAAACCGACTCCACCATATGAGTAGCAATATAATAGCCCATACCCAACGAAAGTCCCCTGCAAAACGTTAATTATTTGCATTTTTGTATTGGGTATATTGGTCTTATTGCAAACTGGCCTAATCCATTTTACTAAACAAAACAAAGTGAAATGTTATTAAATAATCAAGTAATGTTGAGAAATATTTACATCTTCTCTTTGCTTATATTATGTAATTTGATAGACGAGGAACATCGAGAAAGGTGGAAAAGGAGTCTTATAAAACGTAGAATACGTAGCAATGTAAGAGAAACGTTAAGAAGAAAAATACAGGCAGAATCAAGTGATTGTTGAAAGGTTTTCTTCCCTGTCTTACCTATTTAATCTCATGTCTGTTTTGCATAAGCAATTTTTTACTAAACCATCAATCAATTTCTGCTAAATTAGCTCCTTTTTTTATTTTTAGAGTCACAAACCCTAAAAGCTGTCCGTAAGGGATCAGCGCTTTAAAAAATCGCAAATGAAAAGATATTAATACTATTACACAAACCATTAAGCGGGTGACCACAAGCACCAGAAAGGTAGTCAGGAAATCACGTGGCAAAGGATTGGCAACTCAAAATGATTTCTGGGAATGACCACTGAAAAAATGATCATAGAAAAAAAATACCTTTGTAAATGTAGCTTCGATTTCAGACAATGAATCGCTAATTCATATTAGTTCTAATGGCTCTATCAATAACACAGTTGAAGCAACGACTTTTCAAATCAGTTTTGTAATAAGCACTATTCTAATGATTAATATGTTTTCAGTGACCTTTGTCAAAATGTTGATAGAGGAAAGGTTCGTCTAACGTCGGATTTTTTTTCTTTGAATATATCAAAAATCTTGGCTCAAATGTTTAAAACACCTAACATCCATAAGCAGTGGTAAGGCCGAATTCCTTTTTACAACTCACAAAATGCAAATAATTCCCAGAAGGTCAATTATTTTAGTGCACGAAATTTAAAAGCGTATATTATTCGTAAGATTCCAATTGGTATAAATGAAAATGATTTGAAAAGTAATGCCCAATCTGATATTTTAATTTAATCGGTGACGAGCTTACATCGTCAAGATGCCAATGGCAATAGCAAATTTATTCCGACAAACAGTATCAAAATTGGTTTAAAAAAAAAATTCCCACAGAAGCATAAAATTTAATTACTGCATACTTCATGTCGATTATTTTATACCTATTCTCAAACAAGGTTTTAGATGTGCCAAATTCCGAAAAGTAAAAAAAGCAAGATGTCTTAACTGTGATAAGTCTCCATACTTTCTGCTTAACAAATGCTTTTTTAATAAATAGATTGCCTGTGGTTCACCCTCCCACAAAATCCGTAGCAAAGACTGCCCGAAGAGGTAGTGTGAAGAGCAAATTAATAAAATAACGGCTATTAAGAATATCTCATTTCGTAGATACAAAGAAAAATATGTTAAGCCTTTTGAGTCCTTAAACAATATGGAATATGAAGAAAATTTTCCTCTTATTGAAAATTCTTCCCCTCCACAAAATATGAGAAATACATGTTGATGTCAAAAAGATTCTTACAAAAAAAAAATGAGCGATGTTGTTAAACATAAATCTCAACTTCCGAAATCGATAAATTTCAATAGTCACAATAATCTACTGGTTTCCAAAGAAACCAAAAATTGGTTTCCAAAGAAGCAAGAAATTGTTCCAATTCCAAAGGACGAGAAAAATCTTCACGATCACATCTCTCTCATTTCGTTTTTTATGAAGATTATAAATGCCATGGTAAGGGGTAGACTCATGCTTTTTCTCTATACGCATAATCGCATACCTGATCGCTCTTTTGCGTATCAAAAATGCAAATCCACCAATATGTGTATAAATTATTTAATTTCCACAACTTCAAGGGGGAAAAATGATGGAAAAAAGGTGGCGATGCTCTCTCTTGGCACCACCAAATCCTGTGACTGTTGACTGTTGAATAAATCTGATAAGGGAGTTTGAAATACCGTCTCATTCGAAATTTTGGATTTTAAATTTCCTTTCATTTCGCATCCTAGTTATAGGTTCTAACACGGTAGACATTCATGGGGGACTCCTGCAACTCAGCTGCCTTAGTCCTGTGCTCTTCAATCTATATTCGTCAAATGGCATCAACTTCAGGATACCAGTACGCATGTTTTCCAATATGCTGATGATTTGCTATTGATTTCTGCTAGTAAATCTTTTAAAGAAGCAGTTGAAACCCTTGCTAATAATGCCAATCTCTTTTTTGATGCTTGCAGAGATCTTAATCTTAGCTTCAACCCAAATAAAACGAACGCAATGTATTTTGCAAAAGGTTCCAGGAAGTTCATAGACATTTCGATCAACGGTACTCTGGTGAATAAACCGACTTCCTGTGAGTTCATCGGCAGGACCGCACTGAACACTACTCCGAAGTTGTCACCCTGGGTCTAACATCCTCAACCTTATGATCTGCTACGATGATGCACGGGTCGCGCCCCATCCACACCGGTTCCCATCCTTAGAGTCTTATCTGATGGACTGCCAATCTTTTAGAGGTGTTTACTTTTGATAGCTAAAGAAATTCGGAAAGTGAAAATCATCAGGCCGTTTTTTTCTTCAAATGATAGCCTCCAGAACATGTGAACTATCGAGCAGCTACACAAGTTGTGATTTAAAATTTTATCGTATTTCCGGCAAAGTCAACAATATCCCAGTATGGAGTAAATTTAAAATAGATCTTAATCCTTTTGTGTTAATAGACAGCATAAAGTAGAATTTTCCATGGTTGGACCTTCGAGCTACATATCGAAAAAGACTTCGGTTATACCCAAACAATGATTTCACAATTTATGCCACTCATGCCTCAGTTGGTCAAGGAGTATCGGGTTTCGTGGTGGTTAAGCACACATAGGAATTACTTAGAAAATTCAAAATTCTGGAGGAGCTTTCTTCAACTTTTACTGAGCTTCTAGTCTTCAGCAAGACTGCCCATCTTGGCATATAGATATCAAAAAATTAGCACTTTTTTCTGATAGCAAATCGGCCTTGACCAATGCTCACAATATGTATGTAGTTGAAATCCATATGTCTACTATTTCTGATATAAATGCATGTCGTCTCATTTGGCTTCGAAACCGAAATGCTTATCTGTATGTTCTTGAAGCTCGGTTTGATGAAAAAATTCTCTCAACCAAATATCCCTCCGCAGACGACTTCTATCTAATTCGAAATAATCTTATGCAAGACGGGAAAGACGCATGTCGAGACATGGTAAGATCGAATGAACACCGTCTTTTCTACAAAATTCGTCCACCCATGATCTATAAACCTCTTTCTGATGTCAACTTTGCCACATGGCAGATTGAGGTGCTCAGTAGACTCATGTGTAATCACACATATGACAAAGTTCATTTAAAGATAATTGGACAGGTGTCATATGGTATATGTGATGAGGTTCACACAAAAGTCTCAGCTAGGCATCTTATTTTTATGTGTAGCAAATTCGATAACATTAAATATTCATTTGAAATTTTCGGTATCTATAATAACCTATATTAAATCTTTTCTGTTCACAATAAAACTCATCTTAAGCAGCTAGCTGCCTTTATGTTATCATAATTATGATTACTTTTTTTGTCTTGTCTAATGGTATTCTTTAAAAATTGTGTACAATTCCATAAATCATTAATTCATACACAGCCATAGCTTGTCCAGAATGGACAGTACTGAATAGATTATTACAACTTGAATATCAACTACTCGAGAGAGATTAACATCATAGCATCATCAATAAATTAATTATAATCATCACGTGCTCTGCATCATCGTTATTCTATGTTGTGGTCCTTATTGTGATTCCCAACCTGAAGCTTTTGAAAAGACTTTGTGTTAAAAACTCCTAACGCTGTTAGGTATATAGGTCTTATCATTTACAGGCATGATCCACTCCACTTTTATATACAAAGAAAAAAAGAATGTGAATACGATTGTTTCAGACAAAGAATCGTCTCTTACACACCAGGATGCGGAAATGAACGTGTCTCTTAATTTGAAAGGATAAGGCAACGTCTGAATTAAAAAGAACAGGGTATACCATACACACAGAGAATTGCTTAGTCAAGCTGATCTTAATAATATCGGGCAAACAATGCGGGAAGAAATTCATTGTAAATAACGTTCGTACAAATAAGAAAATGAATTTATCTGTATAGATACGGGCGAATTGTTTAAGTGAACGTGACCCAAAACTTATGATAAATTTCATGTACTGTCTCAAGTTTTCACCAAGTGGGAATCTAACTCCTTATGAAATTGGCTTTAGCGAAGAGCAAAGGCAACAAAGATCTCACTAACACAGCAAGATTGGAACAAACGATCTGGTGGAAATTGTACACACTTATGAGGATTGCATCACGTTCGGACTCTACATACTTCGTAATTTTTACGCATGATTATTGCCGTTGTTGCGAGGTATTTATTTTAAAGCAAAAAAGCTATGGTTGAAACAGGTACTGCCAAGAAGATTAAGACGTTGCAATCAAATAATGGCAGAGAACAACAATGAGTTTGATAATTTTTTGAAGAAATATGAAAGCACGTTTTCGTGCACGCTGCACCCCACAGCAAGATAGGCTAGCAGAACGCAAAAACCGTGCTTTGATATAAACGGCTATGTGCATGTGCTGGCGCACCAAAGTTTCTATAAAATCACAAGTTATTGTAATATCAAAATAAACACTAAGAATTTAATCAGCGCGTCTATCCTAAGTGCAAGTAAAACTGTAGACCCAAGATCGTCCATTTTAAATTTGTCTGACATGCGGAAACAGATAAAAGAATTAGTATTGGAAGTCATGAGGGATGAAGGAAGACGTGTAATTCAGCAAATAAGTAACGCAGGCTTAAAAGGCGACGTTACTGACCAAACAATTGATACCTCAAGGGAAGTCAACCTAAACGAACTTAACTCAATACCAGACGTGGTCAAAAGCCTAAGAGAATTTTCGGGGAAACCAGAAGAATTTAACTGGAAACAAAGCTTAGGAATTTATTTGAGAAGCACTTCAAAATATTATGGTATTTTAAAAGTAATAAGGAACAAAATAGTAGGACAAGCGGACATAGCTCTTGAATCCTACACTACACCGCTAAAATGAAACTAAATATCAAAGTACCTAATGTTGACAAGAGGAAGTGCACTATGCTGACAAGAGTGAATTAGGAACACTAGAGCATCAGATGTCAACGCTCATCCAAGGAAACAAGGTTGTTGAAAACTTTTACCAAGATGTTTATCTGCAGCTTTCTTTAATTCTAAACAAACTCTCTTGTATGAACATGGGTAATAAGTCATTAAGTAATATGACTTCGGCAGATAGCGAAAAAACACTAGCCACATTTATTAGAGGGCTTACAGACGATCCACCTCATTTACTCAGCATGAGGGAACCAATGGATTTGCCACAACCATTATATATCGGCTTAAAACTCCATAATGAGAATTACAAGACACAATACACACACAACTCGAAGGAACATAGCTCCACCTGTACCAAAAATAAGGAATTGCCAACCTATCCCAGAAGACAGGAAACGTTTCTACAACCAACAGAAGCCCCAACTTTCCAAAGGCAGTATCAAGAAACAATCTCAACAATTGACAGACAACAAGGGGTCAATCATCCATCCGGCATTCTAACCTTCAATCAGATACTACTATAAGATTGGAAGCCAAAATATTTAAAATATTAAAGAAATGTAAAGCATACCAAAATTTATCTGTTTGTAAAAGGCAACACCTTATCAATATAACAAATTCCAGTTGCATCTCTGTTCTTAATGAAGTTCCATAACATTACGATTCATGACGTTACGATTCGTTTTAACGGAAAGATTTACACGTCTAAAGAGGTGCCCACATACAAGGCATTAACTTCCATACTTCAGTTAATGCCTCAAGAAAAGGAATGCAAAGGACTTCCCTCTGCAAATGCCAGACTAATATCATATTTACAGACAAAGTCCGCTACCTACCAATACTTAAGTTAGGAATTTATAATTGGGATCGTAGTAATAATCATAATCCTAATCTGTAAAGGTAGGGTAAATAACACCAAAACAATAGTAAACAGCCCCATAATGGAACAAGTCCGATTTGACAATATATCGTTGAGAACTGTAGAGTGAAAGGTTCACAAAACTCCATTAAAGTTTAATAATATCCCATACTTCTAATCGATTGAGGACAATCGGTTCTACAGGGAGAAGAAGCACCAAATTTGATAAAATAAGAAAGATAGAATTTCATACACAACGTGTGTCATTTCAACGTTGTAAACATATCTCACCGGTCTTGCACTTTACCCTACTGTAAACACTCCTCCGGTTTTGCTAAAGTGTTGACTGTAGATTATTGGACCAATCATAGGTTTGCTATAACGCAAATTGTACAATTTATTTGAGTTCGTGTTCGGCATCAAATAATAATACCGGTTTTTGGTTCCGTGAAATAAATATTGTTAAAGAAAATATAATAAATATTGTTCAATCAAATAAAATCCCAGCGGACCAAAAAACTAATTTAAAAACTTGTTTAACTTATATATTATAATTCAAATGTCAAAGTGTATTCAATTTGTTCAAAGTAGAGGAAGTTCTTAACATTAGAATATTCATTAACATAATAGAAACAAAAATGAAAACTTAAATAAAGTAAGTGAAAGAACACCGATGAGATTTACCCTGGCAAACGAAAAAGAAACTCATCCTTTCAGCACAAATGATTGACAAATAAAAGAATATATAATTAACCAAATAATGAAAAATAAAGTCCAATGAAAAGGAATCAAAATGTTGATAATGATGGTGACGTTGTTGCTATTGGTGACTTTAGTTGCACTTATTGTTGCGGTGGCAGAACAGATTCTTTTTATTATCTATTGCATTGTTGTTAGATATTAATCTTTGTTCATATAGTTTGTTTGAGTTGTTGCTATTGTTTTTTCACGATGTTGAATTGCAAATTTCGTTCCTGTTGTTTTATAGTCGTAATCGTAATTGTTGTTGCTGTATTAGGTGTCACTGCATTTGTTGATTGTTTCTGCTGCTGTTGTTATCATTAATGTTGCTGTTGATGATGTCTGAGTTTTGTTGTTGTTCATGCTGTTATTGAAAGAGCTGTTATCGATGTGGATTTTATCAGCGGCAAGCAACATATTTTTCAATTTCCAAGTTTGAACTTTGTTTCAATTCCACTAATTCCAACAGTACTGATTTATAGCGTTGGCGTCTTAATACGGCAATTCAATTTAGAAGTGCTCACCCTCCAATGTTTGTCGCAAAATTGTATAATAATTCACGACACCGACTTGTAAATATAGCTGGTCATAAATACTCCATTTTTCGCAGGATTCCTAATTTAAATTAAGGACACAACTGTCAAAATACCTCGGATGATTTTCCCGTAACGTCTGACGTCACTCAAGGCCGCCATTTAGGACCCCTTTTATTTAATATATATTAATGATCTCCCCTCGATAACTAAATCCAGCCATATCTTAATTTATACTGACGATGTAAAACTGTTTCTTCCTTCTACTTGGAATTCCAATCGTATCAGCTTCAATTTGACTTAAATAATTTGGTTCAATTAAATTTTACGATATAAAATACAAAAATGCAAAAAGCTTACTTTCTCAAGGAGGAAGTCATTCATTACTTAATATTTCACTGATTCACACAAGTTGGAAAACGTAGATTCGTGCATCGATTTTGGAGTTCTATTCGACCAAAATTTACGTTTTAATTTGCACACTGAGCTCTCTTTAAGTAAAGCTAGGTCCGCGCAAAGTTTCATTAAGAGGTGGTTTCAAAATCTAAGTATCCTCACGTTACAAAAAGACTGTAGATGTGCTAAATTACACCAATACTTGAGTATGCCTCGGTTGCGCGGTCGTTTTCCTATAGGTGTTATGTATATTCAATTGTATTAGTTCAGAAGCAATTCTTGCTGTTTGCTCTTAGCAATCTGGATTGGGACCCACTTGTCTCTTAGCCTCCTTATAAAAATAGGTAGCTTTTGTTATACCTGCCGTCACTTAAGAAACGTAGATTTATTCTTGGTATCTCCTTCTCAGTTAAGTTAATTAATGGTACTATTGATTCGTTCATATCACTTGGTGAGATAAGCTTTAATGTCCCCAACCGCTTCTCTAGGCACTTTATGTTCATTAAGCTGAGTCAATGTAAATATAATTATCAGCTGTTTAACCCGTTTAGAGTTATTTTCAAAAAACTAAATGATGTCTATCACTTAATCTCAATATCGAACTCTGTAAAGTGTATCACAGCAACTACCTTTAATACGCGCAATTTGCCTACACCGTATTTAAACTAAGTTGCTATTATATCATCTCACTATGATTTGAAAATTAACCCGTGTTGTTTACTGTTATCAGTTGACAAGCTTTTGCATGTTTGCAATGACTGAGAGTTTCACTCGCAACTTGGATTTGTAGTGGTTGTGGGTGTGTCTCTTTGCTGGATGTGTACACGCTTGTTTTCTTTCTTATTTATTTACACATGGTTGATTTTTTTTTTTCTTTAATTCACCTTATATACTTTGTATTAGTTTTTAATATTAATTAGTATAGGATTTACTCTAAGAGTCAATTGAATTCGGCTGTTAATTTATTTTAGCTGAGTTTCATGTGTAACTGAATAAATAAACAAATGATATAAAACAGATTGTGTGTATTTAAACGTGAACGAAAATGCAGCTTGCGTTCTGTTTCACATTAACGAAATTTTTTAGCAAATTTTTTGCTTGCATTGTTTTGAGAAGCAAAACAGCGATATATTTATGAAAAAAAAAACAAAATTGTAAAGGAGTAACCGTGGGGTCTCTCCTTTTTTTTGAAAAGACTAAGCATTTGATCTTATTGACTGAAAATTTGAGTTGAAGTAATTCAAGACGAAAGGAAATAATATCGAGGGCAGATTTCAAATTGCGCCTACGCAAATCTGGATCAGAATTGGAACTAAAAATGACAAAATCGTCAGTATAGTCCAAGTTTGAGATGTTTTCAGGAAGGCCACTCTCTACATCTTCAGGTTTAGTGTTGTCCTTCTTATTTAATATTAATAAGCTATTGTAGGTTAAATGCTTGGCAGCTCTGTCGTAAATGGTTACAAACTGATAAATACAACTTTGACTACTCTATTTTATATAAGCGTTTACCCATAGCAACGAGAGCTCATTGTCGATGTAAGCAATGAAAGTGTAAGAAGCGTTTTAATTGTAATTAATATAAATTAATTTCTAGATAATAAAACCGCTCCCACCATCTTCATTTGACCACTTCCATCTTTCGTCGGCGATTTTGATTTTAATGACACAGTTCCTGTTATTTTTCGCGCGGCAACCCTTGTATAGAAATCATTTTACTTAAATTTCCGCCACAACATCTTTATCCTTTCGGCGGCGCCTACTTTTATTGTTCTTCCGATATTACCATCTTTAAGTATTCTTTCGTGAAAAAATGTAAAATTGAAGAACTAAAGGAAAAATAGCACAGCTTCAGCAAATTGTGCGTTTCTAGAGAAGCAAAGAATGTTCTGATTTAGCCCTAGTCGCCTCCGCCGTAGATTTATTACGATCATAGCGGCTTAGTTTGTGCTATTTCTTCAACAAATATCGACAATGGTTTCTCAAAATTGTACTAGCTACATTTACACGAGCATATGGCAGCCAGCCGCCCTGCAATCATTGCCATGCTCGTCATATATGCCTTATTTTTCATTGCTACAAAACTGCTTTACGACACCGACGTGGTATGAATCAACCATTTTGTCATCTGCTCAAAAGTACGCCGATGTTTTCAACCACAAATACTGATGTGACGAATGAAAATTTGCAAAACATGCCCAATTCCAGGACTACGCAGAGTCTAACAATTTTCGGATTTCGCTGGAGAGACAGAACAATTGCCAAGGTTTGCCATGGCATACATACAAACCACAAATATATATATATAGGTATACCAACCGCGAAACTTTATTACGTTTACAAAAAGCCTTAAAGGACGCAGTCAAACAAAAAGTAGAAGCCTTTCTAATACATCAAGATAACGTAGCCCACGTCATGCCTACATTAGGTTAAATATTCTCATGATATTTTGGATTTATTTCCCGGTGTGAAAGGATTTACCCCGTGGATGTCCAGTCAGGTCAGGTAAGTTGCTTTGGCAAGAGACTATAAAACAAATAAAGGTAGAAATAGAATTTTTATTGGCGCCCAACGTGGGGCCCGATTGAGTTATTATTGTTGTTTAATGATATGCGATGGAATCGTTGGACTCTGAGGTGTCCCAAATTACACTTATATATTTCCACTTTACATATAACAAAGTTACTCGTATCCCCCAAAATTTAGTATCGCGGATGTTTTACCATTTGTATTATAGTGTTCAGATTTTTGCATCATCGGAATATTAGCTTTAGATTTCGTCTTGGCTAAGCCATGGTGCGACGAGTTGAACGTACGTTATTGGTTCATTCGAGGTCAGGATTATTAGATTCTGGTATGCAACTGGACTAAACCTTGTTATTTCGGATGGACCACTTAAACATTTTGTTTCTTGGCAATTTTTGGTAATTAGATGTATCAATGGATTATCTTATTCTAGCTTCGAATTGGAATGAACTTTGATATGGCTTTACACTTCATACATTGGAATATCTGTTCTTGGTTTATGACTAAGCAGAGCCTATTTATGGATGGTTGTCATTCAAAGCACTAAATTTTGCTACTGCCTTTTTGGAAATTATTGATTCTGGTATTACATTGGATCAAGCCAAGCATACTGAACAAGCCAACTTAGTGAACCAGCCAGGATCTAATAACGTAACTGTACGAATAATATTTTACCTTAATTACCGCTGCATTACCACAACTGAATTATTAGTTTATAGAAATCTTTATAATTATTAACTTTGAAATTTTGAATAGTTTGTAAGTCTGTTGCGGTATTTTCTCATGTCGTGAAGTCGAAGTGAAGAAGATTTAAGTGAAGGTTTTCAATCAACCCCGGAAAATTGCTGAAGTCTGCATGGAAGAGAGATCAGTTGCTGATACAGTTCAATACAATAACATTCAATCTGTGGCAGAATTGAACCTGATCTGTTGGAATTGCAGAGAAAATGGTCATCGTTATCAAGATTGTTTAGCGGAAAGGGAAGTTTTTTGTTATGGTTGCGGTTTATCTAATACTTATAAACCAAACTGTCTAAAATTCAACGAATCAAAAAACGTGGTAGCCTTAAAACAACCGAATGGCAAAAACAAAAACAACAAAGACCATTAATTTCTAAACCACCTTTTTCATACCCTTTACAGAAAAATAGTATCGCCGTAGATGACAAATCAATTAATTTAAAAAAAAATGTAATTATCACTAATTCTAAAAAAAGATCGTCTGAACGAATAAAAAAGTATTGGAAAAATTTGAAGCAATTAAAATTTAAATTGTTATCGTCAATAATTAGTAATCCTACCGTCCGCCCTTACGTCCGCGTCACCGTTTTTGATGAAGAAGTGGATGGTTTGTTAGACGACGGTGCATCTATTAGCTGCGTCGGTAATGCCCTAGCTGAGCGAATTCTTCAATTGAACATTCCATTTAAGAAGATGGCGTCAAGTGTAAGAACTGCTGATGGCAAACAACAATAGAAAATTGGTTCTTTTAAAACCCTCATTAAATTTAAATGTATTGAGAACACTATTGAGTTGTTCATTATTCCTTCCTTATCACAATCGTTATATTTGGGAATTGATTTTTGGAAATCCTTCAATCTACTACCTGATTTTTGTCTTTTTTCAATTAGCGAAACAGATCTTAAAGAGAAGTATCAAGAAGCCAAATTTTGCAAATTGAATGCTGCACAGAAAAACTCCTTACAAGATGTAATCAAGTTGTTTCTGTCGTTTGCAAAAGAAGGACTACTAAAGACTAATCATATTGCCCATTCAATCGATGTTGGAACTTGCAGGCCAATCAAGCAACGTGACTATCCTGTTTCACCTGCGATCGAAAAAATTAGGTATGAAGAGTTACTCCGAATGTTGAATCTTGGAGTCATTGAAGAATCGCTTAATCCATGAAGCTCGCCCGTAGTTCTAGTTCGTAAATCCGGCAAAAATCGTCTATATCTCCACAGTCGAAAAGTTAGTATGGTGGCTTTCAAAGATTATTACCCTCTCTTATCATTGAAGGCACCAAAAGCTGCGTTTATTACGGGATTAGATCTAAAGGATGCTTTTTGCAGATTCCTCTGGATGCTGAATCTAAGGAAAAGACCTCCTTCACAGTGCCAGGACGACCACTTTATCAATTTACGGTAATGCCTTTTGGTCTATGCAACGTACCTCAAACTATGTCGAGACCCATGGATAAGGTTATCCCAAACGGGTTGAAACCAGAAGTTTCCGTTTATCCTGATGATTTAATGATAGCCTCGAACGAATTTGTTCATCATTTGGAGATATTGAAATTAGCTGAGAAGAGATTTAGGGAGGTTGGATTAACAATAAATGTAGAAAAACGTAAGTTTTGTATGGAAGAAATCAAATATTTAGGCCACATATTTGGAAAAGGAGTAATAAAAACTGATCCTGGAAAAATTTCTTCAATACATGACTTTCCAATTCCAAAAACCATAAGAGAGGTAAGACGATTTTTGGAAATGACTGGCTGGTATCGAAAGTTCATTGGAGATTATGCTAGTATCTCTACACCGTTGTCTGATCTTACAGGAAATAAACGAAGGTGTCTTTGGACACCAGAAGCACAGAAGGCATTCGATGTGTTGAAAAGTAAATTAAGTACTGCTCCTGTTCTTCACAGTTCTGATTTTTCTAAACCGTTCGCAATTCATTGTGACGCGAGTAATGGGGTTGGCGGAGTGTTGGTACAAATGAATGAAGAAGGAGATGAGTTGACCATAGTCTTTATGTCGAAAAAGTTAAATAAGGCTCAACGGAATTATACGGTCACTGAACAGGAATGCTTAGCTGCTATACTCAGCGTAAAAAAAGAAAGATTTTATATTGAAGGATATGAATTTACAATAATTACGGGCCATGCTTCCTTGAAATGGTTAGTGTCTCAAACTGAACTTTCTTCACGGTTAGTCAGATGGTCACTTAATTTACAAGCGTTTAATTTCAAAATTATACATCGCAAAAGAAAGCATAATGTTGTACCTGATACACTGTCGAGAATAAACAATTATGACATTGGGGAAATGGATCGTGGAATATTTGTTGACTTGGAATACTTTGAATCAAACGAATATATAAATTTGATCAAGAATTTTGAAGCAAACCTCACAAATTTTCCAGATATCAAAATAATGAAAGGACTAACCTATAGACGTAACAATAGAAATTATATTGACACCTTGCATGATGCGTTTTCGTGAAATCTCTGGTTATCAAGCGAGATAACAAATGAAACATTACGGCAGATTGTTTACCTGCGCACACTGGAATGAATAAAACCTTGGAAAATTTAAGAAAATACCATTATTGGCCTGATATGGTAATCAGTGTTCATGATTTCATAAAGCCTTGTGAAGCCTGTAAAATTAACAAGTATCCTAACCAAATTCTTCGGCCACCAATGGGCAAAATGGTTGACACTGACTAGTTTTTACAAAGACTTTATGTCCATTTTATTGGTCCTTGTCACCGCTCTCGAAATGGAAATATCGGAATATTGATGGTACTGGATCACTTTTCTACATTTCGCTTTATGAAACCTGTGAAGCGACTCTACACTGATGTGGAATGTAAGTTTATAGAAGAAGAAGTATTTCATACCTTTGGAGTACCGGAGACTGTTGTAACGGATAACGGGGCTCGATTTGTTGCAAAGAAATTCAAATCTTTTCTTTCACGTTATAATGTGAAACAAATTTTCACTGCAGTCCATCCCCTCAAGCAAATGCTTCGGAACGAATCAACAGAACTATAATAACAGCTATAAGATCTTATGTGAATACAGATCAGAAGAATTGGGATGAAGAACTGAGTGGAATAGCTTGTGCTTTTATATCAAACATTCATTCTGCGGCGGGTAAAGAACCTTATTATGTTGTGTTTGGACAACACATGGTTACTAATGGAAAAGCTTACTCCCTATTGCGGTAGCTAAAACGCCTGGGTGATCACTGAATACGATTATCTCGTGAAGATTCGGCTCAGTTAACAAGACGATTAACTAAACATCATAGAGCAAAACAATTTAACAAAAACGGAAAGAGCTACAACTTAAGATCTACGGTGGTGAATTTTGTGGAAGGCCAAGAAGTTTACCGAAGAAATTTTGAACAATTCAGCTTTGAAAAATGTTACAACACTAAACTAGGACCGGTTTTCGTTAAAGCTCGGATACGCAGAAAAATTGGAAATTCCTGCTATGAGTTAGAAGATCTGCAAGGAAATGTGGTGGGAATTTATCATGCTAAAGATATTAACTAGTGACGGTTGTGATCATTCTACGTTTGGTTTCAGATTTGGATGTTTGATTTCATCATTCCTCCAAGTCTGATCTTATCTGGGGGGAAATGTAGAAAAAGCAGTAGGCGATTTTGGGGATTTGGGGATTGGGTTTTTTTTGTCAAGGGGCAACTCTGCTCGTTGACTGACAGCTTTATTTTCTCTCTAAAAATTTTTTCGAACGATTGACTGGTGCGTTTTTTTTGTGAAATAATTGGTGCTTAAATTCATTTGTACATTTCTTTGACCGGTGTGCCTTATTTTCCGCAAAGTGACTGAAGACATACATTCAGGTGCTGTATTCTCGCTGACTATCAGCCTTGGAGATAATTGCGCGCACTAGCAGCGCTGGCGCTTCTGCTATATTGTTGGACTACAACCTTAACACAGAAAGTGCCTACTGGTCTGTGCGAGTACAGCAACACAAACAAATTGAATATTCACTTCGGCTTCGAAAATAACTGCAAAAGCAACATCAACAAAACTGTATGACTGTTGTCGCCCGTACAACAGGCATTCGATTTTAGGAGCTGTCAAGCAAGTCAAAATTATTTTTGTCCCGAAATTACTTAAATACATTCATATCTAACCTGGAAGGGCTTGACGCCTATGCCTCGAATGACTATTATGCAAGTGGATACAATATAAGTGTTACCTGCTAAAGACATAAGTCATCGAGTCATTGGTTGTTTTCATCATTTCATATTCTGCGATAACAACAATCTCCACAAAGCAATTATAAAACAAAACCAAATTGTACATCAACAACAATATTATCATCTTTATCATAATCATCAATAACAATAACAGCCTTAGCAGCGACAGCTCTACGTAATATTCGTTTTTGTAAAAAAAAAGGCAAATTATAAAAATTCTTATACAATTATAATCACGAATGTACATTCCGTGAGTCTTAAGTAGGTGAGTTAAACTATATTGTTAGTTAAGTTAGCTATTTATTCACATTGTTTTAACAATAACATAAATTAGAAATTTTGTCATGTACGCATTTGCCTTTAATTTTATTATACATAATGTTTATTTTAACTAATAAAATGTTTTCTAACTTATTTGCTTTGTTCGTTATTGGCTGGCGAAGTAAGTTTACTCATCACACCACACTTCCACTTACAACACATACAAATTTTAAAAATTCTGTACGGAAAATTCTCTTATGAACCCTCCAAATTCGGCGAGCTAGTTATAGCCCTATAAATATTTAAGAGAAAATTAAAATGTATTAATTTGTACCGGTGTGAAAAATTTCATGATTTGGCAGCAAATGCACGATGGGCATGTACGATGTAAAATCCCAGCATCTTTGTTTTAGTTGTCTACTTCCAGGACAAAACTCATTCATTACAATATGAAGAGAAATTGCGGTTTGGCTTCCTGCTCTAAATAACGCAACAGGTTATTGCACGAACAAAAAAGTTAAAGCAAGACCAAAGATAGTGCCAATAGTATTAGTGACGACCATAATAGGGATGACAATGTGGTCATAACGATTGTATTGAACGATGAAACTTTACAAAGCTTATAAAATGTCCAAAAGCACATTGCATAACAGTGGCATTTGTTGATGAAGGTTCAAAAATATAGTTAATTAAAGAAAGTTTATCGCACCATGGCGGGTGTCCTGTTGATGGACTATGCCTTAGATAGTTTGGATGTAAAACTTCTAAGGAGAAATCAAAGCTTGTGAACTCAAAGATAAGCGCAAAAAATAAATCAGAGACATTTCAAATGAAGAACCTGCGAACTACCAAAATCTTGCAAATTCCGCTACAAAGCTTGGAACTAAATAAATTTAGAGACAAACTTCAATTCGACAATATTAAGGCGGATAACTATATTGATGCAGTGCCACAATTTCTAATTGTAATGTCTCACATACGATTAATATGGCTCTTAAAAGTTCCTAATTTAGATGAAAGTTTCTCCGTACAAAGTTAAGCCTGACACTATTTGTTTCAATCGAAGTTCATTCAGAAGCGTTAGTGTGTCGAATAAGTGTCGGTGATTTGGCATATATACTAGAAATAGTGTATTTTACAATTGACAATTTTGGACTAAAATCTTTAGAGCCTGTTCAATCTGAGAGTGATATCGCAGCTGAAAAAATACTGAAGCAGACTAGAAAGACGCTAGGTGGCCGATATGAAACTGATCTTCTTTGCAAGAAAGACAAATGTACGCAATTACGCACCACGTAAAGAAGATCAAGATGCGCAAAAATTCTTGTGAAGAATCAAAAAAAAATTCCAAATCACCTGACGGTTATCTTATAAAAGTTTTAATTACTTCAGATCTTCCAGCTACCCAGCACAATGCATCAAAATAGGTGCTTGTCTTGGTGCTTGTATTTTGATCAGCGAAATTTATTGGTGAAAATGATAAAATAATGCGAAGTATCAGTGTACACAACGGTTAAACTGGATGATTTAGACTTTTCTCTACGTAAAATAAAAGTTTTTCATTTAGCATTACTGAATTGAGAATTTCATTTTTGAAGTCAATTGAACACTTTTACAAGCATGTGATAATCCAATTATTCTTTCGTTGACGATTTCGATTTTGTCGGGATCGTTATCTTTCGTGTCAGCGCTTGCATAGAGATCGTTTTTCGTCGCAAGAACATAGACCCTTTTCAACGGTACATGCAAGCGAACCAGCGGAAGAACTCTTCACACTTAAGGTTATATTATTGATTTAGAGATAAATTACCTCGTCAAAGACAAATATTGGCAAGTAAGATTGACTGATATTTATAATTTCTTCATATCTGAGAAATAAATATTTAATAATAAACATGTGAACTGGCGGCCAATTACGTATCTGAAAGTTAGCTGACGTTTTCGTTGTTCTACTAATTTGGGATCACGTATGTGATAGCATCCAGCATCGTTTGATGACTACCGTGTTTTTGTCATCACGTATGCACAAGAGCTATTAAACATGCCTCTCACACTTATTAAAGTACGCGGAAGCTAAATAGCTCACGTTTTACGTCAATATTCTGAGTGAAATTCCAAACAAATTTTATATCTCTGAAAGGTAAGTCAAATAAAATTCCCTTTTTTTTTTCAATTGTGTAATTAATTAATGGTCTTAATCAGCCAAAGCTTGAGATAATCCTGTATCATCAATCTTTCCGTACATCGTCACATACTGGCAGCATCTTTTATAAATCCAACAATTATAAAAAGTAGCTATATTGGACAACTTTGTCTATTGCCAACAGGTCTAATCCGTGTTTTTAGCAAACAAAAAGGGAGTGTAATATTTTACATTAAATTAATAAAGCAACGTTGATCGTGCATATAAATTTTCCCTACAATAATTCGTGTGCTCATATTATAGTATTTAGCGCAACACGAGGATCGAGATTCACGAAGAAAGATCCTTATGACGCTGGTGAGGGGTCTGCGAGACACTTCCACTCTACTTACGTAAGGATATTATTTTTTAGATATGTGAACGGCTTATTTATATATATATATATATATATATATATATATATATATATATATATATATATATANTATATCAATTTTTACATGTACGTGGTTTAAGGAAACGCACATCCCGCCCGCTTTGGAGTTGTTGGGCTCTAGGGGATAACAATGGCTGACCGATAGTGATTTTTATTTGACCGTTCCATTGTGTACGTTTTCAGTTATTTTATCAGAAATTATAAATAACATGGAAATAAAACTCTTCAAGGAATAGGAATCAAACTAATGCTTAGTTTCCTGATAGACAGTGAGGTAAGTTAGAGCATACATATGCGAACCATTCAAATATTCTCAGGTGATAGCGGATATACTTAAGAGCCGTGGTTGATAAGGCCGTGTAAGTTTTTATAATAGCGTAATAGACATAATGATTTGCTTGATATAATTAGATCTTCCATATAATAGGTTTTCGTTCTTCTTAGCTGCTGTGAAATATCCATTGAACTTCTATTAATCCCTTTTACTTTGTTAATGCTTATACTTAGAATTGCCTGCATTTTGAGGAAATTTTGTTAACTCCCAGCTACTAATTAGATATTAGAGATATTAAGAAATTTACGCTTCTACTACATAATATTATTTGCATTTATTAAATTATGACAATGGTACCAATAAATTTTTTGCCTTTTGTTGTACATTCACCATGTATGTTTGCCATGTATGTTTATTCCTCCCATAATTAGCTAAACCAAAATTAATAACGACTTAAGCAAAACTTAACAATTTTTGTTACTGAACTGGAACAAGATAACTGGTTAAGCCATAGGAAGACACCGCAAAATGTTGTTAACAATCTTACATTCGAAGTTCTTTCGGTCCATTAGATAAAATCCTCGTCTAAGCCGTAATCATTATAAGAGTTCCAGTTCGCAAATTTTTAAATATAGCCACCGGAACATAAGTAAACAATCAATAATTTGTTCATCATTGCTGCGTCGAGTTAAACGCACGCAAACAAGAAAAAGCATAGATCTATTGGTTTAAGAAATAATACAAATGTCAGCTTCGTCAATTTAAAAAAATCACTAAAAACTAACTTACGTCACCCTTTACTCTATAGCGAGGTTCGTTTATTCAAGCGGGTGTCGATTTTTACATCCGGAAGTGCCCATTCCCATCTCAGCAAATTTTCGAATCTCTTTAATGGTTAGTGATTCACGCTGCCTGTTTAGCTAAAATCGAGTCACTCCTTCATCAACAGTTGATTTATTTGTCAATTTATCAAAGAAAGGATCCAGTTATCATCTTTTGAATTTTAACCGTCATTATTATATATAAGCGAAAATTTGTATATTTTATTTTTGTTTTTTTATTTATACATCAATGACAGCAACGAAAGAGATATGAAAGTCTTACGCGTTCAAAACAAAAATCTTTATCAACGATCGATTTGGTCGCAAAAGAAGGTTAACTTTCACAGTATTAGAGTACCTGAGACTTACACCGGATTTCTTCTCTTTTCGCTTTTTTATAACCATTTGATATTTTTAATTTTGTCCACTGGTTGTAATCCCAAAATATTAAAACATTCTCTTAGTTTCAATGCAGTAGCTTCGCTTTGTAAAATACGGCTACAGTTCACCTGGATTATTACACCTTATTCGTCTTTCTCAATGCAATAGCCATTGTCGTAGAATTACGAACATGTCGTACAAACTTCGCAACAATATTCGCATAATAAATGTAACAATAAGCACTTCGAGATTTTCAACAAAATATTGAAAAACCTAAATAAGGTCTTTGCCAGCTTGCGCCTTTTTCATGTTCCAATTTAAGTGTCTCGAGCATGTTATTAAGTTGGAACAAATCCTTGCCGCTATTATGTGCAATAGATCATATGCGACTGTAAGGTAGTGGTCAAAGCACTAACAGCAAAAGATCTAAAAGTAATTTAAAGTTTATACGAGCCTCAAGTTCGTATGCCTACACTTATACTTTTTTAAGAAAACGTTTATAAAACCAGCACCGGCAGTTTCTAGCTTATCAATCAATGGACTGGATGTGGTATGCTTTATAATGTCTTGTGCGACGTCGCATGGAGATTTATTAAACCCCTGATCAGCCTTGAAAGTTTTAGATAACGACATAGCACTATTACACTGATAATCACAGAACTTTGCGGCATTTGAGCTAACGGACGTTATAACACCTGAAGTACCAGCCAAATGCGGAAAGCTGAAACAATAGCATTCGCACACAAATCGATTAAATGATCACTTATAGGAATCATTTCATCTATTTTCGTAGGTATGACACTAGCACTAAACGAAGATGTAGAATTTGTGCACGCAACTCATTGGTTCCTTTCATTGAAATCAGTATTGAATGCCATAATCAAATTATAAAACGTAACCTTATCATCTCATGTAAAGTGTTCACTTCACGCAACTAATCATTTTTGCTTGCTTAGTCGAGGAGATTAGTTCGTCGGTATAAATTTGTCACGCAAATAGTTATACGAAAGACACATTGTCGGCTTTTCTTCTTCAATTCAGCAAATGAGCACCCGGGTGTTATCACGTATGGAAAAGCTCAGCCCGCCAGATGATTCACTGTGCTATGCACTAATTATGTATGGCATTATCTAGGTTTCGTTATCGAATTCGATTTTTTAACTTTATGTATGCACAAGTTGTGAACAACTAACTACAAACCAAAACTTGGTTCCAAAGCCACATTAATTAATTCTCATCGCCAGCGGGTCTAATCCATGTTACCAAAAAAATCTGTTATTAAATAATCCAGTAGTGTTGAGAAATGTATACACCTTCCCTCTTCTTATATTATATAACTTGGCAGTAGAAGACTGGAAAAGAAATCTTATAAGACGTAGAAAGGCTTTTCGAGACACTTCAAATCTTCTTACCTTACACGAAATTGTGTAAGTAAATGATTTTATACATTTGTCAACAACATCAATTAAAATATTCGTACGTATTGTTATGTGTAGATTTCTGCAAAAGCCTCGCGCGTCAAAATAGGCTTTCTAATACGTTTTAGGAAAAATTCGTGCGGACCAATGTGCCTCAAGTGATCCGGTTATCTTTTACTGTGAAGTTGTTGTGATTTGGAGGCTGGTGAATAACGTTCTTGTTGTTGTATCAGAAATGTTACAAAAAATGGAAAAAACCTTTATCCGAAATGAATTCGGTGGGATATTAATGCCAACGCAAAAGAATGATCTATAGAAAATTTAACTACTTCTTGTGCTTTTCTGGTCCTTGTGGCACGCTATTATACACGATGGTTGAAAGATTGGTGATATTTATTAAAATGTCTGGAACAATTCGAAAATGCTTGTGCAGCTCTTTATAGCAATTGTGTGCACTATAAAGTGCAAAATCCAGAAATTCACCATTTAACTTGTTCAGCTCCCGCATCTGATTGTGTCGACGTTTCGCTAGGGCCCTCACAATTGAGGCGAACAAATGAGGAAATAAAAAGTGGCGTGACTCCTGCACTTTCAAATTGGATTGTAATGAATTAAAAAACATAAGGGTTTAAGAGGTTTTAAGATGTTTCGTGAAAATTAAAAAGTTGCCTTTTATTTACGTAATACAAAACTAGGATTGATTTGCAATTCATTTTAAAACTTTATATATTTTTACAGGTAAATTCATGTCAACATATAGATATATAATATAAAATAAAATGATATATCTCCAAAGTTCAAGTCTGCAATTGAAAGTTTTCCTAAGAAATGAAAATATGAAATTATATGAAATTATTTCACTTTATTTCACTTTATTAAAAATTTTACAAAATTGCTTTTATATATGATTTATCTGTTGATTGTATCATAAGTTAATGTACGTCTTTCAAATAATACCTAGTTAACTAAAAGTCAACTTACAAGTCCTGAGTAAGAAAAGTTTGCCGGTGGTTGCTCTTATTTAAAAAAAGCAATGACAACATCTAATCCAGCACAGAAAAAACAACTTGGTACTGGGTAGCTGAAATCTGATTTTGTTTTTCGGATTGTTTTGTTACACGTCTGAGGCTGCATTCAGCATTGTACGATGACTTTGATTTTCTTACTTCACGTATGCACTACAGCTATTGCTGACACCTGCACTCATGAGAGTCGAAAATGAAATTCCTCCGTCAAAGTAAACGAAAGCCAAATCACTCGATTTACCACGAAAATTTTTTTTAAGAAAACCATTAATATCTAATTCGCAAACTTGTATAGATAAATTTGAAAAAAAAAATTCGATCCGCCTGAGTGGCCGATTAGGCAAGAGTCTCGAGTAGCAATTCAATTGTCGTGGGTTCAAATCTCAAGTGCGGTAGAGTTTTTAATAATAATAACAATAATAGCAATTATGGTAATAATATTATTAAAAATAAAGCCGAAAGCCTCAGATGCTAGTGCTTTAAGACTCTTAGAATTTATTCTCTGGCTAAATTTATAATAAAAATAACAATAATAACAATAATGAAACAAAATTACAAAATAAGGCTTTGATGTTTTTTTAAACCGTTCTTATGATGAGTCTTGCTATGTACTACAAAACTTCCATTAGTTAGTTACTTTTGGTTTTTAAACGCTCGTAATTTAAGCTACCTTTTACTTACGATTTCAGTCAATTTTTTTAATCTCCAACCGTAATGCTTCATGGTGGCCACTGATAAAACGTTATGATTATGCGCAACATAAAGTTTAACAGTTGTTCTTGTTGAACTAAAACAAGGAAAATAACTGTGCTATTTAAACCAAAATTTTCAAAACGAACAATTTTTTTTAGAACGGTAAGTTCATCGTCTGAAGACGTAAGTTAATCTATAGATGTTGTAGACTTGTTTCCGCAAAAACTGTTTTGTCTTCTAAGAGGGAAGAGAACTCAAACACGAGTCTAGAATAATAATAGCAAGTCACGTTTTCATTTGGAAGCTTTATTAAGGTCCAAACAAAGAACTTCGTGTTCACATTGAAACTTTTTTACACAACACAGTGAATCTTCTGTTAGAGTTACAGAAAATGAAGATGATAATTTGTTGTTTTTTTCATACTTATTGCTGTTTTGTTTAGCACACACTAATGAGCTTTCACCGTGGCTGCGAATACTGGTTTAGTAGCTTCTTTATAAATTATAATTTCAATTTTACTTAATTTTTTGTAAAATTTGAGGAAGTGCCAGCTTATTACACTAAAACTTTGAAATCTCAAAGCGCTTTACATTCTATTCAATTCTATTCTGAACTTTACTTATTGGATTTTGACAGGCACAAATAAATGTAAACATAAGTTCGTTTCCTTTTTCTGCTTTTTCGCTCAGCATGAACGACAGTAGCGGAATTGATGGCGAAAGTCATATGGAATTCAAAGAAACAGAGTTTATTAACTTTTGTTCTCGACACGAAAGACAGTTGATCAAGACATATGTAATCAGTACCCTGCAAATAAATACAATTTTTGTAGATATTTATAAAAATTTTTATGTTTCGACTTAAATATACATTACTATATATGCGTTATTCGTTCTTCATGCATGTACAGAAAAATACTTTTTTAAAATTGATTTAAGGATATCAGCCAGATTTACCATAAAGTATATTCAAAAATATTTAGCGTTTCCATAAATTCCTTACTTGCTTTTTAATACTATATTAGGAAAGTGTAAGTCGAATGGGTGTTTGTATTCAAAATTTACACCTAAACAGCATCCTTTTCACATTCAATGTAGAAACAGCAGTTGACTTATGTATTATGAGTTTCTTGGTATTCCCAAGCCTCTCTCTCGTATTGCTTCAGAAATAGATTCATGATAAATATCTGGGTTGAAAGCAATTATACGTGGTCTGCGGGCAGAGGGAGCCTGTAAGCTAGGATCTATGCCAAAATCGTTAGCACTATCCAATTCGCGACGTCTTCTTTGTAAACCATGTTGTTGTATGGCTGCATCAATAGCATAATTTCGTAAACGTAAACCTTCTAAACGGCCAGCTTCATAATGCCGATTAATGAAATTATCGCATTCACACTCAAAAACAGCATTATGCTGCCATAATATTAATTGCTCATCAGTCATTTGGACTGGAAAAGTTGCACAAAAAAATTTTTTTATTATAAATTTCATTTAAAGGGAAATCGGCGGTAAAAGTAACTCACAATTCGAATCTGGTAGTAAAGCAAACAAAAAATCCATATTCAGTGCTTTCTGATGGGTATTACTAACGTTTAAAATTATTTTTTATTATTTTCTGGATAGGCATTGACTTTTACGTGAAGTGAACTCATGTTTATAGGTTTTTATTTAATTATCACGAAATTTTCCTAAAAAGCACTGACAAGATAGTGTAGTTGTCACTAATGGTTGCCGTTCATAGGAATAAAAGACGAGTTGTGAAAATTATAATTACGGTATGAGCTAATTTTACGAAACATACAATTGAAGCAAATTTTGTAAATACATTTTTTGAAAAACATATGGCAATAATCTACTTTTCAAAAGTTATAATGGTCGAAGGAATGGAAGCGGTGGGCCCTGTTAGATACATTTTTCATAACAGCCAATAATTGCTTCGATTCAATTACATTCGTCTGCCTGGTTGACTTCAGAAGCTTGTTCAGAAGAAATCAATTTCTCCCTTCTATTCTCATCAAATTAAGTTCGACAATTAATTAAGTTAAATTGATCGATGGAACCGCCCACCAAAAAACATTTTTCACTTTCTCTTAAGATTGGCCTCTGATTTACACTTGTATGTTGCGTCTTAAGTTTTATCTTAAAACAATCTTTGGGTTAATTCGCGAAATCAGCTAAGTCGAATCAAACGTTCGCTTACTATTTCGTAGCAGAATGCGTCAATAATGAGAGGAGCTACATATGTTCTCAATTATAAACATTATATTTAATTATGTCTGCTCATCTACATGGCGAATTCAATAGTATGATCTTAAAATATTGTCTAAGAGAGCATCTTCTAGATTTTGTTTCTTATTGCTGTCATCGAAGTGCAGTTTTGTGAAATTCATGTCCATGCATCAGTGGAAAATTAACATGAAATCTTCCTAACTTTACTAAAATGTGACGTTAACATTTGGCTTAGATGTTTAATAATCGTCGTTAACATTTTTTCCATCTCCAAAAAAAAAATGGAGTAACCAAGGAATAAAAAATCATTTTAATAAATTTACAATAAAATTGGTAATGACCAAACAATGACATAGTGAAATAAGAAGAAATCTACATTCTGCTGGACTGAGTTGTCTAGTGTTTATCAGCACGATATATTATTATAAGGTCGAGGAAAGTCCCATTCATATTATATATATCGTAGGCGCTTAAATACAGTGATGCGTTATTTCTATTTTCCCGATCGGACTTTAGCGCCTTTTTACGAGACATTGTGGGAATTGGCAAATCATATGGTTTTGCTCATATACACGCAATAAACCAAATGAAAAAAACGCATGAAAGGGAATAAGAGCCATTTTTTTTTATACTTTGAACTTATTTATCTGTTTTGTTTTTATTTTGTACTAATTTAGATCTTTTTCATCTTATACAATTTAAAATTTTAGTTTACATCCTATATTATATTATAAGGAATGAAAAGCAAACAATAAAGGCGGCTTAATACGAGCTTAAATATATTTGTCAAATCCAAACATTTAAGCTGTGCCCTTACTTTGTTTTACTGTTTCTCTACGTTCCTTCTTTTTCTTCGTTCTTTTTTTCATTAACTAATCAAAAATTTAATGCGCTTTTTAATTAATTTGCTCATCGTTGTTTTTCATACATTTCTTGTTTATGTTTATTTATACTTACATCGATTTCCATATTTTTTCTTATCAAATAATGTTGTAAAGCAGTTTCTCATTGCGTGCACAGCTTGGGACTTATTAACCTGAAAAACAGAATAACGCATCATTGTGTAAGACCTATGCCATATTATACATTTGTATCATCCTTGACGCCTTGTCTTTGGTATTGTACCATTCCGCCATAGTTGTGCGCCATGCAAAACCCATAACGGAACCATTATGTTAAGTTACAAGAATTCTGAATTCTTTTATCAGTCAATTTGTGACAAATGAAAAATAAGCAGACCTCTTGGAGGGCTCAAATTTACCGATATATTTAATCCCGTTCCCATTGTTTTCAATTTGAAGATTTTAGTTTATATTTTAATTTACGCTCAGTTTTATGCTGCCTGTAGTTATCACAACAAATTTCCAATGACCAAAATGTTGGTCATCGTTTGCGTCTTCACAACCAACTTTGTTTCTTGTGGATTTTCTTCCGGGATAAACACCCATTGTTATACGCTTGTTTTATTAATTATAGCAGTTCTGTATGTTTTACCAATTCTAAAATATTGTTTCTTTTTTCGATTTTCATTTTTGCACTGTGACAAAAAATACACTTACAACACTACAACTCGGCCTCTACAGGCATGCCTAATAGAACTTTTATAAAGGATATACTTTCTCAATTCCGGTACGAACTCAAAGAACTTACGTCCGTTTTAATAATGTAAAAAAAAGAAAATTAATATAATTAAGTGTGCTATCTCTAAAAAAAATTTTGAATAAAAAAAAAAAGAAAAATTGTCAATGGAAAAGAAAATTAACATTTGGTTTCTGAAATTTATATTATCCATATAATCCAAATAAGGAATATATTTAGACGTAACTGAAAGCGATTAAAAGATCCTGACGACATTCAAAAGAAAAATTTTAAAAAGCGTA
Source organism: Glossina austeni (assembly GCA_000688735.1). Taxonomy (NCBI): domain Eukaryota; kingdom Metazoa; phylum Arthropoda; class Insecta; order Diptera; family Glossinidae; genus Glossina; species Glossina austeni. Next base: position 859,099 of record KK502441.1, read on the forward strand.
TTCTGAAAGAACTTGCTATTTATAGAAATCAATCTTGTAATCCTACAATGTTTTCCCTAGAGAAAAGATCTGTCCCTCTTTTGGAACATTGCAAAACTAATCTATCTGCTATAATTCCGAATTTAAAACAAAACAGTAAATCCTATTGTTCTCAACAAAAACACTGAAATATTTTAGGCAACACTTTCAATCTCAATCACCATTACTCCGACTCCCTTAGTAATAAGTAATGAAGTGACAAGTATTATTCAGCAACTTGATTCCATTCTCATTACGCCCTTATCCAAGAGCGAGGAAATCGCAAACAACAGTCGACTTGATCTTCACGAAATTGAGAACTTATGTTTAAAGCAATTACCTAAAAATTTTTTTAACAAGTGTCACCAACGGTTGCCTCTAGTTATGTTATTTTCCACGAATATGGAAAAATTTTAAAATAATTCCAATTCTTTAACCAAATAAACGAAAAAATTGCTTCTTATCACACAGGCTGTTGCCGTCAGTTAGTGAAATATTAAAAAAAATCATCAAAAGCAGCTTATTCCCTTCGTTGATAACAGCAACATCCTTTCTTCGTGGATTTGGAATGTATGACTACTTTTCAAAATACGTCTTGTTGCTAAATCAAACTTTAATTGTGGATATTCAACTGGAATAAATTTGCTGGACATAAAGGCTGCTTTCGATTCGGTTTGGAACAATGGGCTCATTTTTAAAAATCTTCCTCAGAATTTTCTTTTCGAAATGGTTCGGATCACACAAAACTTTTTGAAAAACTTACGCTTTAAATTCTATTTGGGATCGTCTAGTTGCAGTCCATGTAAGCAGAGAACCCATAAGGATTTTGCCTGTCATGTATACTGTATTATATCTTCACTGCAGATAATCCATTACCAAGTAGATGTATGGTTTCCATTTTTGCTGACGGCACTGCAATTCTTTGCTGCCGACGTCATTGCCAATCACCACTTGTTCAAATGGATGCATTTTCAAAAAGTGGAAGGTTCTACTTAATTGGCAAAAAACTCCCGCGACCATTTCTTTTTCATAAGGGTAAACATTGTTTCACTACCCTATCTCGAGGAGTCATAATTCCTTGAAGGAGGGAAGTCAACTAACTAGATGTTTTATTGGTACCAAGCTTAGCTTTAATTCGCACTACATTATTCATAAAGGGCAGAGCGCAGCCAAAATTATTTATCCATTGATTAAAAAAAGTGATTATCAAAATTATAATTTATTCCTTCATGTTTTCTGCTGCTCTAGCTTGGTCCTCGCCTGTTTATTCCTATGCTAAAAAACTACAAATTGGCCACAACAAGCTCTGGAAAATGATCGATAATCTACTCTGGCATTTCTCTAGACTTAATCTACCACTCAATTTCTAGTTTTGAACTTATTTATGACAAAATTTTAAATGTAAGTATTAATTCTAGAACAAAAAGTTGAAAATCACAATATTCTCATATTAATGAACTAAAATTATTGTAAATATTTCCTATTTCGTTTGTTTCTTTTTCTTTTTGGTTCATAAGGTTTCTTTTTAACTGTTTGCTTAAATCTTACTATTACTTTATCTACAATATTGGTAATAATTTAAAGGAGAATCTTTACTCCTAAGCTCTCTAATTTTTTATAAGATGTCAAACACAGTTTTTAAAATTAAAATACTCGCAATTGAAAAAGCACGATTTTTTTTTGACAAAGAAATGTATAAAGAAGAAATGTAAAAAGCTATTAAAAGAAAGGAAAGAAAACTATTGAGAAGGAACTGAACTGACTACATCCGTCCTTCATAGTTGCAATCATTTATTTAGTTATCGTTCCGGAAAATAAATTGTTTCGAAGGCTCCTAGACCTATTTTTAATTGTACGCCCACATAAGCTTATTATTCTTTGCTGCTATGATACTCTGGCCACTGAAACATCATTTTCCGGAGAGCTTTTAAAGGTAAGCAGTAAGATAGAGCGCACACAAGCAAGCCGAATCGTAGCTACATAGCAACACATAAAGGTAGAACAGAAAATACACTCACACACCACCATGAAATATATTTAAATTTAAGTTATCTACATAAACTAGTTTTAGGCACTTTTAGAATTCCTACCTCATAAGAGTGAAGCAATAAATTGTATCCATATGTTAATTAAAAGAACTTTAATATTAGTTGGAAACTATTTATAGAATGGGGCGATGTAGTATGTGGCGGGGCTGAAACCGAAATCCTCTTCTGAATAGAAGTTAGGTAGTTCCATAAGCGTCACAAATTGTTTTTTTTTTGTATCCGTTGTTGCTTATCTTATAATTTTTTTAAAGTTTTGCAAAAAAAAATTATAATAAACACGCATGTTGAATTGAATGCCTGCCTTCACGTAGCCCTCTTCAACCGTGGTAAGGACGATAAAAAACAACGATATTCATGCTACACTGAAATAGTCTATTATAAAAAAGCCCTGTTTACTTTAGAATCTATATGCATATTTAATTAAAACGAATGCTTAAAAAATTTCTTTTCTATATTTATTTAACTTAAACCGTCTTAATTATTGTTTATTATGTATATAGAATTATACAAGCACTTAAATTTTAATAAACATTAATACATTTAGGTATTTTATATTATATCTCTGTTTTGGTAGGCATATGATTATTATTCATTTTCGTTATTGTAAGTTGCTCGTACACTATCGCTATTTGTGTTTTTGTGTTATGCTTTATGGATTGCTATATATTTTCGTCAAAAATTATAAAAATCTTACAATAAATTTCTTCCATTTTATTTGCGAACAGTAATCAATATGTTTTTATACTTTTTGGTTTTCATTTTTTCTTTCAGAGATAAAATTTTTATAAATTGAACACGTTTAAAGTATGTTTTACTTTATTTTATTGGTTTATTAATCATAAAAAGAATTTTTAATTTTATAAATTAATTAAAGACAAGAAAAACAAAAGCATATATTCAGTCATGAAAGTGTGTTATGAACATAAATATGTTGCGAAAATTTTTTCTCCTTTACTTTTTAAGAGTGTATATGTGAGGGCGTAGACTGGTTTCATAAATTCAATTAACGTAAAATACATTGAAATCATTTTTAAATAATGCAATATGAGTGGAAGGGTTAACCGTTAAATACAAGTGATTCGATCCTGCTATTAATAAAGAGCTATATAAATAATTCAGAAAATTTTTCAATTTACGGTCTGCATAGAAACAATGGTCATAAAACGTCCTCGTTTCGAAGGTTTTTTCAATTTTTTAAAGTGCGTGTAACGCATACATATACGCAACGACGATGTCTTAAAGTACGTACTTTCTTGACTATCATGAACGACGGAATTGATTGCCGCTTCTTTGCCCGTTTGCCTGTTTTTTTTTTTTTTGGTTAGCAAACCTGGCAAAGAGTCAAGTTAAATGGCTGGCTGTCGGAATGATCACATTCACTTTGATATGAAGATTGTGGGCAAAGTAGATTAAAGAATTTGCCGCAAGAGGACACGAAAATTTTAAAGATTGCGAACACCCAAAGCATTTAATAATTGATGTCATTCTTTTGTTAACGCAAGAGTTAGACTTTGCCACGAACGAAATAACATTTTGCGGTTAATTTTAAATCAACCCTCCTATCTGAGCGATGCGCATCGGTAATCCTTCTATTGATATGTAAGTAATATATATCTAATGCAAACATTTTTATTTTCAAGTGTGCTACTTTCACTTTTTTCTCTTATGAAGACTATACAAAATTTATTTTAAATAAAAGTTCGTTTGCGCTTCTATTATCATTATTAAGCTTGGACATTTGATTCAACAATTAAAAGTATGGATATACTTATCAATGTATCATTATGCATTTCGTAGATGCTTTTTTATAAATCTAGGCTAGATGCTTGATTACAACTAATACTGACGTGTTCATGACTGCAAAATAAAATTACTATGCTGATTCCTTTTGCTTATTTTTATATTCGTTTACAATATAAGATTTTGCAAAAATTATTCGCATTTGTATTAAACTTGTACAGAAATTGTAACGTTTTTGAAATATTAACTGAATTAATAGGCAAATTAACAGATTATGGTAAAATTTGAAAATGAAGGGCTAATTCCAAAAATGTGTACATGATAAGAAATTTGTCTCCCATTCCACATTTCTAAAAAAATTTGATGCCTCAACTTCCTGCAAAATTTACAAAAGACCCACTAAATCGAATACATGAGGGAAATTCAACTAAATAAACATGGACATGATTTAGTTGAAAAGAAGCAGTCCTGTTTGTTTCGCCATCAGCGTCATTCAATAACCGAAACATGAACAAATCAAAATAACGTAGTTTGGAAATAGTTATTTAAACCTAAATAAGATAGCTCACAACGTTAACTTATTTCATCAATATGTTCATAGCATTTTGGGTTAATTGTTTTTGGCATAATATATATCATAAGTTGCCCTATCCGTTATGTGGAACGTTAAATTCTTTAAGAAGTCTAACAGATTTCTATTGATCGTCTCGACCATGCAGTATATAGGCTTGTGGGACTTTATTTTTTTCCTGAGGCTGAAACTGCGACTCCGTGGAAAGCGTTCAATGTAATAAGCGAAAGTTCGAAAAACGTATGCAGATCCGAACTTGGCTAAAAGCGTTTTCATATGTTGGACAAGAAGTCGTTTTAGTTTATATTTGTTTATTTACACAAACGAGGTATGTATAAAAGAAAACATTACCGATGGGCAATATATTTTTTTCGAATTATGTAAAAATGAAACAATCTCCCAAAGCAAAACAATTAAGAACATTACATTCGACCGAAACCGAATCATTTATATCCCTATCTTTATCATAAGAAAGACCCAAACAAGAGACGGAAAAACTAAAATTTCACACTCTGTAATATTCACGGAGCGTGGTTAATTATTTATTACATTGTACAATATACGTGTTGTTGTGTTTCTATTGGAGTTTATAAGTAATGGCCATAAACCTAGAAAGCAGAGATTTTTCAACTTATGATGCACTTTAGGTGTGCACTTTGACCGATTTAACCCTTTTTCCATCCAAAAAAATACCAAAATTTACAGACGATAGCTGCATTTATACAGCCCAGAAAACTGTTTGCAACAGACATAATACAGACATTACAATTCTGCTTAAACTTTGGATCTGCTCATGGCTCGTCAAGAAATTATTAAAGGTGTAAAGTAAATATACTGCACTTACGGTTCTGAACATGCGTGCACAGCTCCCCAATACACTTCTCCCCCAAAACTTTTGTGTCGATTGGGTAGTTCTTTTCAAAGATATGGGATTTCTTTTTGATTGTGAGTCTGTGCGCCTCATCATGGGAAGATTCGTTACAAAAACTAAAAAGGTTAATTTGGACACAATAGATTTTCAAATACTTTTATTTTTAGTGTTAATCGTTAATTTAGAGTAAAGTAAAAAAACTTTTGAGATGCATTGCAATGTGAAAATGAAAAAATCAAGAAATTTAAATTCATGACTCAAATTAGCCTCAAAAGCTCGTTGTGGTGCGTTTGGGGTTAAATAAGATTTTGATCATATCTGGTGCTTTCTTTGAAAGATAGTGCTTTAACTTTTGCTTTGTTTCATAGGTAAAATATTGATATTTTCAACATTTTTGCGGAGTTTTAATTATAAAACTACTACGAAAAATTGCAATATTTTTTAGATAGTAACATGCCGAAATACAGTTTTTTCCGAAATAACTTTAGCTATTTATATAAGCATTGCGATCGTGCTTCCAAGCTTACTACTCATATTTTCACAAATTGACCTGTAAAAAATAAAAATAAAATATGATCCATAGACTTTACTTCAGTCACCTGATGATTTTGAAAAACCTAAAAACTGAACGGAAAGACGAACGGGCGTACGTAAGCCCGAATATTGCTACATCGTCTCCAAGTTGTTAATCAAACCTGGAATCTTTGACTGTTCTTTCTGGGTTTTACAAATGGAATTTTAAAATATTGTATTCAATTGTTCGTATAAAAATGAAATTTTATTATTGATATAATTTTATAAAAATTAAAAAAACAATGAACCATTTTGTTCCTTGTTTAGATGCTATCGATGATAATGATTTATTAGTGAGTGTTTGGATAACGATTGGCCATTGCCCTATGTGGATCTGCTGCTGAAATAATTATGATTACGGCCTGTCAAATTGTATATAAATACATATGTGATAAAAAATTTAAGGGTGAGGCGTGGTACAACGAGTATATATATATTTATATACTTGTTGCTTTATGTTAACGTTAAATACATTTTATATGTGTGTGCGCGTGTGTTTTAAACTAATATGTATAAATATCTTTGATTTTGGTTGGATTTAAATTCCAAGACTGCAATTAAAAAAAAGAAAAAAGTAATAAAAAAGGAAATAATTGGTGAAACACAAAAATTATATATGATATTGATTTACATTATATATACATTTTAGTAAATTAACATAAGTATATGGAGTGAATAAAAATAGTAAGAAAACATGCATGTAAATAGAAAAATCCAGAGTCAGAAAAACAAAGCGGCTTTTTCTTATTAATGAAAACAGACTTGCTACGATATATTTTGATTTTTTATATAAAGCTTACATGCGTGAACCTTTTTGTTGTAGCACCTTTGCTCTATCATTTAATTCGAGTTCACGTCCGGTTGAAGTGCCACATTCTTTAGAAACCACGCAAAGGAATTCACTGTTATCGAAAGAATAGTTTGAGTGATATTGCGTGCCTACACTAATTAATTGTTCGAATCTCCAACCATCTGACAGGGTTGAGATCATCTATAAAACATATACAAAGCATAAGTTAAGACAATAATCCTAAAATGTGTTTATTTATAAACTATTTTTAACGTACCTGGGTTAATTCTTGTTCACGGCACTGCAATACTCGATAAACACGTTTCTTATCTGTCTGAGGTCTCTACAAGAGAAATCGGTATTATTTTCTTAACAACCACTTTAGATAGAGCGTGGCGGATAATAAACTAGATTATTTTTAAAAACATATCAAATAATCTACAATGTACCTAAGCTTATGCTTAAAAAAGATAGCGGGAACTTAATGTCACTACATCATCTAATAGAGATCGGTTTAAGCTACAACAGAGATATTCATGACGATAATCCAATAAAATTATTAGGGGGATACATAACTAATCAATTATTTTGCATTCATAGACAAAATGTTTTTTTGAAATGACATTTTTATTTTTTAATCGTTTATGTAATCACCGTCGTTTGCGATGACTTGTTCAACCCCCTCTTAAAAAAGGGGGGTGGGCGTGACTTAAAATATAACTCAAGGTGCGTTTGGATATCGGATAAAAAATTACAAATTTTATTTCGTAACGAATGCTCCAGTGACCTGAACGTATGGTAGTCCGACGATGCTAGGTCTGGAGAGTATGGATGGTGTGGTAGAAGTTCCCAGCCTAACCGCTTAATTTTCTCTTGAGTAATCATCGTTGCATGGCCTTTATTTATTGGCCTCAGACAACAGGTGTGGAATCTACTTATCTTGTCTATGTACCTTGCAAATTTCTTTTAAATGCTTTTGTACGGTGGACCAGGTAGACGCAAGGCTTCTTGATAGTTCCTGTATAGTTAACCTTCGATCGGACTCCACTAGAGATTTTAAGGCGTCGTTATATTTGAAATAAAATAATTGATTAGTTATGGGTCCCCCTAATAGTTTCGAATAACTCGGTTGTTTCGCTTATCGTATGACGACAAGTATCTAAGCCTTTCAATTCGGCTCAGAAATATGCAATTAGGTCATAATAGAAGGGCTAGTTTCCATTAAATTTAAATTTTTAAAATTTTTATTCACCTGTGTATTGTGCCACAATAAAATAGTGGAATTTATCACATCGACATCAACTGGAATAAATTCTATATAAATTTGCAAGCGCGATTATTATTTTTGAACAATAATAAAAGCACGTTCTGCATTTTCTTCCAGAAGCACCATAATTCCGTCTTTGTGTGATAAGCGATAGTTTCTGCAAGGTGACGTCATATATATACGTCATATATATAACTGTGCGAAACTATGGCCAATGTTTATTCCTTGTATATTATTTATTGGAAAAATTCCAATACAGGGTTTGATCAGCCTGATGTGGGGATTAAAAGGTCGACTTGGAGTATAATTTAAATTGAAAAGAAAAATGGGGGTCATGTCGCTTTGTAGATTTCATTAGCTTTCTAGATATGGAACTATGAGATTAAAAAAGTTATGTTTGAATCCAGACCACATTAGCCAGGAAAATATATTATCATCATATCAACATTTGGTGCGATTAGAAGAATGTAATGTAATATTAATATGACTAAAATTTTCCGAGAATATGGGAGGCCGTTTGTCGATTATAAAATGAGCATTATTTACGGCCACACTTTTGCATATCAGTGGAGGTTTGCTTACTTGATCTCTTAGGTTAATGCACTCTTTAAGCAGTGTTATTAATTGTGTAACGTTGTAGAACTCAGCTTCTTCCAGGACACCTTCTTCAGACACACCATCCAGCACCAATTTTCCATGCCGTAAATAATTTAAAACAGGCGCAAAATATTTGGGATCACGGTCTATTAAGTAGGCACCAGTTTCATCCTATACGTATACAAATAGATTTAAAAAATAAAGATTTCTATTAAATCTCTTTTAGAACTGCACTGACGAAACGCTATAATATTGGGCCAATGGATGAACTTTAAATTTCCTGTTTATTTTTAAGTTAATCACACTGCAAATCTAGCATAAAAATTTATTTGTATAGTAAATAAAAAAGTAGTCTATTCCATTATGTAAAACAACTTAAAATGGGTTACGGATCTATTCATGGCCAATAGTAAAATTTCATATGCTTTTATTCTGTTAATTTGCCAACCAATATTTCATACATGTGACCACCTTGAAATTTTACACAACAATATAGTGCAATCAATATTTCCGCATATTTAAAATAGCAGGTGCCACGGCGTATTAGGTTGTCTTTTTCTTAATATGGATATCAAATAAAATGGTGTGAAGACTAAAGTAAAACTTTCAAAAAAGAAATAAGTTGTATTCGTGTTGGCAAAAAACTCAAAACTATGAAGCGTTGAGGTATCTCAATATCAAATGCCAATACTGATAAGTTTGATAATCGTATGATCGTTGTGTATGTAATATGTATAATGATCGATAAATACGATATTATCAAGTTGTCACATCCAGCACTAACATAAAATAAAGGGATATTATAAATCTCTTCGTTAACGTTCGTTCGCGACGACAATGAAAGTTGATATATGTGTTCAGCTGCTTCACGTATGATTTTCGTCACCGCTTTCATTGGTTTCATTCATGTTAAACGAAAGCATGGCCGTCAAAAACTACAAAGTAACAGCTAACTTTTCTGTCAGATTAAATAAAATGCAAAGTGTATACAAACTGGAAAGTTTCAACGTAGCAAGCGCGATGTACACATTTTATGAATATTTATTAAATAAAATTAAAACTAATTTATAAAAATAATATTATATAATAAATAAAAAAAAACGGAGAAAGTTGGCAGCACTATGCCCGAGTAGCGCATATTTTGTTATCGGCAACTTTTTCCATTATTTTCGGGTTATTTTTGCAATGAGGGTTTATTTTTTCATGTGTGCCTGATTTATTTGTGTACCCTTTTCACGTTTGGTTTAATATAAAGTGTCACTTAAGTATATGTAACGATAATTCTGTCTGCGGAATTGTGACAAACGGCATTTAATGGGGCTTTTTTTAATTTTGGTTCTTATGGGAGTTGGCTTTTGCTTTATTCTTCTGAGCGCATTTTATCATTTGACAATGGGTCCCAGCAAGAAAGTTTTCAAATGTGTCATCTGTAAAAATAATATTCGTAACCATGCGTGTATCTCCTGCCATCCTTGTTTTTCATTGGTGCGTGGCCCATGTATTGGAATTAGCAATGATGATATTACTAGAATGGGTGAGCAGAATTCTTATTGGTGCTTTCTTATTACTGTGCGCAATGTAAGAGCAAAATTGCAGAGAATGACTACGTGGCGGTAATCTTGAGTTTAATATTAAAAGTGAGAACCCAGAAAAGAAGTTCTAAAAGTCACGACGTAACGTCTAACGAGACTAGACGACTTCCTCCTCAAAATGAATTACAGTCTCCAACCCATGAAAATGAAATTTGTTATGTTAATGAATTGTTGTGTTAATGAATTAAAATCAAATATCGCCAACTTCAACCAACTAAACTTAATATTATTTCCCGACTGTTAACCTGTACGACGAAATTAATGCTTTATATATAAGACTGAACATCTCTCATGCCATTGGTCATCATGGTCTACCTGATTGCCTTCCGAATATTTACGGAAGGCAATAGTTGCATCCAACTATGGGATCTCAATTTCCTAAGGATATGAACTTAGCGGGTTACGTTAATAAAAAAGTCAATTTTGGTCAGATTGAATTCGATTGCGCTGCGTAACAAAATTAGCAGAGAATACTTTAATGGCAATCAGATTCATTTCTTCAGAACTTCTGCTGATACTAATTTGGATTTATATCCTTATTCTTAACTTAATCTTCCTATTGGCAGGAAGCCTTGTATTTACCTATTGATTTCATCAACTGGCGTTTACCTTGGAATTCACTGAAACTTGTTTTTTTCCTCTTCTCTCTTCAGTTAACTTATCTGCTCGGAAAAGCCCTATTTGTTGCCATTTGCGCACGTTAATTGCCAAAGTATAAGTATATAAGGGCTTGTATATCTTCTACCAAATAAATTTAAAAATGTTAATGCCAGTAACTATAATCTAATAGCTATTTCTGAAACCTTGTATTCCCAATCGTTCTCTTAATATACCTGGCTTTACCCTAATCAGGAATGACTCGTGGTGGTAGTGTATGCATTTATGTATCTAATGGCGTTAAGTTTAAAATTATTTTTTGAAGTGTCTCAACCTGGTACTTGCGAGCCAATATTCATCGAATTTTTTGATGGGGTTATATATTTGCCAAGAGAGGATCTGCCTCCTTTGAAACCAAACACCTTCACTTATTTCTAAAATTATTGTTATTGGTGACTTTAAATGTCAAATATTTAGCGTAGTTAAGGCTAACCTTATGAGATCTCTCTGTTGTAGGTGCGGTTTATCTATAGTCCATAAGTGGAAACCAACTCACTTTGAGTAATCGTGGCACAGTACTTTGAATACAGAGAGTTTGGAAACATTGATTGGATTGGGCTCTCTTCTTGTACTGCCCGCTTTGACTCAACTTCCTCTTTTGGAACTCTAAATATTGACTCGCAGTGGTCTCTTATCGGGTTTATGAACACTTTCGTCGGTAGAAAGGAAATCCCTAATGGAATTGACAGTTGGTTGAAGTCAAGTCATATTCGATTTACAATATCGTTAAGAGATCTGGCGTATTCAAACTATCAACCATGTGCATCCGATGACAATTAGAAAGTCTATTGTCGCTGTCGTAACAGAGCAGAAAAAATCAATCGTAAGGAAAGGATAAAATACTTCGCGACTTTATTTCCTGGAATTGACTCATCGGCTATGTGGACACTTTTGAAAAATTGTGATTATGGCAAGGATAATGACTCCATACGTAACCTTGATGTCGACATTTTGCTAATGTCGCTCACACCGATGGGTTTATTAATACTGACCCCTTCACGTCTGGGGCTCTTTACGGGTCTCTTTCATTTAGATGTGTATCTGATGATGAATTGGGTTTAGATTGGAAATGATTGAGTCCTTTTTTGCTAAACTTATTTTTCGTTACATTTCTCATCTGATAATATTTCATATTAGTTCTGTTTTGACTCAATTTGAATTCCCCGTTTCTTGAAATATGGACCATGTTGCTCCTATTCCGAAAGCTGACACTGTTATGCCTTAGATAATTTGAGGCCAATTTCCATTCTTTCTGCCTTGTCGAAGGTTATTGAACACATTCTTAAAGATCAGGTTCTCTCATATGTTCATAGCGCGATTTCACCTTCTCAGTACCCTTATTGTCGTAGAATACAATACGACTTGTTCATTACTGAACTTAATTAATAATATTAAAAATAATGTTAATGAGGGCTTCCTGACGTGTTCAGTGCCTTTGGACTTATGTGAAGCCGTTAACCCCATTAGCTAATCTGCATTAATTCGAAAGTTGCATAGGCTATTTAAGTTTTCTAAAGCTGTTTATGAGCTCATTTACTCATACATAACTTGTGGATTTCAATTTATGGATACGAATAGTCCTCATTCTGGAATTCTTCCCTTATTTTCTGGGGTACCACGGGGTTTCATTTTATGCCCGCTTCTTTTCATAATGTATGTCAACGATCTTTCTCAATTCATAAAAACCAACGCTTCTAGAGCATACTTATTTAGGTATGCCATTTTTCTTTTTATCAGTACTAGTCGGAGTAATCTGGATGTCCTTGATTCTCATATTCATTATGACTCTAGACTTTTTTCAAAATGGTCACTTGTGAACTTCTTACTTATTAATTCCCTAACTTTAATTTTTTTATTGGCGTAAATAGAATAACTATTGTTGACCAACTCAGATGCATCGACATGTAAGTTAAGGACTAAGGTGGCACAAAGAGTACAAATTCACGAACCACTCCAATAAAATAAGCAAACGTAGCATTTGATATATAATGAATGTCATGCAAATGCATCGTAAACACTTCTCACCAATCTGATCTTGCCCCTACAATGAACACTTCTCATCAATCTCACATTGCACCCTACAATAAACACTTCAATTATTAGACAAACCCGAAGATTTCCTATAAGATAGTGTGATAAAACAAAGTCGGTTCATTACCAACTTCAATTGTTTCAACATCTAAAAAACAAAATTGTTAAATAAAGTAAAAATAAAATTGTGTTTAATTTATTTAGTACTGAACGATCAACCAAATACTAAATAAAAATAAATAAAACTTATTTAACTTATATATTGACCATCGCCTCACCTTTGAGAACTGTATAGATTACAGAAATGGTAAAGTAGTGAGAAGTTTGCGCGGAATTTATTTGAACAATATTTATCTAGCTCAACTAACCCTAATCTATGTAGTCCAACTTCAGTAACCACATTAGGTGCCACTTCGCAAGTGGTAGACGATAAAGATTTACCCTCTACGTCTCGAGTTGTTTCTAGTAAGTCTGTAACCCTTAAGGATAATTAATCTCCCAGTATAGATTATAATGAAAATGCAATCCACCTCTTGATTTTGAAAGCAGTACCTTCCCGCAAAACGTTAATTTTGTCCAGAGATTCTTCGGAAATGGCGATAGATAATATTAACTCCTATCTAGCCGATAAAATGCCTGAATTAAGTTTAAGCCAAGTAAGCGAATTGAAATTGTCCACGGATCAACGCCGTGCCATTTTGTCCTTCAAACTATTGGCACCAGCTGAGAACTTTGGTAGTCTACTCAACATGGAATTGTGACCACCAGATGCCCTGGTAAACCCTGTGCCACAATTGCCTCAAAAAACGAGGTCGCTTTCTTGGCCGGCTTACTATGATTTATCAAAATGTACGAGGGGTAAACTTTGAATTCCGGTCCACCAATATACAAACTGCTACAACATGCGTTGCTTTGTTTTCACCGAAATGTGGTTTAACCCTGACCTTCATTCAGCAGAAATCTTTTGTAATAATTTTCAAGTTTTCAAGAATGATAGGCTTGATAGAATCAGGGATGGGCGTCTTAATTCCTATAGCATCAGTCTACTGATCACACATGGTTGAGTTTTTATTTCCTATTGATATTGAATTCTGCCAAAATACTTCGAACCCCACTGATGTTGTCGTAGCACAGAAGTTTCGTTCACCACAGGTTTCATGGTGCTAGGAGGTTCAAATTGGTTGTGCGGTACTGATCTCAGCATCAGAAAGGGTTAATTTGTTTTTTATTGGACTCTCGGATTGCGGCCTTCTTCACTGCAATCATATTACAAATTGCAATAATCGGTTGCTGGACCTGCTGTTTTCAAATGTACCCAAACTGTATGTAAGTCGCAGTGACTCTTTTGTAACGTCGGACGACCCATTCCATTATCTTCTTAATTCACTGTATTCCGTGGCAAATCTACGACCGACGGAACTTTATTGCTGCCATCTATAAGTTCGTCTTCAACAAAATAAGTACTCCTCTACTAAAAAGACTTTTCTCGAATCGGGATGTTAACATTGTAATTGACGACACTGATACAATGCTATATTGGTTGTATGACAAACTCTGCTCAATCATGTGTGAATCAGTTCCTATTAGACAGCATTTTCCTCGTAGCTCGTTTCAACCGTGGTTAAATAGGAAACTAAAGTCGTTCAAGAATACAAAAAAAAGGCTCTATAAAAATCTCTTGAAAAGTAGATCAATGAAAGATTATTCCAACTGTGCTATAGCACGGCATAGGTTCAATTGCATTCCCCATATGTCGTATATAGATACATAATTAAGGTGAACTTGTCACGCTCAACGAACCCTATATATTTCTGCAAATTTGTAAACTCCAAATGCAAAGTTTCCAATTTACCGTCGTATTTGTCGGCTGATAGATCCGATTCAGCAGATAGTCTTGAGATCGCGAATTGTTTGTTGTGAAATTCTTCGAACGTAACTTCTCGATATGACCACACTACTAATTATCCATATGAAATTAAAAACACTATAAGTGTCCCAAATATCATCACTTCAGGGTAGGAAACTCTTCAAAACCTAAAACGACTTAAATATTATGGTTCGCCAGGTCCTGATGGCATTTTCTCATGTTAATTGATATCATATGCTGAGGAGCTTTGCGGTGTCCTCGCGAAAATTTTTAAGCTCTCGCTGAAACTAGGTGTATTTGCCAGCCATCTGAAAACGTAGCTTTCTTATACCAATTGACAATTAGTCGAGAATTACATAGATGTTGCGAAACTGAGTGCATTTCCGAAATTGTTTGAGTCTATCGTTGTTTGGCATATAAATTTTGCAATGAAATCTTACATATCTCCGAGTCAGCATGCTTTTGTAGAGGGAAGATCTACTACCTCTAACCTATTAGAACTTATAAGCCGTATCATCAGGCCTTTGCCCGTGGTGCACGAAAAGATCTTAACTACATGGATGTTATCAAAGCTTTCAAAACGATTAACCATAAGCTCTTAATCTTTAAACTACAATTGTCTGGTTTTCCTCATAATTAATTAAGTGGATAGGATCATACTTTCATAACAGATATTTTAGAGTGCTGTATAATTCCTTCCAGTCCAATGGAATTTCAGTAATGTCCCGCGGTGCAGCCGTGGGTCCGACTCTATTTACTTTATATATTAAAAATCTCCCGTCTGTAATTAAATCGTTGCATATTTTGATGTATGCAAATGATGCTAACTTGATCTCGTTTTTCAACGATGAACACTATTCCATTCGTCCGCAATTATATTTAAATAACGTGGCTGCATGATCCTGAACTAATTTCTTAACTATGAATGTAAATAGATGCAAAAAACTATCATTTACACGGACAAGCCCACCCACTTTGGAATACTTGAACGAGTCGCGAAGGCTACAGAATATAGAGACGTTTCTCAATCTTCAGATACTATTTGATAATAAGCTTCTGTTTAATTTAGTAATTAAACTCTCTATTAGTAAAGCTTGATCAGCACTTGGTTTCATAAACCGCTGGTCGAAGGCATTCCCTGACCTATATATTGCAAAAAATTTATATATGGCTTTGGTCAAACCATATTATTGCTAATAGCTTTACCTTCACTAGAAAAGCCTAGGTTCGTTTTAGGCATCAACTTTTTAGTCAACATAATTAACGGCTTAATATATTCACCAGCCCTGTTAGAGGGAATTAATTTCAATATTCCGACCCGTTCTTCTAGGAATTTTCGACCTACAAAAGCTAATCCAGGTACATCAAACTATGAATTGTTTAACCCACTTAGCGCAGCATGTAAAAATTTAAACGACATGTATAGCCTTATCTCCATGTCGGACTCAATACAAATGATAAAAAACACTTTCTATGTAGTTCAGACATTGCCGATGTCATATTTCAGCAAACAAATCAACCCTGGCCTCTAGTTAATGAATACGGTGTGACAGTAAGGAATATCAGGCCTTTTGGGACTTCGGTCTTATGATCTATAGGTTTTTTAGGGTGTAGCAAACACATCATGTGCAACAATATATTTTCCTCTAGCATTAAATAGTGTAAAACCTGATGGTAATTAACTAGGATTCTATATATGTAAGCTCAAGAAATAATATAACTCTCTTATTGAATGTATATGTCTCATTTGGCTGAAATTTAAAAATTGTGCCTGAATTGAAATGAAATAAAATGAAATAAATGAATACATGAAATCCATTTATATCATTACATAAATGTGGTTCTCTAAATCGTTGCCGTTTATTATTATTACTATTATTATTATTATTATTATTATAAATTTAGCCAGAGAATAAATTCTAAGAATAAAGTCTTAAAAGCACTAGTATCTAAGGCTTTCGGCTTTATTAAAAACGTTACCGTTTAATTCTACTCTATTACCTTTAGTTATTACCGTTAATTATTAGCACATATGTTGATGGTATATGTATTAGGTTTGCACGTATTTTGATAATTTTTTCACATGAAAAAGGCATTGATTGAGAAAAATTGATACAATATATTAGAGGGACCCATAAGTAATCAATTATTTTGCATTCATAGACAAAATGTTGTTTTGAAATGACATTTTTATTTTTTAATCGTTTATGTAATCACCGTCGTTTGCGATGACTTGTTTCCATCGTTCCTGCAAAAGTTCAACCCCCCTCTTAAAAAAGGGGGGTGGGCGTGATTTAAAATATAACTCAAAGTGCGTTTGGATATCGGATAAGAAATTACAGTTTTTATTTCGTAACGAATGCTCCAGTGACCTGAACGTATGGTAGTCCGACGATGCTAGGTCTGGAGAGTATGGATGGTGTGGTAGAAGTTCCCAGCCTAACCGCTTAATTTTCTCTTGAGTTATCTTCGCTGCGTGGCCTTTATTTATTGGCCTTAGACAACAGGTGTGGAATCTACTTATCTTGTCTATGTATCTTGCAAATTTCTTTTAAATGCCTTTGTACGGGGGACCAGGTAGACGCAAGGCTTCTTGATAGTTCCTGTATAGTTAACCTTGGATCGGACTCCCCTAGAGATTTTAAGGCGTCGTTATCGAATTGACTTGGGCGTCCAGTTCGATGCTTATCTGACAGGTCATAATCACTTGCAGCAAATCTTCTGAACCAACGTTGACGCTTGTTGACCTTCAACACATCTCCATATATGTCGCAAATTTTGCTTGTTTTTTCCGTGGCACTTACATCGGCGTTAAAATGGAAAAGTACACAATTACGAATATGGCTCTTAGAAGGTACAAAGTCCGCCATTTTAATACAGGGCTACAAAAAAAATTTATATTGTTGGGAATAAATTACTAACAAACTGGTTGGAGAATAACACAAAAAAAAGTATGCTTACACTTGTCTGGTTGCCGCAGAACTAATGAGAAATGATATCTTGCCAAAATAATTGATTGCTTATGGGTAACCCTAATATATTAATTAAAATATTTTATATCATTTTCTACAACTTTTTCTCATCTTTCTGGCAACTTGCTAATCGAAATAACGATATTGGTTTCACAGCGATCCAATCATGGTACATCGATCTGAACAAGTGGTAATCAGAAGGCATTATATCCGGTGAGTACACTGGGTGCGGCAGAATTCCCCATTCGAGCTACAAAAGTGTATGCTTTACAGCTCTTTGAATGTGTGGTCGAGCGTTGTTATCATCATTTTTAAACCGTGCAAACCAAAACCTACAAATGAGATATGATGGATCAGCATCACCATAAGATTCTGAGAGTGGTTGGTGGACTTCGTGGGCACATTTCTCCAAATTAAACAACAATGAATGTCAAAAATGCCATTTTGAGCGTTCCATTATTAGCGTCTGTTTACATAGAGTAACTCAATAATACTAAACGGAAAACTGTTATTTTATATAGAGGACGGTTTAAATTATTGAATTTAACGAATTGTATACGTTGACACTTCGTATTACTTCATCATTTTCACCAATAGATGTCGCTGATCAAAACACATTGAAGCACCTATTATGTGTTGTAGAATTTTTTTTTAATTGATATCACTTGCTGTATCATTAGTCATCTTCAAATTCACGCCAAATGGTTGTCGTTTACATCGTACTCATCAAATCTTACGCTAAGCTGTGCACGGATACATTGTAAACACTTAACGTATTCCTATAAGGATTAAATGATCATTTTTATTGCAAGCTTAAATTGTACATACAAGCAATTGTAATCACATTCTAAGCCAAAACAGTTTCCTCCAAGTGATGCTGGCCTACATACTTATCATAGCCTAACGTAATAGGTCAAATATTCTTCTTAAACTACATGATCGCTTTTGTCGCATGCTTAAAATGTGTTTACATTTCGAAGCAATTGTAACCATATCGTCTGCGCTTTCATTTCCGTTGCTATGCCAAAACCAGTTTTCTCGAAAAAATTTTTGCAAATAACTTGATGCTAAGATTTAAGCTAAACAATTCACGCATTCCTCTTAAAATAGCATTTTACATTTTTAAATTGTGCGTGCATTCATAGGCACTTTTAATCATATTCTATACTCAAGTTACATGTTACACTTCAATCATCGTGGCTCTTATGCCGAACTAGTTTCTCAATAAGTACTCATCAATTTTATCTTGCACTTACACCATATACATACATTCCAAACAATTCGTACTTTAGTTAGATTCTATGCTTTAGCTAATTGATATTTGTTGCTATATCAAACCGATTTTATGTACTTGCACACATAAGTTGTCCTACTAACATTATTGCTATCAATTTATTTTTATATATCCAAGTGATAATCCTATTGCAAATACATATTAGTTCTGCATACCAACACTAGTTTTCTTAAGCATACGATTATATTTATTGTGCAAACAAAAGCAGCGCAGGAGAAAAAACGTGTAAATAGTTAGCGCGATTATTAACCATCTCTTAATTACGAGGTCAGCGAGGTAAGGATAAACTAAAATGGGGTTAGAGAAATGACAATTAGTACAAACGAACGGCTAATTCATTATGTGCAAAACGAAATTTTTCGTAACAGTGAGTACTAGTCCACCATCCATTGGATTCGCTTATATAGGTTCATGGTATCTATGCAGTTACTAAGGGAGAAAGCAGTGACAGAGACTACTAGTTCACCACTTGGGTTACCCACAGAATCGATTAAACCTTTCTTCGTGCAATAGGCTTTCTTAATTCAGAAAAGTACAAACTACCCCTCCCGAAGCACAACATATATGCTTTTACAACACATTCCACCACAATCAAGACTTGAAACAACACGCCATTTAGCAAACGGCAGCTGACACATTTTTTTCGACGTGTCATTTCTGTGTTCGTAGAAAAAAAAGGTAAAAAAGAAAATAAATTTTTGAAAAGTAAACTAAAATAAAAAACATTAATTAATATAAATCATCCGCGAATTATTCGAATTCGAGCGAGAAATTATTGTTTTTTTTTGCCATTTTGTAAACTCCTTTTTTAAAAATATGTATATAAAATTTTTTTTTCTCTTTTTTCGTCCGGATTTTTGGTAAAAGTTCCCTGGGATAACAGCTGAAATAACATTAGCTTGTCTACTTATAGAGACAGGATCTGATCTAATTACTACAAATGGAGATAGTTTTGAAGATTTTTATATGAACGCCACTGACACTAATAAGAGGTCGCCGATGGTTGGGAATGAAATTGATTTATCTACCAAAGGAAGTGCTAAAGCTAATGATTCAATAGTGCTCAGTAACCAGCTAGTTAATAAGGCTTCTGAGTTGCTTGCCAAAGTCATTCCAAATGCTGAAGTTAATTTGTATGACTTTATTTCGCAATTCAATTTCTTCATTTTTGTTGAAACTTGTGAAAATGCCTAAGGCATGCGTAAACATGAATTCGGATTTCTTCTTTTATGATTATCTTGAACAACATTAATGGTTTAAAGGAACTAAAGATGGTTAGCAAGGGTACAGTCATATTGCTGTTCAGCTCTGCTCATAATGCTAACAACTTCGTTAAAAACAATGGCTTTAAAAAAAAATTTAAAAGCCTAAATTCCGAGATCTTTCACGAAAAGATTCATAGTTATTCGCAATGTTCATATTGAGTATGTTATAAATGAGATCATTGACAAAGCGTCCGATGTTCCCATTGGCTCTGCTGTGAGGTTTCAAAGAAGAAATCCTAACAACAAGGACGATTTTATTCCCACAACGAGTATTAAAATTGGTTCTAAAGCGAAAGCCCTCCCCAAATCGATCGAATTCAATTTTTACAACCTTTCCGTGGAGTACTTCGTACCTAGCTTAAAGCAATGCTTTAAGCGTGGCAGGTATGGGCATGTGTCGAAGTTTTGCAAAACCAAGGAGAGCAGATGTCTGAATTGTGGTAAGTCTTCCAGATGCGAAAACTGCGAAACGATGAGCTGTCTGTCCTGTGATTCATGTAAACACAAGGCGCTCGAATAGAGAGCGGGACTTAAATATGAACAAGTTTATGGCCATTAGAAATCTTTTCTACAAAAAAGTGAAAGAGAAGTTTTCCTCAAACTACTTTGAATGTCTTGATGATAATTCCTACCAGCAGTAGGAATTACCATTGGGTAGCTCGTCAGTTATTTTGGCCAAGGATGATAATGAAAATGCTAATAAGATTTTGACAAAGATAAAATGTAGTGCGGTCGTTACAAGGAAATCTGTTATTTCCAAACTTTATCCCAGTTCACCCCCCAAGCCGTCTGTAACAATATCTCAGCGAACAATAATTTCGAACAACGATTTGCGTTTCTCGGAACTTGATAGATTAATCTCTGCGATTAAAGAATGTATTTGTTCAATGATCCATCAGAATCTTGTTAGGGAATTTGAAGAAAAAATGTCTTCTTGTACTAATTCTCGCTATGATCAAGCGTCTAGTACTACAAGTAAGTCCGCGGGGGATCCGTTTTTATTTAAAGTATGAACTCGTTTTTACAATATAATATTCAAAATGTTCGGCGTAACTTATCATTTTTGGATTTTTACTTGAGCTCGAATAACATTTATTTCTGCATCTTAAGCGGAGTTTCTCTGAGAGAAAAAAATTTTTTTGAAGTTTCCAATTATGCTCCAGCCACCAAATGCCGAGATGACGGTTATGGTGGCGTTCTTGTACTAGTTAAGAAAGGCGTCAATTTCGAACGCATTCTCTACAATTCTATTGTTGACATTGTCGTCATCCAAACCATGAATCTTAAACCCAATCTTTTCCTAACACTACTGCTACTTTCCACCCAGTGTTGATGTACAAACTTTTCGTGATAAGATTATGTGACTTTCTTGATGGTGAACAAAATGTGATTCTAGCTGGAGATTTCAATTCTAGACATTGCTTGTATGACGATCAGCTCTCGGCCAACAAAGGCAAGATGCTTGCAATTGGCATCAATCGCAGAAGTTTTAATGTTTCAAACAATGGTAGTACTACGTTTTACTGTAATCGGGGTGGTCGCACGGCGAGCAATGTCTTGGATCTAACCTTTTCTAATCCTACTATTTTATCATTCAACCGGAATACGACTAATGTCTCTATTGGCAAAAGGTAACACTTTCGCATTATGTTTCACAGTTGCAGCAATTCCGTTAAAAAAATAGAAAATTTAATTTCACGTAACCTTCTTACAGACCGTCTATCTAAAGTTGATCTTTCTTCTGATTTATCATCAATTCAAAGTGTTCTTCAGTCTCTGATCAAGTCTGTTAGAAGCAACTTTTCTGATATTGAGTCCTTCTCGTCTAAACCTTGGCGGAAGTCTTCTCTGTAAAGACTTTTTCGCAAACGCCCCGCTGCAAGAAAAAAATGAGTATGTGTCAGTGTGTGCCAAAATGTGCCAAAATGTGCCAATCCACCTAACTTTATTGAATATATGAAAACACTGAAGGAATGGAGGCCTACAGTTAGAAAGGCGAAAAAGACACGTAAAGCTATAACGATTAAAGGATTATGTGGTAATGGCAAATCGCATTTTTTCTGAAATTATGTCAATGGTCATCGATTTTTAGTCGAAAATTAAACGATTGTGCAGTGTGGAATGACCATGATAATAAAAAATACGTAAATGTGCTCTAGAGATATGTTCCAAGTGTCAATCAAATTACAAAACCTTCAATATCTTTTAATAGTCTAAGCAATACACCCTTTTCATTGCGAAAGCTAATGTATTTCTTACATTCTAGAAAGGGGGTTATTGCTGCAGATTGTGATGGAATTAAATATGATATGGTCAGAGCACTGTCTGGAGGAAGCTTAAGTATCCTCTTGCATTCCTCTTGCTGGTTTGTTAACTTTATACCCTTAATTTTGCGATGTATTAAAATAGTTCCCATTCCTAAAGCAGGTGAAGACTTAAATGATTTAAGTAACTTCAGACCAATTGCGCTAACATCTGTATTCATAAAGATTATCGACCTCATGGTTAAAGCATTCTTGAAAACTAAGAACATTATTCCAGCTCGTTCCTATGCGTATTAAAAACGCAAATCTACGAATATGTGCCCTAATGACCTATCTTTCCTCATAGCTACTTTAAAAAAGCTGGTAAAATAGCTGTTATGCTTTCCTTGGACATCAGCAAAGCCTATGATTGTGTCAACTTGATTAAGCTTGATAGAATTCTCTTAAACTTTTCAATTCTTCTTCAAATACGTCTGTGGATACTAAATTTTTTATCCGAGCGTGTGTTGTTGATGGGTACAGAGAAAGTTCAAATATACGGTGGTATCCCACAAGGCAGTTGCTTGATGACAAAACTCATATTTTTCAATATGCAAATGATTTCCTAATTGTATGTGCGGACTCATCTTTTTCAGCGGCTCTCTCTCGATGAAAGCTAATCTTCTTTTCGATGTATGCGTCGATTTAACTTATATTTTAACCCTAGCAAAACATATACTGTTTATTTTGCCAAAGGTTGTAAACGTGAAATCAGGCAGGATTTTGTTGTGTTTTATATATATTTCTTGCTAATAATTACTACTCTTCATTATCTGGACATATCATCATGGAGAAAATATATCATTTAAACTACATCGAAAGTCCTATAATTTTACTTCTTCAACTTTATAACTTTTCTTGGGATGGACCAGCTGCAAAGCCTTGACTAATATCCCATCTACAAATATTCGTTTCATTGAAAACAAAACCAAAACATATGGTTAATACTTAACGTTTTATAATAGGTTTTTGTATTTTTATTATCTGACAACAAACAGAAAGAAAAAATAATTAAACTGAGTTAGGTATTATCAAAAAAAAAAATTGAAGCTGGGATATATAAAAATAAACGTTAAATAATCAAAAAAAAAAACAAAGGAAGAGAGGTTTAACCCATATTTAAAACATGAAGCGGTTTAGAAACAAATTAAATTAGAAACACACAGTGAAGCCTCCAAGCTTTTTTCATTATAAATAAATACTATATTTTTTATTTTTTACTTACACTTATTTCACTTTTTGTTTAAATAAACTTCCGTATATTCAGTTTATGTTAAACCTGCATCATTAAATTGGGTTTGGCTTAAAAAAATTTTTCAAAATATCAGACCTCGGGTTCCTTTGGTTAACTTCTCCTTTGTCAAATTTAGAAGAAGGTCAAATACTTCGGGGTCCATTCGAACATGCACTTTAAATTGATCGACGTTTTCACGACACATACGGTTGAAAGCGGTCACAAATAATCAATCGGCATCTCGGTTTTTATGTAAAGATCTTACCATCGTTTTTGTTTGTTCTCACCTACCATCTTCTTTTGTGCGACGACGATAACGCTCCTATATCCTTCCTTTTATTATAACTCGAATAATGAAGTCGTCCCTATCCGTCAAAAACGAGGGACGAATCTTTGCCCAGGGAATTGATTACTTCATGGCTCCAAATTAAAAATGATATACAATCAATTAATGTAATTGAACCGCAATGTCTCTTTCTTCTACGGCATTGCATTCAAAGCTGTTATCCTTGACAAGCGGGAGACGAAGATAGATCTACGCGCGGGAATAACCACCAGCTCTCCCCCTTCATTCAATTGCTGCATATTAACTGCGATAACCCCTTGCTTTGGCTTAAGTGCAGATAAAGATGTGAATGCATATTCTAGATTCCCATTGATCCCCAGAATTGTATGTTCCGCCAACGTAAGTGTATTCTGTTTAAACTCCAATACCTTCCCTGGGGCAAGTATGATTCTCAAAGAAACGAATGCAGCCAGTTCTAAACCAGATCTTGCAGATGTACTATCGACGTTCATCCTAGAAATCCCCGATTTGCCAGATAATAAGGCCGGAGATGTTTCAATCGGTGATGGAATAACGGCACTGTTCTTATCCACATTATCAACAGTTGTGGGTCTATCCTCACGGTTACTTCTCTCATCAAATGAAATTGTCGAAATCTTCACCGATGAAGCTTGCTTAGCAGGAGGTAGCGAGGAGGCACCACTCTTTGGAGTCACGGCATTTCTTCGACTTTAATTCATCATTTCAACTTCGCCGTCACCAGCCGGATTTACATCAGGTTTACTTCTTCACTTCTTCACTGCTTTTTTGAGATAACATGAATTCATCGCACGCAGATTCAAGATCAGTAAACTTATTAACGAGATACAGAATTGCCTCATTTATATTTTAGAAGCTTTCTTTGGTTTATGTGAACAGACTATGAAAATCTATATCTACATATCTACAACTAGGACAGAAGCCCAAAATTCTTTCGACCTACCATTGATGACATCACAATGCTTTCCATTAAAATCCGCACATTTCAGATGAGTCACAAATCACGTGGCCGAAGATGGAACGATACGGATTGTTTAAGCACGGCCCTCTTACCTATGCTATAACTTATAATGTTACCGCTTTGGATTAGCTTTTCTTTCAGGAAAGGAGAGTGGCTACGTTAAACTGCAAAAGCGCCTAAGCAAGTATGTTTTTTGCAGGCAACAGCGTCGCAATACCTTCCAGTTCTTATTACCACTGCGCCCTCCGAGCAGTTAACGAAGAAGAAAAAGAAGCACGAACAAAAAGAAAGCGAATCCCGAGAGAGTGCAGGAATTCTGACTTTCAGCTCTTCTTAATTCTTAAAATTATTATTATAAAAAAGAAGACACACTTTTTTAAAGTTAGCGCGCAACTAGGATTTAAAAAAGAAGTTTTCTTGTGAATTCTTGACGGTGTAGAGTTTTCTAGATTTGAGCATGGCGTACGAACAAATTGATTGAATGCGGAATGTAGTAAATAGTACTGCTTATTTCAATACATCTGAATAATGTATGAATTGCCATAAGCATCTACGATCTGGCAGAGATTTATGAACACGTTTTCAACTATTTTAGAAAGGGCTGCGTCTTTTTAGATGACATACTAATAAGTGCTGCCAATTGGCAGTACAATGACTTCAAAAGTTATTAGATATAAAAGACTTAAACACTTAAACCGTGCGATTGATGAAAATAGGTTATGAATTAATTCAGAAGAAGTTATGGAAAATAATAGTATTCCCTATACTAACAATATTAGCGAGTTATAAGCTTTTTTGGATACAGTAAACTTTTATAGACCGCTTATATCACATATTTCAACTTTGTTAAATTATTTGTATAATTTGTCCTTCGTACAGTTTGCTAAATGAACAAAAAATGGGTTCGACACGATGGATGAATGAAAAGCGATCTTAATGGCTCATAGTTTGTAAGGAAGAAGCTGCTTCTTTGTCCTTCACTTGCTGCACATATATTTTGTATTGTACATTTACACTAATACACATACTTATACATATGCATTTATGCTTATATATACGATAAGTACATGAACTTGTGTATGTAACTATCCTCAACTATATAGCTACATCGATATACATACTTATATTTTTATATAACTGTACACAGGCTAAAAACGGGAATTTTCACATTCATATTGACATACATGACACATATATATGTATACTCATGTACACTAAATACTTGAATGCATACTTATTTGAATTCATGCTTAAATTCATATTGTTATATACGGTTTATTTATATTTTTGGTATCTTTCCCCTCCCGTACTTAAATTTACATTACAAGGTACCCTTAGCTTCATACTTGAACATGCATGATTGTATTTGAACCCATCCTTATACCAATATGCTCAATGCCTTATCCCCACATATTTAAATTTATAATGGAATATTTGCTCTTCCTCTTCTTATTTGAATATGTATGGTTAAATTTAAATTTATGTTATCTTTGAATGCAAACTTTTACTTACTCGTGCATACTCATACCTATGTGCATATTTTATAATACATTAACACTTGAACTTTCATGCTCGGAATTCATTTAAGTTTCTTTCTAATAATAAGCCAACGTGATTATCATCGAAGTTTTATATTTCACCACCTATAGACTATACTCTACAAAAGCTTTTATACACGCCATACTCTCTAAACGTTCAATTTTATCACTCAGCAAAGTTACCCTATGGGCATATAAATGTTACATTACTCTTCCGATGTATAAGTAAGCAAGCACATAGTGGTGAAACCTATTTGTCAACATGATAACGAGTAGCCAATAGCTATAAAACCAGGAAACAAACTACGATCTTTCTTTTAGTTGACCAGCATCCATAACTATAGGTAATCTAAAAACTCTGATTGTATACCCTTAGAATTTTAGGTTAAAAGTTCGTCCGCTTGTCTTATCCTGTCGGAAAGGGATCCAGTGTGCGTGTGCATTCTTAATTTAGGCTGTCGTCCCTAGCTGCGTAGTTTCTCAGTTTACTCCCAAGCCGAAAGAAAACCCTAGCCTTATTGAAACTTATATGAAAGTCTGCTGAACCCCACGATATACAAATTACAGATTAACGATAACTCCGGGCGTAAAAGCAAGGACAACCAAGTCTCCACACATGCGAATTACTCCAATTGTCGTCTATCATAGCTGCTCATTAGCACTTATTGAATTTTTTCTTCTTTCCTTCGCAGCAACATAAACTGATTCTTCTAAACTCTTAAGCAAGTATAGTGCTTCATAAGTATCACAAACCCCTTATACTGTAAATTCCTTAGTGAGGTTGCGGAAATAATAATACCTTAAGATTACTTATATTCCTCAGTCTCGTGAGTAACTAAAGCTGCGCATTGCTACTGAAAACACCAAATCCTTTTAATTTTATCAATGAGTTTCTTGGAACGAACCGCTGGAAAGCACTGAGCCATACTGCAGCTATAAAGAACCATGTTACAAGTTGTTTAGCCCTGTTTAATCCCAATTTTCAAACTAAAGTGACCGTAGATGCAAGCTCAATAGGAGTAACCAGAGTCTCATCGCAAGTAAACGTAGATAGCAGTCAAAAACCTATGCCGAACCATATCTAATACTGAAAAACGTTATCTTCAATTGAATAGAGAAGTTCTGACAATTGTACTTGGAATTAACGAATTCCACCAATTCGACGCCAATTTTTATTAGTAAGGGACAATAGGTCTTGCACACATTTTTTGATACAGAAAAAGGATTACCTTTAATGGCACCCAATAGACTTCTATCAGGATACCAACTTAAAGTCTGGCCCATAAAATCAAAAATTAATCTGGCTCGTTATCTTTCAAGGCAATCTTACGAGAGTAGAGTACGATATTGTAATGGTTGACCTGGGAATCGTCTGGCTAGTTTGTGGCCATTACATCAAAGAAAAATTTAAAAAATGTGATATTCTATTTAAACTACAGTTGTATATTAATAGTGTTATATCCCTCATTTGTCATATGTTCGAATAACGATGTAATAGTATACCTTACTTCTCCCTCCTTACTTAGCCGAAGCCAAACTCTTTGTCTTATTTCATTAATTTCATTATATATACAATAAATTACATAAGTAAATAAAATTAAAATAAAAATACGTTATTGTATTTTTGATTTTACTCTTATCAAGGAAAACCAAGTCTCTTATCACTGATAATAATTTCGCTTCTCCTTGAATAACTGCTGTCCACTTTCCATCACTTTCCTAAGCGTGCTTCATAAGCTTTCATCTATTTTCCATTTAGGTTACAGAGTGATTGTCTCATCTGTTATGCTCATCAATTTTATTTTTCTAATGAACCAAAGGAAGGATAAGTATGCCGTTGTCTTCTTCTTCTTTTATTTATTTCAAGCTTAGTTGTTAATTAAACAACCATACCTGACATACATTTCTCTTCTTCAGTTTTACATTTGTATGTTACTTTTTTCTTTTATACTGAACTTATTTTAGTCTTATAACTGTTTGTCATTTAGTGTACTTTTAAACTTCTCTTTTTATTTAATTTTAATTCACTCTATTTCAAAATGTTTGGCTTTTAGTTTTTTCATTGTTTTTTCTTTTTTTCAAACGTTTTTTACAAATTACAATATATTTATTGTAAAATTTTAAATATATTTATTGTAAAATTTCTTTTCACATATTTACTGTACCTTTTGAACATCTTGCTTCTGCTTTTCTTTGTTCTTTGCTATACAAACTTTTATATATATATATATATATATATATATAACGGTTTTAAGCATTTTCATTATATTTGATAAACTCTTTGTTATGTTCATGACTGAGTGTACCGCCAAGTATGTGGTCAATGATTTGGTTTAACTTGACATTTTTAAAAATTTTTATCATCGCATTTCGTGCTGTCTTCCTGGTTACTGCTTAGTTACTAAATCAATAAAGTCTCCTTTTGTTCTTTTCTTTGCTCTCAGTACTTTCTTGCTTTCGGCACACTCCAATATCCTAAATCTGCCACGCAGCCTATGTATATTTGAGAGATTGGAGTATCAGTCTACCAATTGCATGGAGCAATAACCCCCTTCATATTATATAGGCAGACTTTTTCTTATTCCTCTTTATAAATCGTTTCCTTTTCTTAACCATAAAAAAATTTCAACTAAAGGACAGAATTGTAGAAAAGAGCATATTAGCTATATTCCGCTATCTCGCGAGTTATTCCCTTTTGATTGTAATCAATAGCTAACACAGACCAACAGGAACCTCCTCCACACATATACGCGGACGTTGCGCGTTTTGAAAAGACGATGAAAATAGTTATTAAATTTTGACAAGACAGAACAAAGGTCATTATAAGAAGAAGTAAACTTTTACATGTCTGACACATGTGAATTATGAAAATGAAGTGGCACCTCAATGTTGTCGGTTGCCCCAACAGTCTAAAGATTTAATCAAAGGAAACTTCTGGTCATTTGATTCATTTCGGAATTTTCAATCCTAAAAACCAGGTTTAGCGGGAATTTCACGAAATCTAACTTGCACGATGCGCGAATGGTCTTTTATGATATCTTATTTTTCATAACATATGTTGGAGACGTAGTGACGGCTGCAATATCACCACATCCAGGAAAATGATGCAGGTTGTAACGTCCGCAAACAGATTCAGGGAGGGTATCTGTCGATCTGCTTTTACCGAAAATGTCTCAGTAACGGCATGCCGTTATGGGACATCGCATGATTTTGCGGTTCTCTACAAAATAGCGACTAGCTGTTAGGCATGCAAAGCAACCAGAGAAACAAAATGATGCGAAAAACAATTTTTTTGGTGGTGGTTTACATCAATTGTTTTCTGATTGTGAACGGGGAGAGGTCGGTTTATTAAAGTGAAGAACAAGTACTAGTTGTGTGGGACAATATAGTGTAAATGACTTTAATATAGTTCTTGATATATAAAACCGATATGATATTGAAAAAGAAATAAATTCCACTAAAATGTTTGCTAAATTTGTCGGCCGGCTATTGTTATATAAATCAAGTGTTGCTACATTTTCTGAACAACAGCCATTAAATATTTACAAACAATTAATTCCAGCTTTTTGAATTAGTATAAAATCTAACAATGATTAAAATTTTAAATTGAAAGAAAAAAAAACTATGACTGCATATGCATATGAAGTTATGTGTTTATTGTTTCTTGGCAACAGAATACCAGCATTTGTGCGTTTTGGGTTAATTACATTAGTTCAGGCAGTATGTAACCTTTTTTTTTTGTTGAATAAAAAATCTTTAAATAATTTTTGGATAAAATAAGTCATCAACAAATCAATTCTATCAAATATACAGTATATAAAAAAGGCATAAATAAAATAAAACGATAAAAAAGTTCCGTAAAATCTCCGAAATGAAGGGCAGAAGTAATCAGTAGAGAGAAAGCTCGGTTAACAAAATCTTTAGTCAGGAATTAACAAATTTAAATATATTCCTGTGTGTGTGCGGTTTGAAAGACATATTTTGGAAGCAATTAATTCGAATGATCACAAAGACTATGCCTGGATTAAATCGGAAATTGAACATAAGAAGTCACATTTTCCCAAATTAAACGTAAGCGGCAGAAAAGTAAATTGTGTACATATAAAGATTTCATTAGACAACGATAACAAAAATGCCTGTGGAACATATATAAAGTGAGAAGTCAGTAGAAACTAAACGAAACCTATTTGGCATAATTTTATAAAAAAAAAAAAGAAAGAAAAAAAAAACGCAGAAATGGAAGGCAAAAGGAAAAGTCCAGAATCGTGAGAAAAGGGTTATTTTAGAAGCAAAGAAAAAAAAATTATATAAAAAAAAAAAAAACGAAATATAAAAGAAAGAAATTTGTAAGCTTCATGAAAGTCATAAGCTGATAGAACATGTTTGCTAAAGAAAGAAATCTGTTAAATTAGAAACCCGACAACCCGAATTATTATTGTATAAAAAGAAAAAAGAGTAAATAGGAGCTGAATTGTGGAATAGAGGAAAAAGAGTCTGTAAATTAAGCTGAAACATTTGTAAACTAGTAATAGCAATGAAATAAATTGTAATGAAATGAGCGTTTAAATAAAAATAAAAACCTAGTACGAACGAATTTAATTAACAATTTCCGAAGCTTTGTGGCGTGTGAAGAAGCTGAATCCTGTGCGTCATCCCGAATCTGCCGATGATAGAGCGATAAGTATACCTTTTATTTTTTTTTTTACTTGTAATGCTAGATAAAAATGATTAATTAACCATACATACTCCCTTGCTGAGGAGGGGTATGGAGTGGTGCGCGTATGTGGGACAGTGAGCGGACATGGACAGTTACCGACGGACGGAGGAGGGACCAAGGGACGACGTACCGGACAGACAATAGGCACTGTGATAAGCAGATTTGTCGCAATAATTTTTTCTTTCCTTTTCTCCATAAGTTTTATTTGTTCTGTGATGTGGCACAACGGGCTGAGCTAGCTAGCCACATTACAAGGTCTTTTAATACAACTGTTCTGTGGTCTTCTGTTTAATTGTGAAGGGGTGAAATTGAACATTTTGTTACACAAATAGCTTACTAACTTTGTGATGGTTTGTAGAGTTTGCATTTTATATGTACCGCCTGGCTAACCCATTTACACTCACAAAAAAATAAAGGAAAACTTATATATATATAGAAATGATAAATAACTAACGGCGTGTCTTATATAAGAGTCTCATAGTAGAGAAACGCAGGTATTGTTCAGATCAAGAATGAATTTTTCTTTATTTTATTTTCCTTAATTACACCTATATTTATTAGCTTAATTATTTTCTAATCTGTCTATGAATAGAATTACGTAATGGCGTGATCAGCATTATTGAGAATGGGGGCCTTTAGCTACGAATTGCATTGTTTACATTTGTTTACAAATTGGGTTATTGGAAAACGCAATTCGAAGCGTTTTGAAGTCATATTTTGTTGTTTTATTTTGTTAACCAATTTTTGCTTGCTATTATAATTTGTGACACACTTCAAGTGGACGCACATCTGCAACAACACGCAGTCACATTACAATAAGTCCCAGTTTTAAAAACTCATTTCTTAGTAGGAGTAAGTTTTAATTGCTATGTTTGGTAAACGTTTGTTCAGTTGAATTTGAGTGTTAATTTTCAGTTTTAATGATACCATTTTACTTAGGGCTAAGTTTTAATTCCCAATAATATGTTTTCGCATAAGGTTGAGTTTTAATGTCAACATTTCAGAAACTTTTCTTTCATTCTTTCTTTCTGGTGTTTAAAATTTTAAAAAAATATATATAAAATCATTTTATTCGCAGTACATTCAAATCATCAATACAACTTATACAACATTATTTACAAGTTAAGTTTAACTAATAAAATTTACTTGAATTTTTGACTGCTCTCGTTGATCTCGTTTTTCTTCCTTATCTTGAAGCTAATTTTATTGTCAAAACCTACCCTTATGCTATACGGAAGGACTACGGACTTTGTTCTCTTTGCATTATTCTCTCTCTAAATAATCTTACTATGTGAGCGGAGAATTATGGAAAGAGATTTTAATTAAGGGGATTGCGTTATTATGAATAACGCTAGACTTTTCGGGAAGAGCATGGATAAGGCCAACGGACGGAAACCCCCTACCGGTATATATGCGGACGTTACAACTTCCCATGCGAATCGTTGAATTTTGCCAACATTTTGACCTATTAGCAGCAATAACAGCTGAAAAATTCATTACCATCCGTTTTATATGACGCAAGGAATTATAATTTTTTTGCAGATTGGGAGATATTGCTACTTCGTTATCACAGTGATTATTATCATCGTTAATAACACTATATTTCATCAGAGCTTAAATAGAAAATCGATTTGCAGCATATATCCGACAGTTCTTGAAGGACCAATGGTTTCGCAGACTTGTTTGTGCACCTCTTTTTAATTTTAATAATTTAAAAAGTCAGGACGAAGAAAACTTTAATTTGGCAACACACACTCCAACTGCGACGTCTTCGGGAAGTCTTTCAGCTGATTTAAACACCTTTGTGACACGCGTACTTAACGCAATTATTTTCGCGCTATATTAAGACAACTAATGAACTAACTAATGAACGCATAACTATAATAGTTACCTCATATGAGCTATCGCTATATGAGTTTAAAGAAAACAAAAGCCATTCTAAGTCTTCAAATGTCTTCAAAGATTTTTAAAAACAATAAAAATTTTGGAGTTTCTTTTGAAAAATAAATGAAATGAAATGAAATAAATAAAAGGATGGCGGGCGAAAAACAATTTTGTCGAAGTAACATAGTAAGTAATACATTATATAATAAAGATAATAATTATATAAAAAAAAAAAGAAATTTTCCTTCTCCAAATTTATGCATTTAAACCTTTTATACTCTCAAGAACAAGTCACTTTGGCTTGCGTTTTGGTTTCTGCGTGTGTTTGGCTCGTGCCCAAATGAAAGTTTTTGTTATTTGAGTCTTTTTGTTCAGCTAACTATCGCGGATACCGTGTACGTTTGTTTCTTTATAGTAAAAAAGAAAATGAAAAATTGAAAACCCATCTGTCAATGGTTTTCAATTTCCATTCATTCCAATCAAACCATTGACAGGTGACATTTTACATTACCAAATATTTTTTCAAGTGAGTGTTTTCTTCTTCCTAAACAACCAAAAGGCATTATGACACCGGGGCCGGCAGATAAAAATTAACGAGATTCCCTTCGCGGGCAAATCATTGCAAAGAAAAATAATAAACAATTCGGACTTTCCGATATTGCCAATCAGTAACATCACTCCGATTCATAAGAAATATGTAGCTATTTCTTCAACTGATGCTAGCGTAATAATTTCACAAATTAGTGCCTTCGCTATTAAAGCGAATAAGTAAGTAAAGCGAAGCTATTACAGCCCGAACAGATTCATCATTTTTGTAACAAATTTACATAATTCTTATACGCTCTACAGCTGTGTATATTTCCTGGGTGATTTGGCAAATAATGTTAAACACATATGTCAATTTCGGCGCGAATCTAAAAAAAAACGTGATGATAAGACATTTCAAAAAAACTTCTAAGTTCATAACCCTTTATAAATAACAACAGATGTTCGTATGTGTGTACGCTATAGACTTAAAAACTCCAGCATTGGTTTACACGTGCTTTTTTGCAAAACGATCCGCTTTGTTTCTAAAAGTTTAAAAGCTATTCAAATCCTCGATATGCAATAAAAGGTTAAAAATATTTTCAACACTCCGCGCACGTAACACAACATGGTTGGCGGTGTTGACACGCCTTTTCAGATTTCTATCTACGTGACCGTACGCTTTTACGACTTTTTCATCGCAGGCGGAAAGCTCGCAGCAGTCATTTTTCCGCTAAAAAATTATTTTCTATTAACAATTTCAACAAGTAGTGTAGCTGTCTTGGCAATTCGACTTATATACATTATGACTTTTATAGTGTTAAATTATCAAAAGTGTTAAATATAGAGTTTGAAGTTTAGCTTTTTTCTAGAAAGAGTGCATTGCTCTGAACTGTTCACATACTTATTTAGTAATATTAAGTAAGTTTTTTCCATGTTTTTCTTATTTCATTTCTTCCTTCATTAAATATTATATATATAAAGCCATAGGCTTATTACCTAGTTACATAGATACATTTCATGTTCAAAAAGAATTACAACATAAGCGAGCATACAAGTCAGTTAGATGGCTGCAAATGTAATCATCTTGTTTCATAAACTCCTCAATCATCAAGTCGTATCAGCAACAAAATATAAATTATGAGTTTAGCAGTGCTGCCAATTTTCTTCTAAACGTATTCAAGAAATTATCGAACGATTTCCGATTCAAGTTTAACGCATTGAAATATCTAGCAACACGAATAGTAAGAGATCAGTCGGCTTATGAGTTAGAAAAACGTGGTATTAATATGCAAGGGTTTCTATCCGATGTAGAGAACTGCAGTTGTTCTATTAAAAGGCTTGGGGATCGAAATTGAATGATTTTGTAGAGGTAAGCAATCTGATTTTAGATAATCGTTAAAGGTGAATTCTAAGAAAGCACGAACGAAGGAGAAGATGTGGTCTCTAAATTTGACGTTATAAATAAAACGTGTTATGCGCTTAACAATACTTTGAAGCCTATCTAAGTTATACCTTAAGCACTCAGAAACGAGTTCAATACGACAGTTGACATGCTTCAGGAGAAGCAAATGTGGAATGGTATGGTTCAATGGTATGTTAAATTGTAGTTTTCAGAGCATAAGACAAACTTTAGTACTACATTGAATGTACAAGATCAATGCAATCGTCAGATATTTTTATGTTAAGGTTGAATGACCCAGCGCGGGGAGCATTGATGAATCTGGCTTTATTTTTACTGAAGTTAATGCAAACCATATTATCTATCGTCTAGGAGTTAACAATTACTTATGACTCGTTAATATTGTTTTCAAAGGAATGCAAATAATCCCTATAAAGCAGAAAGATATCATCTACAAAAAAAGCGCAGTCATTACCAACCAAATCCCCAAGATCATTTACGCAGAGCGTAATTGTAGGAGCACAAAATGGAAGAGACATCATGTCAATAAGAGAAGAGTTAGAGTCATTCACAAAAAAAACTGTTCACGATTCGAAATACACGTTTACATAAGCTTACAAGTATTTCGAGGGAACTGAATTTATCATACAATTTGCTGAATGTATGGGACTCTATGCTTTTGTTAGATCCAGAACGACAAGAACATAAATCACATCAACATTGATGCCACCTCTTATGGACTACATGCCAAAAATTAAAAGTTTCGAACAGCAACTTCCACACCGAAAACGGAACTGGTCATCGTGCAGGGCCCTGTTATTCAAGAACAAACCAAGTTGTTCGTTCATGATATGCTCGCAACTTTTGAGAGGCAGGATAGGATACTAACTGGTCGAAAAAGAGAAGCACTGCTTAGGAATGGGTCTTATTCAAGCTATTTTGCACTCCTTGGGAAATGTGGAGGTAGTTAGCACCATATTCACGATTTGTAATAGATGGTTACACATGTAGAGAAAAACGCATATTGATGGTATTCCGTCAAACCCATCCGAGGTAAATGTTTGTGTAAAACCCCTTATACTGCACAAGATTACATGGTTTTTTTTTTCTTTATTCATATTTGCACCAAAATAATATTGGCCACAGAACCCATTAAATTAAAGATACTGAGCGAGCATGGCTGCCGTATTGACACTTTTTGATATTTTTGAAAAATAGTTACTTCTCCTTCCAACTCATAAAAATTGTTGGGAAAACATTTTCTAAGAATATTACTGTGGCTTTTTACACTAAACTTCCCTTAACTTTAAGTTTTTAATTTTTTGGAATTTTTTTCCTAATATTCAATACTATTTGTGATGACTTTGTGACACAAATATGAAATGCTTAATTTTATTTCATCCTAATTTTATCCTCTCACTAACGATTTTATATTCTGTGT
Source organism: Glossina austeni (assembly GCA_000688735.1). Lineage (NCBI taxonomy): Eukaryota > Metazoa > Arthropoda > Insecta > Diptera > Glossinidae > Glossina > Glossina austeni. The sequence goes on from KK502441.1 coordinate 895,582, forward strand.
GTTCCACTCTAGTATTGTAGCATCAGTGTTCAAATTGCATTTTGCTGTTGTAAAGAAAGCCACCGAGACGACAAAATTGTGGCCGTCGCCAAAATGTTGCAAAGAGAACGAAAGGGCAGCATCAAACAGAAGAGCAAACAGCACGACGAAACAAACAGAATAGATTACGTATGTCACAGCCACGTACTACTGAACCATAACAAAAATACGCAGCACGAAATAAAATAACTCGAATAAGAATTGGAGAACTAAAAAAATCTTTGCTATATTATGACCGCAACGAAAAACGTGACACTACTCGATTACGAATGCATATGATATTTTTTTATGATTTCTTCAGCATGGGCTTGCGGGAATTCCAGTAACTTCCTAATGCTAAACTAATTTTCATCATACCATATTCGCCATTTTCGATAATGAAATTTTGTCACTGAGCCCAACAAGCTTTCGTTGCCGGACATTTGTTACCAATTCGTTACCAACTTGGAGGTCTACGTTATGCGCGCTATGTACGACTTTCTGCTAGATAGTTTGCTTTAGGTAGACCACCGGTGCATTTTGTTTTTTTGCTGTATAGCATAAACAAATCATCAAATATACTAAAATAAATGAAACTTTCTAGATTGACCGTAGCTAGTTTTTATATGTCATGGCCGGTTTACCAATTCTGAAAAATTTAGTAGAGTGTCGTAAGATGATTGGTTTTTAAGGCGTTTAAATGATATTTCCATAAAGATTCCTATAGCACATACCAAAATACCCAACTTTTTTTTTTATATGGGTGTGTATGGAGCTGATGCTTAACATTATTTCTATAGTCGATTTCCGCTTCCCTTTCAATGGTCGAAATGGGACTATTATTTTACCTGATCGAAACCAACTAATCTCTAATAAGAATCAGCCGCAATAGTTCGCGCTTCTGCGATTTAGGTTACTTAGATTTGAACATAGCATAAAGAAGCAGCTAGTATCGACATGCCTATACATTTTATTGCTGCAGAAAAAAATTTTAATCTTATTTAGGAATCAAATGTATTTCTAAAACGGATGGCTGGCGAAACGAAAAAAGTAGGTACGATGTGAATCGTTGGTAACCGCTTTCGTTTTTCTAAATCCAATCCATTTAATCCAAAGTTAATGTGGACGTGTGGATAAAACAGGTACATAAGAAGAAGAAGATTTGCTTATTAATATTGAAAGTATAAATAAGTTCTAAACAAAATGAATGAACTTATTAATCAAAGCATTGTCCGTCGCTGATCCCTATTTTTTCCCGTCTCTCAAGCAATTTTCACATTAGATCTCAAATAAATATCTCGTCTTTTGAGGCTATCCCCAAAGGAACTTATGTTTAGATATCATCACAACGGAAGCACCGTTTGAGTAAACAATAAGTCGTGTATTAAAAACTGTGTTAATCAGAAAAAATAGTGTTTGCCGATAATTGTGCGGATGGTATAATATTCCCAGTTGGAACTGCAAAAATTTCATTAGTAAGTTTTGTTATATGGGGCCTAAATCCTTCCCACAGAAAGCTCATGATATTATAACTTTTGGCATCCCACGCTCATTATTTGTTGCAATTACCTCAGTTACTCTGGTAGTTTGATATACAGTCAGTCTCATTAATTATATCAACTATAATAGTCCCTTGTCAAAACATAAAAATTCTTTTACTACTACTAGGGAGTACATATTACAACATAAAAAAAAAACAAACAAAGCATTATTCCAGTAGACAAGAAAATTAAATAATTTCAACAACTACGAAAACATAGCATCATAAATATTGCGTTTTTTTCACATAAGGAAGTATACGAAGAAAAAAACAGCATATTATTAAAAATTAATGTTTGGAGGGTAGGAAACATGGACCTTACTCCATTCCTCTTATAGTCTGTTTTTCAGGTCTTGGGCGGAAGGGATTGAGTGTTTTCGCACCTGGATGTCCAATTCATCCCACATATTTTTGATGGGCTTCATGCCTGGTGATTTGTGGAAGACTGTGAAGCATCGTGGCAGTTATATAAAAGCCATTCTTAAATAAAGCGAGATTTACGCTTGAATTCGTTATCTCGATAATTTTCTGACTCCATTGTCCCAATACATATTATACAACTATAATATGACCATCGCCATGCTCGCCGCAAGTCGCTGGTACAAGAACGTCAAAACGTTGCTCTCGGAGTGGTCTTTAAAGTCTAGGAAATTGCCAGAATTCCCATGGGGCTAAATCAGGTAAATATGCTGGTTGTGGGTTGAATTTTTAACGAAATGGTCTCAAACAATCAATGCAGAAATGAAGTATTTTTGTACCAATCGAGATTTAAAGCATTTCAAGCCCAAAATATCTTTTGAAATATTGTTGACAGATCAGTTTAAAATGCCAACAGCGAATACAAGGTTTCTACGTGGCTTTCATCACTAGAGGTTGATGGTTATCCGGGATGGTCCTCGTCTTCAAACCCTTCGCGGCCTTCTTTGAACTGTTTATACCACTTGTAAACATTACTTCCCGATAGATTAAAAGGATCTCTGCAACACCTTAAAGGTTTTTACGAAAGAAATTTCATTTCGCAAACGACATTTAATGCAACGTTTTTGCTCAACAAAATCATACATTTTAAAAATTGGAAAAACAATTTTTGGTTTTATACCAAGCGAAACCGAAACGCTAATGACATTTATGATGTGAAACTTGGCAAAGATACCTATCACTATGCTAGAAAAAATATATTTCTAATACTCGATATACTTGCGCAGTTTTACTTGAATATTGGGCTTAAGTTTTTATTTTTATTTAACTTGTTTTTATTTTTATTTATTTTTATTTAACTTTAATTAGCGCAGTACACAAAGCCCGTCAAAGGCGAATGGATGTATAATGCAGGCCAATACCTGAATGTATTGAAATAGGTACTATATAAATATATGGATTATGAATTAAAAACTATATTGGAATTCTAGATTTACGGATAAGAAACATTGCATTACTGTAGTAAAAAGATGATAAAACGTATGCTTACTTACTCGATCTGAAATTAAATCACAGTCCTCTTGTATTAAACGTGATAAAAAGGAATTGGGGTCGCGAGACAGTGTTGTTTTTGTTGTTAAAAAATATTGACCACCCACATTCAACTTAACCCACTGATCCGTGCCTTGTTTTTTCAATACATTTGAACTTTTTCGTGTGTTGATGTTTACTGTAGTCATTTTGTGGTGCCTCCTTTTTTTCACTATATTTGTGTATTAAAAAAAAATAATAATAATTGCAATAGAGGATCACAAACTGCACGAGATCTATTATTTATGTGTATATGTTTATTAAATCACACACGTCACTTGCTTATTCCTTTTTGCTATTCTTCCTCTTAAGGAGTCTTGCAAAAACTCTAAACTTTTATTGCAAGAACAATTTTTTTTAGTGGCTTCATCCATGCACACGCACGCACGTAATTTAATGTGGGTACATTTTTACCATCTCCTTTTGAAGATTTATTTTTAAACTATGCCTATTGGCAAATCTATTCTGAATAAGCTCCGTCAGATTAATTAAAACCGTTTCCGTTTCTTATTAATTGTCTTCCAACTAATAACAAATGTGCTCCATTTTTCTGATTGCAATTTTTTAATTTTGCTTTTTGCCTCTAGATACGTTTGAATATTTCAACATGGTAAACGTTTCGTTCTCACTTGTTCTGTTTCAAAACCCCACTACTTAGTTGTAGATATTTTTGCAAAACATGCAATATTAACTCAAACTACTTTAAGAGAAATTTAATGACCATATATTTCAAAATATAAAATATACTTTTTTATAAAGACCTTTAAAGCAACTTCTGAAATTTCCAGTTTTAAAATCGCACAAAAACTAAATAAAGGCTTATAACTTCTTCTTAGTTAATTTCACAGATAAAATTTGAGTGCAGCTTCGAAAGAACGAAAAAAACGTCTCTAATGATAAGTAATAGTTTCGACGTTTTTTTTGTCGAAAACCAACTATGTGCTCGTGTGTTAAAGGATAAGAAATTCGTACATCTATCCATTGTTGTTCAGGGCTGATTCGACATTTCAACTCTTACTTTAGTTTTCATTAGATAATCAAATTCTTGGGTCAACAAATTTCAAAAAAGGTTTGAGATAACATATTCCTTGCTTTTTATTAAATTTTTTGTTTATGTGACGGAAAAAAGCTACATATTTATATTATTTAGTGTAGAATTATTATTAATGAATTACAGTTGATTTATCTCAGCCAAACCCAAAGCCGGTATGCTACAATGCCAAACAATAATATTAAAATCGTTATTTTCAAACTTAAATAGAGTCACGAACGATGTAGATCAGTTAATGGAACATACATGACGCCCATTAATCTAGTTTCTTTAACTGTTCCGTCTTGCTTTTTGTCATACTAAAAGAAAACAAAAAAGCAGCGATGTGAAAACAGAGTGATTGATGTTGTGAAATAGTCAAGAATACCTGCATCATATATTGTTCTCCACCCTCAGGGCCAACAGGTACAACCATTCGTCCACCCTTTTCCAATTGATCAAGTAACGGTTGAGGTGTTACAGCAGCAGCAGCACCTACATGTATAGCAGCATAAGGTGCAAACTCTGGATATCCATTGCGACCGTCGCCCTCAACAATAATTAAACTTCCCGATTTTAACATCTCCGAATCATCAGCATCGAGATTTCGCTTGCTAAGTGTGACTAAAGCTGGATTATGTTCTACACCAACTACTTTTGTACTATTATTGTCCCCTTGAGCTTGTATATAACGCCAAAAGCAAGCAGTTAGATAACCTGATCCTGAGCCAACATCCAAGACATGACTACCAGGTATCATACGATCCCGCAAATATTCCATTGCAAAAGCATGCTGTACGTGCACACAATTTGAAATGGCATAAAAAACATTTGTTTTATGGATACCTACCATATGAGGTGCACTAATCGTTACGCCGTGACCAATACTTTGAGGTGCGTCCATATACGGATTGTGAGGAGCATAAAATCGACGATCTGTATTAGCCATAGCAATTGCGACCGCTTGGGTACTTATAACTCCGTAGTCTACGATGATTATATATATAAGTACTGTTTGCCAAAAGAAACTATTTAACAGTTTTTTTTCACCTTTTAATTGTCGTATAAGGTCGGCATTGTTGGCTCCTACAGAACGCCAAGCCATCTTCTTTCGCCACACAGTTAATTTCTGCTTATTTTCTTGTTTCGAGTTATAACAGTTAAAAAATATTTCTTCTTTTTTTTTAAGGAAAATGATAATTTAACAAAAATTAAAATTTGCGAATTTTTTTTTGTGGACGGTGAAAATCAGCTGTCGACCTTGAAAGTTAAATCCAAATCATTATACATGTGAAGAAGAATGGGTAATCGATTATATCAGATAAGGGATGTTAGTAATTCACTTAACTGTTCTTTTTAATAAATAGAAAAAGTGAAGAAGAAGAGTACACGTAAAATATATTTTCTGGCCTGCTTGATCTTTTTTATTGTTTTTTATGAGGATTGCTACCGGATCAAAAGAAAGACAGTTATAAAATTTTCACTAAATTTGGAGAAAAAACTTGAGCATGGAAGTAAAAGTTACTGTCCTAACACCTAATGGCAGAAGACAGAATATTAAAGTCACACCCAATACTACATTATTGCAGATTTTGGAAGATGTTTGCCAGAAACACGGTTTTGTCAGTGATGAGTATTGCCTGAAACATCATAACAAAGAGGTTTCATTATCTCAGATGTTTCGATTTAGTGGACTGCCCAATAATTGTTTGCTGGAAATGTCTCAAACTAATCGGAAACGTATAGCTGCAACCGTTGACATATGCATTCAATTAGAAGACGGTAATCGTCATCAAGCCCAATTTAAACCTGAAGATAATTTATGGCAAGTTGTCGTTAAATTGGGTGATGGCTACATACAGAGTTACGAAAATCCGGTGGTGATTTATACGCGTCAAGAAATTGTTGGTAAGCAGCAAATGTCTGAAACTACATTAAAATCTTTGGGCATTATTGAAGGTAGAGCCTTATTGCGTTTATTAAATAAGAAACCAGAAGAATTAAAAACGTAAGTAAAACTTAAATGAAATGACTTCAAAATGTTTATAACATTTACAACTAATTGTGTAAATAATTCTTTATAGGCAGGCTAACGTCTATATAGCACCGGCTAAAAAAAACGCACCAAAGAAAACTAATGTTTCAGAAAAACCAAAAAGTACTAATGCTGATGCAGGCGGTGGTGGGTTTTCTATTACTAGGAGTTTGATGCAAACTCTGAAAAAATCGAGTGATCAAAAAAATATTGGAATAGAAATGCGGACAAGCTGTAGTGACAACCAAACACAAAACTCGGAAAAGCTTAAATATGATTGGAGCTCAGGAGTGGGACGTTCCATGCAGCCTTTACAAGTTCAAATTGGTTCTAATAACAATGAAACCGAGACAGAAGAGAAAAACGAACCTATTTATCATATTGTACGACTCGACTTTTAGCTTTATCTAGATTTTCAGCGTTATATGTGCTTTTTTCGTACACAGATCGGTGAACGTTGCGCTATAATTTATTCTTTGAATGAGATTCATACGCACGTAGAAGATTTGCCCGATTCTTTTTATGATTTAACCGTAAATGATTTGAAACTTGTCTTACGTGATTTAAAAAATATCGCTGCCGGCAATGAAGATGCGCCTTTAGTGACCGAAAGGTTGCGCGAGTTACGTGACAATCGAACAATGTTAAATAAAATGTCCCAATATAAAAACTGTGTAATACGTATTAAGTTTCCGGATCGCCGCGTGCTTCAAGGAATGTTCAAGCCAATAGACAAAATCTCGGATGTTATAGAATTTGTAAGAACGTTTATAAGTAAACCAGCAATACCTTTTTATTTATGTACGTATAATTATACTAAAGCTTTTCATTTTCTACGACTTCTCGCAATGTAAACAATTTTTCAGTTACTATACCACCTAAAACCAAATTAACATTGGAAAAAACACTATTGGAACTGGATTTTGTGCCTAATGCTTTGATACATTTTTCCTATGAAGATGAATTTGAAAACGCTGGCGATTGCATAAAATCTGAATTTTTAGTAAAACTAACATCACTGGAAGGGGCCATATATGCCGCCAGTAAGTTCAGGTAAGATTTCCAAGCTCAAAGTTTGAATTTTTCATAAACTATTCGTATACACATAAACTTTTTTTTTTTGTTAGGCGTACCCAACGTAAACCTCCTGATATGGAAGCCAATAATAACGTCAGCAACGATGATATACAAAAACCGGGACCGTCAACTGGAGCCATACCGAAACGTCCGCGTAATGATGAAGTAAAGAAAACTTGATTTCAATATAATCGCACTTGACAGTTTTTTGAGATATTTTGTTTGTTTTGTTTCAATTAAATGGAAAGTCAAATGGAGTTAGTTCCTCTCCACATTTTTTATATTTTTTGCATTTTTGTCTTATTATCTTCGTTTGCTGCACATTAAAAATATTTTCGTAGGTATTTCTCGTTCTAAAAATAAAAACGGCAAAAGAAAAAATTAAATAAAAAGAGAATTATATACTTTTTCTATATTTTGCGTGAGCTTAGTTTATTTATCATGAGCCTTAGAAGTGCCAATATTTGTTGATTAATATTTTGCCGACACTGTCCATACATGCAATAGATTCCTTTATATATCTCAAACTATAAAAGGAATACAATTATTTGTAGTAATAAATAATTAAAGAATACAGCTTTTTAAAGAATGCAGTTTATATTACATAAAAATAGAGGGGGTATGCCCAAGACTGCAATGATGTGGTTTATTATATACGCCAGAATATTATTTGGTTTGCGATTTACAGAAACCGTTTTCCCAACCGTTCGATCAACTCTCAAGTCGCGCTAATGATATATCCATTTCGCGTAAAATGTATGAAAAATTTTGGTTATTATTGTATTGAAGTTGTTTTCTGTTATTAAGTCATAAATTATTCTTTTGAAATTTGAAGTTTTTTTATAAGGCGTTTTGATGGAGTCATCAACTAACTTTCGGTTTTTTCTTTGTCATTCTTTTTAGTCAATTTTTTACAATTGCGTTCTACTTGGTATCCACTAGTGTTAGAACTGTATACTCTGCGTTTACAAAAGTCAAACGTTTTATACCAAAACACCTTTTTGAAGTATAATTTTTTTTCACTAATCCATCGCTAACGGCTTTGCTTTACAAGCAGAAATGTCGAATATAGTCGTCCACAAATTCGAACCCTTACATGAAATGCATTATATCCACGAAAACTGACCGCATAGTGCATATTTCTTAATAGCGATGTGACCTGGCCACATATTTTTTTCTTGAAGGAGACGACACCATAAAAATTAAGGTATCTTGCATTTTTAGGCCAAGATAAAAAGACTGACTATCTTGGACAATGAAAGAATAAGCCTTGGCAAGCGACGCCTTAAAGGAAAGATCACATAGATTGCAAATATTTGTTAAATTTTTAAGATTACAAATCCCAACAAGTACCACATTAGAAAAATGACCCAAAAATGACAATGAAATATTTCTTACAATTATCTTGCTAAAGTGATATAATGACTCTGGTCATTTATTATTTTTATTTTCTTAATCAGTAAAGTATTGCACTTCGGACATATAAGTCACAAATTTATTGGCTTAGTCCAACTTTACTCAACAACCCAAAGAAAAAAAAAATATTTTCTTAATCTGTTTCAGAAGCGCAATGTCAGAAAAATCGATCATATTTAAATCAAAACAATTCATATTTAATTTTTGTATCACTTTCGTACTTGCGATAAGAAAAACGTTTTGTTTTCGCGGTATATATACAAATTTGTCAGTTCTTCACTGACATGATGTAATAGCATTGCCTTTTTTTTCTTTTTAAATATATCTGACAAAAGCTATGTGAATAGTATACTATTCAAAAACCCTAGAAAATGCAAAGTATTCTTATGGCTGTACTGCCTTTACCCGCTTTAGAGCAGTTTCAACTGATCTCAATTAACACTGGATATTGTACCTATTTCATATACAGATTTTCATATGTAAATGCTTTTTCCTTCCGCTTCGGAGTTATTGAAAACAACACGTTTGTTTTTTAGGTGTCCCAAGAAATAATTCAAATGGGCCACTCGGATCAGTGGTAGAATCGACACATCTGGCTGCAGCTAATCTCCAATAAATCATAATTTACTTAAGCACAAGCGAACACCTGTATTGTTCAAACTAAATTTTTTTTTCAAAAAGAGTTTTAAGGAAGGATTGAACAATCTTTACGAACGTAGACGATTGTACATAAATACGATATGAAACGGTCGCCAAATTTGTCATAAATATTTTGTAAACACGTTTTTTTCTCAAAGTTGTTAATGGCAAATATTAAGATTTCTTATCCAAAATATTGTTTATTGATATATGTTATCTTTATGCTTGGCATTCTGCATATTTTCAGTTTCCGAATGCTCATCAAAGACAGAATATGAACTTAAAAATACAAAGTAACTTTTCGAAAGAAATTTGATCGAAAAAAACTTATCGAAAACTCGCCTATTTATACTTACTCGATTGGCGTTCAAAAGTGAAAGCTTAATTGTGGTTCGTAAAAACTCTTGAATTTTACGAGTAGCCATTTCTCTCAGTAAAGAGTACTTTTCGTCAAGCCCACTACTTTCGATGATCTAGAACAATATCTAATGAGAAGGAATAGTTTCTTTTAAGTAGAATTTTATCTATGGCCTCCCTGGCAATAGCAAAAAAACTATTCGTCCACGAAATGATTTTTGGAGTGAAGAACCTCGAAGAAAACCGTCGAGAACATACGAGTAAATGTATAAAAGTACAGATCTAAAGATTCAAGTATGTAATTAAATTACCTGAATTTTTGTGGCTGCACTGGAATGTTTGCGATTTTCTTCACGTTTTTTTCAAATATTGGCATAAAGCCTAGAGACTTTAAATTATGTTCACAGAAAACTTTCAAATAATAATTGAATAATTGAAGAGCAAGTTACAAATCAAGACATAAGTTAGTTAATGAATGGTGAAAAATTACCCGATAATTATAGAGCAGAGACAACGAAATAAGTAACAAATTCTTACGTACTGTATTTAATAAAAACCGCTCAGAGATGTTTATGGTACCCAAGGAATTTTTACGTATTGTCCCCATGTGTAGGCTAAGTATTTCATAAAAAATAGACTTCTTATTTCTGAAGACACTTTTAAAATTACCTCTTTTCCTTTCGATATGTTTTCAAAACTTCTCAGAAGCTTCCAAAACAGCAGCGTGCGAAATTCTCAACTCGGTGTGCGAAATTTTACATTTATTTATCTACTCGTCTAGGACGTTACTTTCATTGGATTTTAGAAATTCGGGCCCCCGTCGCGCGTTACAAAGCCGCTTATTTAAAAAGTGACCGAAACGTTTCTCCATGACCAAAGAAATTTTCTCTGATTTGCGTTTAGAAATATCGCAGCAGCATAAGTTCGCTGTTCGACCGTAGTATACGATTGACAATAGCCATGTCCCCTGTTAAGAAAAAAATAAACTGAACTCGTAACTAAGCAAACGATTTCCTACAAAGAGACGTACTTCGTTCAGTTTTATTCTTAGCAACCTTTGAATGCAATAAATCGGCTATAAATTGACAAAAGCAATCTGCATACGGTTGACAACGAAGTACTTCGCGCGTTATGTCCATAAGAATGTCTGATAATCCCTCAGGTACATTTATAACATGAGAATGGACCTTTTCGCGTTGTAAGAGATAAAGCATAAAATATTTTATTCGAAAAATCCTTCAAAGTTATTCTAAGAACAAAAACTAATTTCCTATCAAGTATATTAATTTTGAAAGCTTTTTCTACGCTAAAAACGAAAAATGTCACATGATCAATATTTTAAGGACTTATTTATATTATAGTAGAAAAACTGTCCGAATGGCTACAAACGATTACAAAGATTACTTAATCTCACAAATTCTAGAATGTTGTCCAAAATAATTAAAGCAAATAATTATTGTCTTTGCTTTTACCTGAGTACTAATTATGTATCTTTTAGTTAACTAACTGTCATTTGGAAGGCGTACCTCGAAAGCTGCTTGGTTAAGAGCAATGTACGATTTCCGTCATTCGAAATTTATTTGAAAAAAATTGATGAGAAAATTAGGGGGCAAGTTTAAGGTTTGTCTATTTATATATTTATCAATAACAAAATCGTTCAAACGCAAATAGATAGAAAATAATGTATAATTTTTTGTTAAAATAAGGTGAAGTGAAATAATTTCATATAATTTCATATTTGTATTTCTTAGAGAATCTTTGAATTGTGTATTTCAACTTTGAATTTTAATACATATCTTTTTATTGTACACAATATATTTATATGTTAACATATGAAGTCATCTATAAAGAATGAATAATATTTTAAAATGAACTGCAAATCAATCGTAGTTTTGCATTTTATAAGTAAAAGCCAACTTTTCAATTTTCACAAAGCATCTTAGAGCGGATTTATTCTTTATATCTTTACATCAATAGGTTTCAATTTGAAATATGACGGTTCTTATTTACTCATTTACTGGCCTTAATTACTAAGCATCTAGCGAAACGTCAAAATCGTCAAAATATCTTTGCCTTTATCCAGGAAATCAAAAGTTTACTGCTAAAATTTTCATGGAGTCGCAAAACTTTCGAATATGCAAAAACATATATTACATACATTAACTTAAGACTATTTTATTCAGCCTATGCTTGCTTATCCTTTGCGCTTTATCAGTGACAGCGACAGTATATGATGATGTACGAGAAAATTGATGATACAGAATTCATTACAAGCTTTGACGAGTTAAGAGTATTAATGAGACAATTGGAGTAAAAACCAAAAAAAGTTAATTTACTTAGCTTTCACAAATTTAAAATATTTTTTTTTTTGGTATATAAAAGAGGGATGGATCAGGCTTGTAAATGATAATACCAGCAGCCCTTAAGGGTTGAAGGGTTGAAAATTTCGTAAATGTATCCATATTTGCTAAGTTTTATGAAAGTAAAGTTCCTAGCGTAAAGGCGCATGTATTCGGTCATGTCAGGGCCTTAAATGATAGCTTTGGCCAGCATTTAATTCAACTACTGACGACAGAGGATTTCCTGTGAATCTGTCGTTGAACTGGGAGTGAGCATGTGATGGTACAACAATCTTGAGCTGCTCGGCTGTTCCTGCCAGGACTATTTGCTCCTTTAGCTGCCAAAATATATTCGGCAAGAAGCAATATCTATAACAATAATAATGGTAAGCAGGTTCATTCGCTATTGATGCTTGTCAAGTGATTCCTTTTTTGTACTTTTACTTAGATCTAATTAACTCTACCTTATTTAAAATTATGTTTAGATTAACAAACTTAAATATCAACAAGGAACTTTAATGTAAACAGTAAAGTTAGGCCGCTCATTGCTACTTGATACTTTTAAGGGTGTGCTTACCCTTAACTTATCATAAGTTGCAGTTTTAGCCCTTTGGCAGTTGTGCCATTCGTTTTTGTTTATAATTCGTTTTCTTTATTGTTTATTAATATTTTTATATTCTTTTACCTTTTTTTATTATTTTTTTTAAATGGACATACTACATCATTATCATTTAGAAAAAAAATTCCGTTTATGTTTTTAAATGTAAACAATTTTCTAATATATTTAGAAGTTAATGAGAGAAATAACTTTTTTTTTTTAAGTAATTTTTTTAAAGTATTCATTCTTATATCTATAGGATTTTTATGTGGAGTACATTTCTAGTGTATGTTTGCTTATAATGTGTATGTGTTTAGTTGTAACATTTCTTAGCTAAATTCTTATAATAGTGTTAAGTCTATCTTTGACTTTTGTTCTTATGCTAGGTTCTTTTATATCCATCATATCATATGGTCGTTCATCTGGTTTATCTATTATAGTCTTTTTCTATTTTGAGTTTTCATTAGGATTAAATCTCCTATTTTAAAATTTAATTGGTTAATAATTGGTCAGTAGTTTTCTGAAATTTTCTTTCTTAATTTTTTTGAATTTTCTAAAAAACATTTGGTCTTCTCGGACCGTTTGTAGTACGAAACCGGATTTACCTAGCAGGGTTTGTTCTTATGCAGGACCGAAGTACTCTGTAGGATGTAACCCTTTTTATCTTTCATATCAAAAACAAGTTTATCAACAAAAAGTCTAAAATCAAAAGAAGAATTGACGAAATGCAGAATTCATTAAACAACAATGTGCTAGAAAACGATTCGCAATTGAAGCAAAGGCAATTCAAATTGTTTTCATTGTGATTGCTAATACAAGCCAGAGCTGAATTCTTATGTATAATTAAATGTATGAGTAAGTTACATAAGTTTCACTTATTTTCATTTAGTATTTGGTTGATCCTTCAGTACTAAATTAATTAAACACAATTTTATTTTTACTTTATTTAACAATTTTGTTTTTTAGGTGTTGAAACAATTGAAGTTGGTAATGAACTGACTTTGTTTTATCATACTATCTTATAGGAAACCTTTGCGTTTGTCTAATAATTGACAGTCAGCACTTTTATCGGAATAATGTTTATTGTAGGGGCAATATCGGATTGGTGAGAAGTGTTTACGATGCATTTGTATGACATTTATCAAATGCTACGTTTGCTTATTTTATTGGAGCCGTTCGTGAATTTGTACTTTTTGTTAAGGTGGTCCTTAACTCTTCGGAATGTCATTGAACTTTAATGTGGTTTTGCGAACTTTTTGTTCTTCAGTTCTTAAACGTATGTCGACGGATCGGACTTGCTCCATTATTGGGTTATTAATTATTGGTTTAGTGTTAATGCTCCTACTTTTACACGCTTATGATCATTATTATAATCCCAATTACAAATCCCCAAGTTGAGTATTGATGGATAGGGGACTCTGTCTGTAAATATGATATTAGCTTGGTATTGTTGATTTGAAGCTCGACTAGCATTTGCAGAAAGACGCGTTGTTTGCGCTCCTTCTCTTGAGTCATTAACTGAAGTACGGAAGGTAGTGCCTTGTAGATGGGCATTTCTTTAGATGTGTAGATCTTTCCGTTAACACGTATTGTAACGTTATGGAATCTTACAAGGAAAGTTCCGTTAAGGAATTGTTGTTCCGTTTCTGCCTCAAGGGTACCGGAAAATCCGTTTAATAAAATTACACCGGGAGATATTTCATCTATAATTGGAAAGTGCTGGCTGTTTACAATATTGCAAATGGGTTTATTACTATTTAATAGGTTTGGAATACAAGTAGTGTTTGTTATGTTAATAAAGTCTTGAATTTTACAAACAAATAGATTTTGATATGATTCACATTTATTTAGTATCGTGAATATCTCATCTTTTAACTTTATGATGATTTCTGATTGAAGATCAGTTGTCATGTTATCATTTCTTTTCATGACTTTTAGAAGAATAGTTTCGTACACCTGTTTACTGGTTATTGGAATATTGATAATATAGAGTATTGAGATGGAATTAGATAACATTTTTATTTCGGATAGACTTAATGCCTTTTCTATTGTTTCGAATGGTATTTTTCCCCTTTTTATTTACTTGGTATTGGGTATCGGAAATTAATTTTTCTTTCTAGTGATCTTGGTTATATTGTTATACCTATCCTCGTAAGATTTGTTGATTACGGTTTGTCGGTTGTTTTTCTGTAGTAGGTTGTTTATTTTGTCCTTTATTATCAGGAGATCTTGATGATCGGGGTTACCCGTGATCCATTTCCAGGCGGATCCTATAAAATCCAATGATCTTTTCTTCATCATTTTCCCAGGCTTCAGCCGTCGTAATAAATTTTCGATTTGACCCGTTTCGTGCTTGAGATAAGGGAATAGAGAATGATCGCCGTTGTTGTTGACTATCTTTCCCAATTCAGCGATTTTTTCTTCATATTTGTCTATGTCAATTACGTGAATTAATTTGAAGTTTCCAGTTTGTATCCGTGTTTGTCCCGTATGGGTGGGCACTACCTGTGATTTGGAGAAGTCCAGAATTTGTATGTCATCACTAATTATTCCAATCGAGAACCTGAAATTGAAAGTTTAGTTTCTTATGTTATTTTTGTGGACGGTTTTCCCTGAGTTAGTTATGATAGTTGTCCATTTATCTTCTTTAACTATTTCTTTGTAATACCGGAAAGTCAATTTCGAGCCTAGTCGTTTGTTATGTTTTACGTAAATTTGGTCCGCTGGTAAGTAGCGTTTCACTATTGTTTTTGTTTTGTTGTGGTATTTCAAGTGCTGTCTCTGTTTTTCTTTCAGGCTTACGGTATTTTGTAATCTTCATTTTTCGCATTCTTCGGGGTCGATATTGGGGGTGCGTCCATGCAGAAGTTCTATTGGTTTTCCTTTTGTAACGAAATGAATAGTGAAGTTGTATTCATTTACAGCTCGTTCCAGCAATTCTTTGAATGTTCTTTTTTGTCCATCCAATTTGAGGCATCTCATTGTTTCGCATAAGGTCGAATGAAATCTTTCGATTTGTCCATTCACCTCGCTCCTGTATGACGGCGTGCGATATACCTTGATTTTAAGTTCGTCTTCGAGCATAGTCAGAATGCAAGCAGATTGAAGAGCTTTTTTGTTATCAATTACCATCATTTTGGGAATGCCAAAATTGAATAAGATGTCTTGTAAAGGTCTCTTGACATGTTCAACAGCACGGGATCGGGTCAGTTTCGTTATTGCGAATTTGGTAAATTTGTCTATGGCGGTCAGTACCGGGTGTCTTTCGGTAGAAAAGACATCGATGTGTAGGGTGTGGCCTGTATGGGTTGGAATAGATGTAGGTTGAATCTCTATGTTGTTCGGATGCCGATCGTATTTAGTTTCCTTACATGTTTTGCAGTTGTTAACTATTTGTCTAATTTTGGCTGACATGTTTGGGAAGAAATATTGCTGCTGGATCTGCAGGTGATTTTCTTTAGCATTTCTATGGGCTCTATGATATTCCTGACAAATTATTTCTGTCTGCTGTTGTTCGATTTCTATATCCTTTACTATGGTTTATGAGAATCATGCGTGATAATCTTTAAAATGCTGTGGATAGAGACTTTGTATTATCCCCATAATTGGTTCTGTAGTGCACAGACCGTTGATAACGTTGGGATTGAGATATTATTTTAATGTCTCTATCAAAGCTTCATTGGAGAGTATTTTCTGAGTTATTGTGTGTCTTGAAAAATTTTTAAAAATCATTTCTAACTCGTAGTTGTCTTGATCGCTGTGCTTAATAATTAACTGATTCCGGAACGCGTTCACAGGGACTTCCACTGATGGGATTAAGTGCTGTCCTGAGCTTTCGTCGCTGTAGATGGTACCAATTAAGGAGTTTATTTCCTTGCTCGTTAATGGTCTGCACAGGCAGTCGACTACAATGTTTTCCCTGCCGCGTAGTTGTACTCTTCGAGGATAGCTTTCCATCTTTTGAGTTTCTTGTTTGTGTTTCTGTTACTCAGAGCATAAATAAATGGTTGATGATCTATATAAATGTTGATCTTTCCTGATCCGTATAGGTCATTACGCAGCGCTTTCAATGACCATATTATGGCTAGCATTTCCTTCTCGTTTGTCGCGTAGGCCTCTTCAGTCTTACTCAGAGTACGAGATAAGAATATTATTACTCTCCTATCCTGGGATAAAACTGCTCCTAAGGCAAAGTTGGATGTGTCTGTCGTAAGCTCGAAGGGTTTACCGAAGTTGGAATGAGTCAGTATGCCTTCATTCGAGTTTAGAGAATTCTTTATATGACTGAAGGATTCTATCTCCTCTTTCCCTAACCTTATTAATTTCTTCTTGTTTGGAAACGCGTCTATCCTCCCCTATGGAAAGGCTTGTCAGGTGCTTGGCAAGCTTAGCAAAGTTTTTAAGGAACGTCCTATAGTAGCCTGCCATTCCAAGAAACGATCGTAGATCTTTGAGTGTTTTAGGTGGCAGGGAGTCCACGATTGTTTGGATTGTTGAGACTTTGAAGGTGCAATTATGTTATCCTGCAATAGTTCTTTTATTTGGTTGTCTACTTCTTCTTTCGAAGCCATCGGATATGGGTAGCTTCTAGAGTAGATTAGTTGATCGGACGTTATTCGGATTTCGGCTAAAACATTTGTTGCGAACGTCAATTTTTTGTTGGGGTCTGCAAATAGGTGTGGGCAGTTTTGGAGTAGTGCTCGTAGTCGATTGCTCTGTTTTTCGGACAAATGTGAGGTGCGTAATTTGATACTATTGATCTACCTTGGCATACACTGTTTTAGGGGAATTTTAACATTTGGGTCTAGTGTCATCAAATCAAGATTAATATGGATGACTGCATTGAGTTCACTCAATGTATCGTTACCGATAATGCCATCGAAAGATTTGAGGGTTGGTAAAATGAAAAATTTGATTTTACCTCTGTTTGGAAAAGTTGCACGTGGGTATGGTGCGTTATTTTTATATTGCCGCAGACGAAACTGGCTAAGAAGGTTTTTTTCATTTGCAATGGGTTTTCTTATGTGTTTGGGTTGAACGTAATTTTCGTTCGACCCTGTGTCTATCAAATATTTTAAAATATCTCCACCGCCGTTTCTATGTTCAAAATAAGGCAGTGAAGATTGCCTTAATCTGAAAAATGAATGTCTTCGAGCTGTTCTATTTGCTCGTGCTCCGGGATTTCCATTGGTTCCATATTTTCGTTATATGCTGGCTCTGGATTTTGTTCTATTGTGCTTCCTCCATCATTGTCCTCTTCACACGTTATATTGTAAGACCTTTGATGTTTGGTAGGCATTCCCTCAAATTGGTATGAAGGTGCGCGTTTCTGTGCGTACGTTTGGTATTCGTTCGGACGGTTTCCGTAGTTTATTTGTTTGATCTGTATGCTCCTGTCTACATCCATTAGTTCGTCGCGTCGTTGTGGTTTTGGGGGCAATGCTGATCGGTACTAAGGATTTCGATAAAATGTTGGATGGTGCTTCCTTGGGTGATTGATGCCTTGCTGATATTGTCTGCCAAATGTTTTGGGTAATCTTGGGTACAGGCTTTGGAAAGTTGGAGATGGTTTCCGTTGATTGTAGAACGATGTCCTGACTTCTGGGATGGGTTAATAATTGCTTATTTGCGGTAAGGGTGGAGCTACGTGCCTTCGTATTGTGGCTTGGCTAGTGTTGGCTTATTATGTCCTGCAATTCACTTTCTGCAGCTTGTAAGGAAGCGGTTCGCCTCCTTACTAAGTATTACTTTGTTTCCCTGCATATAAACATACATACAAATATATATTTAACATATAAACATATATTTAAACATATACATGAACATATATATAAACCTATATTTAATATATTTCATCATTGAATTGTACCTACATATAAACATACATACCTACAAACATATATTTACATATATATATATATATATTTACAAACATATATTTAATATATATTTAAACATATACGTAGACATATAGTTAATAAGGCTTTCAATTATTGAATAGACTACTAGCGCATTAGACTTTATAAAAGCATCTGCTTCATAACTGTAAATAGGCAAAGCTAGTTAAGTATATACTAAACTGCATGAAATATACCTAACGGTTAACATAGAATAAGTAGAACGTAAACACGCATAGAAATAAGCACAGCGAGCAGGTAGATAAGTAGCATGCCTAAGCTTAACATGTAGTTATAAAAGCAAACAAACAGGTTCGATCAGACAAGTGTGATCGAACCCAAACCAACACATATAAGAATAGCCATAAAGAATAGCATTGTATAACGGGATAGTTTGGTGGCCAGCACTCTAAAAGAGCGTATCGCAGTACGCTCAATCCTTTATTGTGTCATAGCCGCTGTCAAGGTAAGTAAAGCACCGACTATACTATAAACTGACTTTGACTACTAGGGTTTTTTTTGACTTTACGGATAGGTGATGTGCTCGTTCAGCTTAATCGCCATCCCTGAAGGACAAGACAAAGACCAGTTAGGAAGGGACCCGCGGCTGCTATGACACACGTGAAATAATTCGTCTCTTTGTAGTAACTCGCGAATACGGAATTAAAAACGTGCACACGCGTGCAAACGGAATCAAACAACGAGAAAAGTCGACGCCACCAAGCTAGTTTTTTTTTCATCCCAACGCTCTGAAAGCGCGTCGGTAATCTCTACGAAATAAATAAGTAAATTAAAATTAAAACCGAACCCGAAGGTCCAACACTTCTTTTATAAATTGTCTTGGAAACGTACTCCGGATTGGCTGAGATCTACCCTGCCTAAGAAAGTACCCTTACAAGCTTTAAGCATAAATGCAATGCTTGTGGCAAATCTGTTGGTTGCCTCATGCTGAGTAAGCGGGGTAAATCGCCTGTAAGTCTTCTAATGAATAAGTCCAGCGCTTTCTCGCGGTATGCCTGCGTCATGTTATTTAATGACCCATGTTCATACAAGAGACTTTATTTAAAATTAAACAAAAAACACCTTGAAGATGAACACCTTCATAGAATTCCTGAATTCTTTTATTCCCTTGGATCAGCGTTGTCATCTGATAGTCAAGTATTCCTAAATCCCACTTGTCCGTATAGTGCATGGTTAGGCACTTTGATATTTTATTCCAATTTAACGGTGTATTGTAGAATTCAAGAGCTTGTGCTACTATTTTGTTCCTCACTACGTTCAGTATGCCATTTATGGCTGCCTTTCAGATGGTTATAAATCTCTAAAATCCTGTCAACACTTTTTTTCATGAGATAAATTCTTCTGGTTTTCCCGAAAGTTCTCTTAGGCTTTTGACTACGTCTGGTATTGAGTTAAATTCGTTTAAGTTAACTTCCGCTGAGGTATCAATTGTTTGGTCAGCGTTGTTGTCGCATATCGGACACACTTATAACGGACGATCTTCCACCTGTAGTTTGACTTGCACTTAGGATGGATGGTCTGATTAAATTTTCAGTGCTCAGTTTGATATTTCGGTAACTTTGTTTTATGGAGAGAGAGAAAAAAATATTTATTTAATATTAATTTTAATATTCCAATAAACTATAGTTTATCACGAAAAAAGCAAAAAAAAAAAATTTGAGATTTTGATATTCTGATACTTGTCGAAAAATTCTAAATTTTAATTTTGTGATATTCGAATTTCGGTATTCCGATAGCTTATGCGAATGAAAAAATTTCTAAAATTTAATTGTCTAAGGCTTAGTTGCTAAATTTTGATCAAATTTGAAATTTGCAAATCCTTTGCAATTTGTTATTTATTTATTTTCGTTTCAGATTTTTGTAGTGCTTTTTTCTTTAATAAATTTGTATTATTTTCTTTTTTATTTATCTTTAATTTATTTTCTCTTAAATTTTTTGCTTCTGTCTTCTTTGGCTTTATTTAATTTTTCCTTATTCTTTTGATAGAAAAAAATTTCCAAACTTAATTTCTTTTAGTTTTTTTTTCTTAAAAAATTTATTTTTCTTTTCTAATTTCTCTTTTTCCTTATTTATCTTCAATTTTTCCTTAAAAAAAATTTTTTCTTTTTTATTTTCAACTTGATGTTTTAATTTTAACTCGTTTATTCTTCTTTTCTTCTTATTTACTTTTAACTTTTCTCAAATTATCTTTTTTTTTTTTTTATTTATTTAAATTCCTTGTTATTTTTGATAAAATTTTTTATACTTTTATAATGTTCTTCTCAAAATATAAAATTTACTTACATTAATACTATTGTTTTTATCATAGTTGCTGAGTCCATTACCATCAATTTGCTTTTCTTTTGGTTTCCAGTTGCTGTACTGCTTCCTTTTGTTCCTTCAGCTTGGCTGCTCCTCGGACTGGTGCTCCTTTTTGGTGATTCCTACTTGGAGGCTTTGCCGCTTCTTGTGCTGCTTGAAGTCGACCAGAACTTACGATGGATTTCTTTATTATTGTTAACAAAGTTTATTAGAGCGTTTTTTTCTTCTTTTTAATCCCTTGATTTTTTTTCTTTTGAGTTCCTTTTACTTGCTAGAACTTTTATTTAATTTTTAGATTTTGTTTTATAAATTTATTAGTTCTTTGTTTAATAGAGTTCTTTTTATTTATTAGAACTTCTAGTTAACATTTAGATTTTAGTTTATAAATTTATTAGTTTTAATGGGGATCTTTTTATTTATTAGAACTCCCTTTTTTTTTTTATTTAAAGAAATTTTATAATTTCATTAAATACGATTATTTTTGAGTATTTTTTGCTGCGAAGCCTTCTTTACCACCGCAGTCCGTAGTATCCCAGTCCTTCCCTCCCTGGGAAATCTGCTCGGGCGCCAGTTAAATAAGTTTAATTTTTTTTATTTAGTATTTGGTTTAGTATTTGGTTTTATTTGGTATTTAGTTCAGTATTAAATTAATTAAACACAATTTTATTTTTACTTTATTTAATTTTTACCTTATTTAACAATTTTTTTTTTTTGGTGTTGAAACAATTGAAGTTGATAACGAACTGGCTTTATTTTATCATACTATCTTATAGGAAACCTTCGGGTTTGTCTAATAATTGACAGTCAGCACTTTTATCGGAGTAATGTTTATTGTAGGGTGCAATATGAGATTGATGAGAAGTGCTGACGACGCATTTGTATGACATTCATTATTTATCAAATACTACGTTTGCTTATTTTATTGGAGTGGTTCGTGAATTTGTACTCTTTGTTAAGGTGGTCCTTAACTTATACAAGAACAGAACAACAAGTTATAATAATGACTAATGTATCTATTAATACATACGGTTGCGTATTATAGCTGCGCATTTCTTTGCCCTTTGTAATACCTCCCCTCAATGTAACGTCGCCGATCATAGTTTTGTCATGCGTAGGTTTCTGGTCCATTGGCAGTGCTTCTCGAACCCTAGGAGGTTACGAAGTTAGCTGACATATTTGTAGTTAATATATATTCTAGTTCTACATCGCTACATTTAATTTTATCTCGTATACAATGCTGTCTGATATTGTGAATGATACCCAGCGCTTAATTCCAACTGCGCGCAATAATGCTCGTAGATAAATTTCTTCTTCTGTGGTTGCTTCACCTATGGATAAGCATTCTGATTCAGTAATGGAGAAAGCCATGGTTTCATCGTCTTCGTCTCTCAGCCTTTTGCCCCATTGGCTCAGTTGAAAGCATAGCTAGAATACGACCTTCTGTTACTTGTCTTAAGTACATTATTATTCTTTTTGCTGATCTCCAGTTCTCTTTTGTGTAATTGCTTTTGAATTTGCTATGAAATTGAATCGCATATGCAATATTGGGGCGTGTTGCAACGGCTAAGTATAGGAACGAACCAATTAAAAATTTGATATTGCTTCATCACTTTCTCTTCTACCGTGGGTGATTTTTGTAACTTACAACTCAAGTCTATTGATGTTGGAGCGGGTTTACAGTTTTAAATGAACTTGCTAGAAATGTAGGCATTGTTAAAATTCTATTTCCCAACCATTTTTAGGATCGTCCGATATCTTTCATTTAAAAATGTGTTCCTTAACGGTTTTTTACATACTTTATCGAAGGGCTGTAATTCGAAGCTATTTACCTATATATATGACGTTAAGCCATTTTTATACATAATAATGAACATCACCTTACCACTTTTCTTGATAAAGAAATGATATGGTTTATGGTTTGATGATCTAAGCCACGTTTACGTAATTCTGAAGTTAATTTTTCATGCCTATGTAAGCCCGGTTCAGGGACATCACAAATTTACATACCGTGTATTGGTAAATTCTTATATCATTCAAGCACGACATTAATGAGTTCCTCATTCGCTTGCACTTCATTTCAGATGATCCCGCTTGCTTAATGTATACTACTTTTTGCAGTATGTCGATAAGTTATTATGGAATTTGCATGTATCCATCTCTGGATAACTTACGATTTAAATATGCGGGCATTATATGCTCCTGGGGAATTTCCAGGCACATTTTTGGTGCTAGGGCAGCTAAAATGCACTGGAGAGTAGATATAGCAAAAAACATCTCGTGGACATTGTGAAGAACTTTTAGCCACGATACGTATTTTTTTCTTACTGTTTTCCTTTGACTAACGTACATAATGCTTAGCGATCATTTTTCTGTCTATTGGCCTTTCAGTTGTTATCCACGTATCGTTGACTAGTTGAGCTATCATTTCACCTTCTGTGTCTTCTATCCATTAGTTGCCAACTTCACATTCAATGGCTTCTCTAACCAAAAATAAAATTGGCACTTTCATACTCTAAGTATTCTTCATCATTTTCATTTTCTTCGTTTATGTTTTACTGATATACCTTTCTTAAACGGGTTGGTTGGTCTGTTTTAGCTATGTGTGGACGCCAGTTGCTAAGTTTCTGCTGCTCAGTTTTCTTTGACGATGATACCTTTTCGGTATTTTCATCAAGACCGTTCCCTGTTTCAACCTTCTCTTCGATACAAGGAGCGGTGTCCGTTGGACTATTAAGTCTATAAAAACACATACTATAATACACCCTGAACATTTTTAATTAAGTTATCTAAAGAAAATTATCTATTTCGTTTCGTTTGAATAACTAGAATATATTGAATCTTGACTCGAATTTATCCACCGTTTAGTTTTCCGACAATACATACCTTTTACACCAAAGGTTTTCATATGTGCCACGGTTGGAGTTTTTCCCGTTCTCACCATTTAAGGGTTGCGTGGAACATGTGCTTCGAATATAAAATGCCGTGTTAATAACCTTGGCTCAAAACGCAGTAGCGCGCCATCTCATGCACCTAGTCATTTATATCAAAGCACGGTTTTTGCGCTCCGTCCATTTTGCCGTGGTGTACAGTGTGCACAGAAACGTCTTTTCATCTTTCTTCAAAAAATTATCAAACTCATTGTTGTTCTCTGCCATTATTTGATTGCAACGTCTTAATCTTCTTGGCAGTACCTGTTTCAACCATAGCTTTTTTGCTTTAAAATAAATACCTCGCAACAACGGCAATAATCATGCGTAAAAATTACGAAGTATGTAGAGTCCGAACGTGATGCAATCCTCATAAGTGTGTACAATTTCCACCAGATCGTTTGTTCCAATCTTGCTGTGTTAGTGAGATCTTTGTTGCCTTTGCTCTTCGCTAAAGCCAATTTCGTAAGGAGTTAGATTCCCACTTGGTGAAAACTTGAGACGGTGCATGAAATTTATCATAAGTTTTGAATCACGTTTACTTAAACAATTCGGCCGTATCATACGTCTATCTCGTTGGATTCGTTTTTTATCATGTTTGCTTATGCCTGTTAACTTAGTATAATTTGTAACTGCTTTCAGTAAAATATTTCCATTTTTTGTGACAGTATCATCATTCTTTCGATTAATTACATCGTAGCCTTTATCCGCTATTTTTTCCATAGACAGCAAATTCGTTTTTCA